>JAFEMH010002186.1:0-367960 GCA_022495995.1 Adenophora triphylla var. japonica
AAAAAGTAAGACTGAGACTGAGGGAGTACAATTTGCGGAAGCCTTTCTTCTTTCTTCTTCTGAACAAAAAAAGTCAGCAGGGTAGGGTAGGGTAGGCAATTTCAAAATCAGGTAACTAGTCAATTTTAGTGATTATCTGACGTCTCATCTCTTCCCTATAAATATAATCTACTCTTAACAGTTAATAACGGTTCAGATCGGAAGTCTTTCTTTTTTTCTTTTTCTTTGTTTTTCTTTTTATTTTTTAACAAACAACAACATCAATTGCATTCATTATTAAAAAAAATTGTCATTTTACATTGTTCGCAGACTCATCCCTCGTATCATTCATTATTTAAAAAATGGCATTTTACATTGTTCGCAGGATCATCCCTCGTATCAATATACATCTTTTAACTTACTATAATAATCATTCCGGTCTAAACTTTAAGACGTCCAAATTCATCCCAAATAAAACATGGACACTATCTCAATTCGACATTTAAGAAATTCCCATCAAATAATATTTCGATTTGCGCACTAGACATATTAGAGAATTCGGGTAGATAAGTAAACACCCACCTAACTCCCTAAAATTCACGAAACAACATCGTGTATTAAGAACAACTAGTCTAACACCCTTGCGTTAAACGCACGTCATGATACTTTGACAAAAAATCTAAACAACCCAAAGAAAATGCTTAGTATAATTCAATTACTGTGTTTTCTTTGCAAAATTATCTACTCTAATATGTAGGTGTAAGAACATGGATTGCAAAATGTGTATACTTAATAAATATAAGTGACATGTAGACGAACATGTATAAATCATTAAAATAATGTTATTGTAAAGTATAGAATATTAATTAAATGTGTAGAATTCTCGAGGTGGAAATTACCTATTTATGATTGGCAGAATGGTAATTTCACACCGCTTAATTGAAAGGGTGTAATCCCTTGATGAGGTGCCATTGTTTCCTATATATAGAGGCTTACCATCATCTTAGAAACACACTAAATCATCCTTATATACTCTCTCCATAATCTGAGATCAAAAGGAAGACATTCATCATCAAGAAGATCTACATTTCCCTCCTTGTTTTTCTTCTTCTTCTCTTCCTTCTTTTGCAAGAACATCATCAAGTAACAAGATGGATTCAACAGGTATCACGCTTCCGCCTTCATCTTCTTCTCTTACTTAATCTAGGCTTGAGTCTTTCGGGTTATTGAAATAGGAATGTTCCAACAATTGGTATCAGAGCCTCTAAAGTTTTGGATTAAGTTTGAATTCATATAGCATATGTTTTGCTTTACTTTGATTTTTTTTTAATCCTGTTGAAATCATTATGTTATGATGTTATTTGAATGCTCTAATTCGTTGCTAGGGTGTTAGTATTCATTACTTGATTAAATTCTGAATATGGATTGAAGTTTACTCAAAAGGGCATGATGATTCATGCAAGATTATCCCATTGACACAACAGAGCGTTTTATGTCGCACAACCGTGTTGGATCTACTTGTGTATTCATGTCTTGGTTAAGCGTTAATTTTGCTTACCATTCATCTTTTGTGTGAAGAAAAATTTTCTATGAAAAGGGTCTTGCTCGGCCAATTATGAAAATGTGTCTTTTGAAAAAAGCTGTGAATAGTGACTGCACGGGCGTGCAAGTTATAACGCACGGCCGTGCAAACACTGTTCACATATTTTTAAGAAAATTTCAATTTGGTTCGGCTGTGCACTAATGAACTGGTGCAACTCTAATTCATTTCTAGAGTATTGTGTTAAATTATAATTATAATTTTTTTTACTCAAAAGGCTTTCAATTCTTAATGTAAGATTATCCCATTTTGAACATAGCCACCATCATTGGATGCGTTGTGAGTTTCTTCAAATGCATAGCCACGCATTTAAAAATGTGTTGTGAGTATGCGGATCTACTTGCTTTGGTTGAATATTGATTCACCATTAAGTTAAGAATTGATAGTCAAAAT
This sequence comes from Adenophora triphylla var. japonica, assembly GCA_022495995.1. Lineage (NCBI taxonomy): Eukaryota > Viridiplantae > Streptophyta > Magnoliopsida > Asterales > Campanulaceae > Adenophora > Adenophora triphylla. The sequence continues at coordinate 1,973 of JAFEMH010002186.1, forward strand.
CTGAAAATTTTGACGTTCAGGGTCTGCTCGGCCGAGCACATTCCTTGACTCGGCCGAGCACCCCATTTGTATCAGCACAACGTTTGAAAATTTTTGGAAAAGGCGCCATCCAGCGGTCATGATGCTTACGAGCACCCCTAAGACTCCTACGAGCACAAGGGATCGAAAGGGGTGTTCTCTCGGAGTGTTTTGCTCGGCCGAGCACTTTCCTTGACTCCGGCAAGCACCACTTGAATTTTGCCGGATTTTCAAATTTTTCAATATTTTGCTATTTTGGTCAATTTTCATTCATTATTTGAGTAAAAGTATACATTAATTTGTGCCCTAAAGTGTGATTAATTATATGCTTAGCAGTTTCATTTATTTTTAAACAATATTGTCGCCAAAGTGATTTACGTTGTTTAGATACGAAATTGTAAAGTGATGAATGTTCTTATTGATATGTGATAACATGCTTGTTTCCCAAAGGAGGCCTTGTTGTTGACTAAGTATTTGCATTCATGGGGTAATAATTGAATAAAACGTTTGGTCATTTTGAATACTTTGAATCATCCCAAAGGAAGGCAGGTATTTAAAATGAGTTGTTTATATTCTTTATTGCCGGGTAACAAATACTTTAAATGTTAGGACATTTTTAATACTTGAACCGGCCCAAAGGAAGGCAAGTATTTGAAATGTATTATTTAAAGTCATTTATTACCCTAAGATAAATTAAATTATGAGTCAATTTGCAATCCAAAGATTAGTTTTGATGTCATGTTAATTATCTTTTTGATGAGATTCATTGATATAGTTAATCACTTTATTCATTATGTAGTTTCTTATACATGTTTTGTATTCATTCTTCGTTCTTAATCCCAACAGATTTGATAAACGCTTCATCTATTACTACTGCTATGAACAATGTTTCAATGCTTAATGGGATTAACTTTAAAACTTGGAAAAATAATATAACAATGATCTTAGGATGTATGGACATCGATCACGCATTAGGGGAATCAAGTCCCGCTAAAGGAAATAACTTTATAGAACGGAAAAATGTTGAGCAATGGAAACGGTCCAACCGCGTGAGTCTAATGATCATGGAAAATGCAGTTTCAAAGACATTTTTTGACAATGTCTCTGAGATCGAAAATGCTGAGTTTTTTCTTGAATTCTTGTGGAAACTTGTTTCCATTCGGTACAAGGGTGAGGAAAATCTTCGGGAGTACATTATTGAATTATTTCAATTTTCGATCAAACTAAAGGCACTTAAGTTAGAGATTTCGGAAGATTTGCTCGTGCACTTAGTTTTGATCTATCTTCCTCCTCAATTTGGTCCTTTTGAGGTGACCTATAAATGTCAAAAGTACAAGTGGAATATTAATGGATTACTTTCACATATGACATTAGAGGAAGATAGGATGAAATATCTTAAATTAGAAAGTACTCACTCAACATTTACTTCTTCTCGTGGGATTAAGAGAAGATGGAAGGAAATTGCGATTGCAAGTAAGAAGCATAAAGGATCATTTAATGATCATAAAGTCAAGAAATGCTTCTTTTGCAAGGACCTTACTCGCATGAAGAACGACTACCATAAGTATCGTGAATGGCGAATTCAGAATGGTATGTCATTTGGTCTTGTTTGTACTAAGGCAAATTTGGTTTCAATTCCTTAATATACATGGTGGTTGTATTTGGTGCAACAACTCACATTAGTTCATCTATGCAGGGTTGCCTGAATTACCGAATCCCCAGTGAAGATGAGAAATACATCTATATGAGAGCTGGAAATCCGGATGAAGTTATAGGCATAAGGACTTTTAGATTAATGATAAGTACTGGGTATTATTTTGTACTAAATAATACATTCATTATACCGTCCTTTAGACGGAATTTAATATCTATCACAGTTTTGGACAAGGAAGGTTATTCTTGTTCGTTCGGTAATAATAAATGTGATCTTTATTTCAATTCCAAGCTTGTCGGTATTAGTACTTTATCATATCTTGATAATCATTATTTACTTGACACAGTCAAAAAAATGAATGAGTCCCATAATAATGAAATCAAAACTAAAGGCACTAAGCAAAAGTTATCAAGTGAAAATTCTTATATTCTGTGGCATAGGCGTTTGGGTCATATCTCCAAAGGAAAAATTGATAAAGCTTATTTCAGGGGGAATCCTAAAACAACTTGATACTCCGGATAAAACCTTTTGCATTAAGTGTTTTAAAGAAAAATTTACAAACATTAAAGGAAATATGATCTTTGAGAGTATCAAACGTCTTGGAACTAACTCATATAGACATTTGTGGACCATTCACTAACCCTTCATGGAATGGTCAACAATATTTCATTACGTTCATGAATGATTACTCTCGTTATGGATACATTATTTTCTTCATGTAAAGTCTCAATCATTGGACGTATTGGGTGAATAACGTTCGGGTCCTTTATACTCGCTATCTTGAAGAGTGTGGGATTATCCCTCACTACACCATGCCGGGAAAACCTAGCATAGTGTAGTGGAGAGACATAATAAAATCCTTAAGGATATGGTAAGAAGTATGTTTTCTTGTACTTCTTTACCTCGCTCATTATAGGCGATGCATTAAAGAACCACTACTTATATTCTCAATAGAGCTGCTTCAAAGGCTACCGATAAAACTCCGTATGGACGTTAAGACCGTTGGTAGTTACTTTTGTAAGGTATGCTAAGAGATCTAGGGGATATAAATTTTATGACCCGAAAACTAGAACAATTTTCGAGACTGGCAATGCTAGGTTCTTTGAGGATGTTGAATTTAGTGGGAGAAATAGTAATGATTTTGAATTTGAAGAGTTAGAGGAACCACTATATATTCCTCAATTTTAGTTCCTGTTGGAAATCAAGTAGTTACACCTGAAATTCAACAAGAACATACAATTCAAAATAATATAGAGACTCCCGTAAATAACGGACAACATGAAAATGTTGGACATGAGGAAATTCAACAACATCAAAATGAGGATGAACCAGTGCCCTTAAGGAGATCTACTAGAGAAAGAAGAAGTGCTATTCCGGATATTTATGATGTGTATCTTGCGGAGAATGAGGACACCTTAGGTTTAGTGGGAGATGAACCAATCACCTTTCATGAAGCCATTAATAGTCCTAATTCTCATAAGTAGATCAATGCCATTAATGAGGAGTTAAAATCAATGAAAGACAATGACGTTTGGAATCTTGTCTGATTGCCTGAAGGTGCAAAACCTATTGGTTGTAAATGGATATTTAAAACCAAAAGGAATTCGCAAGGTAATGTGGAAAGATATAAGGCACGTCTTGTTGCTAAGAGATTTACTCAAAAGGAAGGTATTGATTATAAAGAAACATTTTTCTCCGGTATCTTCTAAAACCTCTTTTAGGATCATTTTGGCATTAGTGGCATATTAGGATCTTGAGCTTCATCAAATGAATGTTAAGACGGCTTTTCTCAATGGAGACATTGAGGAAATCATCTATATAAGGAAACCAGAAATGGCGACCGATTCAGATCAAACTAATCAATTAGTTTGTAAACTTAAGAAATTCATTTATGGTCTCAAGCAATCTTCTCGTCAATGGTATTTAAAATTTAATCAAGTTAATATTTCATTTGGTTTTGAAACGAATCTTGGTGAAGATTGTGTATATCATAAGTTCAGTGGGAGTAGATTTTAATTTTGATCTTATAGGTGGATGATATTTTACTTGCTAGTAATAATAAGGACCTTCTAAAGGAAACTAAGAAATTTCTCAAACAAATTTGAGATGAAAGATCTTGGTGAGGCATCTTTTGTATTGGGAATCCAAATTCATCGTGATCATTCACGAGGTATTTTGGGATTATCACAAAAGAGCTATATAGAAAAGGTATTACAAAGGTTTAGCATGGAAAATTGTAAACCACTTGACACCCCTGTCTCTAAAAGAGATAAATTCAGTTTAAAGTAATGTCCTAAAATTAATTTTGAATCCAAGTATATGGAAAATATCCCTTATGCACCGGCAGTAGAAAACTTAATGTATGCGCAAGTCTGTACTCGTCTAGACCTTGCATTTATTATTGGGATGCTTTGTCAATTTCAAAGCAATTCGGAAAGAAGAACATTAAGTCGCATCCAAAAGAATGATGAAGTACCTATAAAACATTAAACTACATGCTTATGTATACAAAATCGAATCATTTTGAGATCATTAGGTATTCCGATTCTGTTTTACTGGATGCAAAGATGTCAAAAGACATCATATGGTTATGTTTCTTGTTGAAGAGAAATAAGTATAAAATGAACAAATAGATATACAACTTATAGGATCAAACTCCATGTTATTGGATCCATTTTTTATAAAGTGTTATCTCTTTTAATGTTTCACGAGCATACTGCTCATATGGGTGAAACAACTTTTGATAATGCATAATATAGTGGGAGTTTGTGTTGTGCTTTATTTGCTATTTGTTTTATTCATATTGATCTCATTTGGTTAATAAGGACTAGTTGATGGAATATATGTATATGTTTTAATATATATTCATTAAGTGTTTCATGCTACATATCTATACTTAATCTATGTCATTTAGTTGAACATATATATGTGATTAATGTGGGTTTAGTTACGAATCAATTACAAAGACTGCCCTTTAGTTCCTATACTTGTGAAACTAATGGACGAGATTGTTTTAGAATGACAATGAAGTGCACATATGGATTGTTATTTACATTATGAATATGATTTTATAAGGATTTGTTAAAGTATAAACACACGTTTGGGCAATCCAAGTGGGAGATTGTAAGAACATGGATTGCAAAATGTGTATACTTAATAAATATAAGTGACATGTAGACGTACATGTATAAATCATTAAAATAATTTTATTGTAAAGTATAGAATATTAATTAAATGTGTAGAATTCCCGAGGTGGAAATTACCTATTTATGATTGGCAGAATGGTAATTTCACACCGCTTAATTGAAAGGGTGTAGTCCCTTGATGAGGTGCCATTGTTTCCTATATATAGAGGCTTACCATCAGCCTAGAAACACACTACATCATCCTTATATACTCTCTCCATAATCTGAGTTCAAAAGGAAGGCATTCATCATCAAGAAGATCTACATTTCCCTCCTTGTTTTTCTTCTTCTTCTCTTCCTTCTTTTTGCAAGAACATCGTCAAGTAACAAGATGGATTCAACGGGTATCACGCTTCCGCCTTCATCTTCTTCTCTTACTTAATCTAGGCTTGAGTGCTTTCGGGTTATTGGAATAGGAATGTTCCAACGGTAGGAGCCTTGACAATATTTTGCGGTTTGCTTAAATTTGTAACCATTCAAACATGGGTCGGCATGCACACGGCATGGACAAATATGCAGAATGCAAGGTGAAAAGAAAGCAAGTAATGGAACTTTAATAATATTAAATGAAATCAACCTACATGGACTCCAGATGTTCCATGAATATCATCAAAACTCCTACAGATTAGAGTAAAAACAACATATATAAACATATTACGAGCAATGGCTCCGAATAGGTACAATGGTGCATTCGGTCCCGATCATAGCGGGGTCAAATGATAACATCGGCACCAAGAAGAGCATCAACAACTCAAATACCATAACAAGATATAAATAGAACAAATCTAGTTACATGTTATACTATTGAAAAGCACGAATAACTTCAATATTGGTGTACTCTTCTAAAATGAACGATTGCTAGAAAAGATAATATTACAAACAACAAAAATCTTATTGTGAAAAACATGAATAAAGATGCAATGGACACAATTTTACCTTTTCTTCTCTTCTTCATTTTTCAAATTTCCACTGGAATTTATGCCCTCTATTGACCCAATAATGAGATATTTACTAATTGGAGGTGGTGAAGTACTCCTCTTATGGCATCGTGGTGATGGAGAGCGACTTATGCGTCGCTTAGGAGTTGCGAACGTCTTTTATGGCGGCGACGTGGAGTTATTGAACGACTTCTTCACCCGTAAAAAGACATAAAAAGTAAATTGAGCAAGGACCAAACGTTAATTTGATCAAAGCAGACCATACATCATTATACCATCCCACCATTTTGCACAATAAATACAAAAACATTTACCTCTTACAATGATAAGATTAACAGTGAGCTCCATCTTTTATCACAAGAAACCGCTAATGAATCGAGAAACAAAAGAGCACCCATCAGAACCTATAACCTGCTCACTTCCCATAGGAAGGGGAGCAACTGCTTTCTTAACTTTTTGAATGCAGAAAGAATAAAGAGTATTATTTCTGACTAATCACTACAGGAAACAGGCTTATATACGGCGGATTTTAACCGCCGTATATAGTACGCGAGCCGCTGTATATATCATTTACGGTGGACTATCTGCCGTATATAGCGCATCGTATAAAGTATCGCCGTATATAGTATTTACGGCGGTTATCCAGCCGTAAATACTATTTACGGCGGATATACAACCGTCGTATATAATCGAGTACAAATACGGCGGCTTATGGACCGTTGTATATAATGAAATACAAATACACCGTATGTATAAAAGGCGTATTTGAGGAAGCTTTATACGGCGGTATATAACTGCCGTATATAATGAAAATTTTTATACGGCGGTATATAACTGCCGTATATAATAGACGAGTCGTCCAAGAGAGCACGAAGCGTCCCATTTTCACCCCACCCAGATTCCCTCGTCCCCCTTTGGGGACGAGTCGTCCATTATATTTATATACGGCAGATGGTGGGAACCGCCGTAAATAACTAGGTATGAGACGAGTCGTCCACTAGAGCACGAATCGTCCCATTTGCACCCCACCCAGATTCCCTCGTCCCCGCACTTTGGGGGCAGTAGATCCAATGACCTATTTACGGCGGTTTCAAAAATTCGCCGTAAATAACTAGATTTTTTTTTCCAGTCAGCTCTGTATAATTCACTTTTCCCAAAAATACACCCGTAGAAACCAAATTCAACCTGTATATAAAATAACTAGGCTTCGTAAATATATATACAACACAATATCAACATAATAACCATTAACACAAAAAAGATAGCTGCATGTATCCAAAATTATATACAATTCAACAAAGAAAAAGAACAATTGTTAGAGAATCATAAGACTTTTGACTACTTACTAGAATACAAAACTAAAGCCAAGAAAAAATAATCAAGTAAACATGAGATTTATGTAAGGAATATGGATTAGAACTTACTAGAACGTCTCTCCATACGTGATCTAGAACTGCACGTTCCATCTAATGCCATTCTCTAGTTAATGGGAAATGTTCCCCATTTCTCACAAAATATCCTAACTGAGTAGCTAGTTTTGCATGTTTCCCGCCAACAAGTTGTCCAAATTCATTCCCTATTATATTTAGTTTTTCTTTACCCCATTTTTTTGTTGATTTTGCCAGCCCTCTTTCTTTCTTTCTTGAGCCCTCACCTGTTAATTCCTTCCTTGACGGCATATCTGACAAAAAAACTTCATACAAAAGAAATTTTACTAATGAACCACACCTAAAGCCAAAACATAGCAAAGCCACAAATATAGAGACTGAAACAACAATAACTGCACCAACAACCAACTAAGCTACACAGTTTTCATTGTCAGAATGTGTGTAAAGTCAATTATGTGTCATGCCAATAAAAAGAAAAAAATGTCAACAGATTTATTAAGTAGGAGCCCATGCAATTGCCTGGGGCAGCAAGACTACTAATGTAACCTCCTTTTCAATTGGGCATCAAAAGCAGAAAATGACCCCATAAAGATTTCAGGCAAAAATCCATGATGAAAGTTATCTTTCACCCCCTCATAGCATGTGGCTTTGACAAATATTAACATAATACTGCTAAAACGATGATATCATAGGTACAAAATCCTACATAAGTCGCGTGTAGAATCGTTATTCTAGACGAAACCCAAAATTTTTGGGGATTACCAAAAACTGAAGTGGGTGTATTTCTGAGGAGTGTTTGTTTTGACCCTCAATTGATTTGATTTGTGTGCTTCCAGTTGATCCTAAATCGGTTGAATATCAAATGATCTTTTATGCAGTGTTTAAATAGTCCATCATTGTCTGTAGGAGTATGCCTGGGATTTGGCCAAGAATTATTCAGTTTTTGATGCATGTTGTGGTACTGTTACGCCATGATTCAACAAACAAACAATGATTCAACAGATTTATTAAGGGATACATGTAGCATCTTGTCAAGGTAAAATATATTATGCGTCTTTGGATGACCTTATAATCAAAGAACTCAAACTCATATGCATGATATTTATCCAAAGATATCAGTCATGCCATGATTCAACAAACAAACAATGATTTAGTAATTATTGAAGAAGCAAACAAATCCACTGAAAGATCCAAAGCATCTCAAGATTACGGCCCAGTTCCGAGTTATTTGCTCATAAAAAATAAAATTTCATTAACAGGGGCAATAGCTCCACATTGGTAGTAAATTCCATTTATTCGATTTGGAAATCTTAAATATTGTAATCCATTTATTTTTTACACAACCTTGTATGCAGTTTATAACTGTTCTTAGATCACAATTTGCAACATTTTGAAAAAAAAAGAACCTAATAAAAAAGTATAAAATAGTACGGGGGCTCATGGAGTACCATGTGAAAACTATGACACGCACAAAAAAAGCCACTGACTGTAGATTGTGTGACACTGAGGGAAAAACATGAAAAGAATAGACCTATCAAGAGTAGTAGCAAATTGAAACTATAAAAAATGTTGATGAATGGAACACTTCATGAAAAGAAGGTAATCTCCACTACATATCCACCCCTAACATAGTCACATTAACTAATATCTCTATAACGTAACATAAGTGATCAAGATAAATTATTAAAAATGCTTAAATTTCAGCATTGACGGAATACAGTACCAAATCGGTGGTGGTGGGGGGGGGGCTGGGGCTCCCGCGGGTACCAAATCGGTGGGGAAGCGGGGCGGGGACATCCCATTACCCAAAATGTTATTACAAACAAATATCACAAATGTTATTACAAAAAAGTATAAAATAGTACGGGGGGCTGGGGCTCCCGCGGGTACCAAATCGGTGGGGAAGCAGGGCGGGGACATCCCAAAGTGAAATTTGGATATTCATTTAATATATTCAAATTTGTACAGACATCAAAGGAGTACCTAGAGAAGCAGATGACAGAGGTGGAAAGTAACTTGAGAGAGCTGCTGCAACAAGATCCTGTAGGAAATAAGATATAAAATGATTGATAAACTTCCATCATTACTAAGAACACTTAACATAAATATTGTATTTAGATCCAATCAACCTTTGATATATAAAACCGAAGTGCGATCCATCGCCAAACAAAAAAACTTTCCGGGCTCTTAATTCTAAGATTCCACCTTAAAATCAATTGTTGCTAATGGGAGTGACTCATAATCTTTATATATTATATACAAGGTTTGTCAATTTTCTATGTAGGATAATATTTCTAACACGCTCCCTCACGTGTAGCGGGCTTTGCCAAAGCTTACAACGTGGACTTATTAATCGGGTAGCGCGGAGTAACATCGTGAGCCGTTGGGCCTACACTTATAATATACATGCTCTGATATCATATTAATTCTAATTCTAAGACAGACTAGTGTAATTGTGCTATGTGCACAGCGGTGGCAGATTACCCATATAAAACAAAAAATAATGTTTCTGGAAAGGGCTTCTCTTAAATGCTTGGCCAGATTTGTGATGGGGGAGAAGAGGATTTTGCCATCGACAATGAGATGGACAGGAATGGGACGATCGGAAGTGGAGCAAGGGACGACCAGAGGTGGGAAGGGGGAGGGAGACCGAAGGTGGGGAGTTGGAGGGGTTGACCGGATGGAGGTGTCATCTTCAACGTTAATGTGTGAAGAAAATTCGGCGGGCGAGCTACTCTAACGAACAAACCGTCGCCACCCATCTTTATTGGAGGAGGTAAGCGGATTCGATGACGCCACGACTTTTTGGATCTCAAGTTAGGATATCTGGCTTGTATGGGATGATTGTACCTATAACACAACAAATACAAGAATCACCGTTAGAGACAAAGCCGGTGTTTAATCCAGCTCATGCCCTCGGGTGTGAGATTAAGATCTCTGAAGGCTTAATAACTGAGAATAAGACTTGAAATGTCTTAAAGAGTTGTGTGCTAGGGATAGATAATGTGGCTTACAATGGTGGTTTTTCACCTCTCTTTGTCAATTGGGGCAAATATTTGTAATTATAATAAGAAAGAGCTGTTGATAATGTCAGCCCTTTAGGATATCTATGTCGTTTTACCTATTATACGTGTCCGCGCCTAGTTAACTCGTACAATAAAGTAAGATTTAATGCAGAGGGATGTCTTTGATTGGACAAGGACAGAGGAAGCAGGCGATAGTTGGTGCGGCGCCTTACACGCATTGTAGGCGCCTGAGCCACCATTTAATGTGATGGAAACAAGCCAGCTTTTGGCGTCAGTGTAGGTACAAACCTTTGTCTCACTATCTTTGACTTTAACCGGGAGTTTAATGGTAACACCTGGAGTCTGGTATGAGACCGCGGTCAACATAGTTGACGCGGTATGGGACATCTCGATCAGGACTGCAACTATCATCTTGTTGACGGTCTTCCATTATCGCGGTTTTGACTCGTGCGGTATGGGATATGCCACGTCATACTTTGGCCTTTGAACCAGATCGAGCTTATGCCCGGTCTGAAAGGTCTGGGCTCATCAGATTCATACTTCCAGCGATTTTTTCGGTAAGTTTCAATCTCCAAGGCGAATCTAACGTTGGATCAGACTTGTTGGAAAGGTAAGGGGCGGGGCAATTCGGGGTAGGTTTGAATCATGTGATACGGAGGATATTTTTGCAGAGTTTTTTTGCTAGATCAGATGGATTTGATTGCGGTGGTGGTGGCGGCAGTTGGCGGAGAGCAACTGTGGTAGTTGAGGGGAGAGATATGTCGGAGAGGGAGGGGAGGGGTCTCCGGAGTTGGGGAGGGAGTTGAGGGGTTGCCAGAGGTTAGGAGGAGTTTGCCGAAAGTTGAGAGGGGTGATCGGAGAGAGATTGAGTAAAGAGAGAAACTGAGACAACTCAAAGAGTACTCTATTACTTAAAAAACACTAGAATTTGGTGCAAAGTAGGACTCCAACAATGACTTCAAACGCTCCGCCATTTTAGCGTGGAGAAAAGATTTAAACGTTGCGCCATTTAGCGTTAAGAAAAGAATGCGCCAAATCTGGCGCAGTTCCAAGCTGCGCCATCTCCATTCTTTTTTTTTTCTTTAATATCCTACTTCTTTTCTTTTTCTATTTTATTTTTATTTGAATTAATAATTAATAATTATTTATATTATTAAATTTTTAAAAAAATTTACAAAATTTTGAAAATATGTTGAATTATTGAAGATAAAATAAATAACAAGAATTAAATATATTAATTTATATTTATTATCAATTGTCTTATCTAATTATTTATTTTTATAGCATAATTTTTAATATAATGTATTAATCATATTATCAATAATAATATACGATTAATATAGAAAACATTTTAATTAAATGAAATAATAAAGAATATTCTGAGAAATATTCTTATTTGATGCAAGATTTGAAGCAAGTTGTTAGAGATAGTGAAAGATATTTGGTACTGAAATTGCACTTTAGAGTTTTGATGCAATTTTTGCATCAGACTGTTGGAGATGCTTTTAGAGAGAGAAAATGTGTGAGAGAGATTGTTTTGTGTTTGTGATAGGGAGGGGCTGTAATTATTTTATTTAAAATAGCGAGTGATTATATGTTAAATAAAATATTTCGTAAGAATAGAACGTGAATTAGATTATAAATTTTAGGGGTGTAAGTGGTTCGGTTCAAACCGCGGTTTGAGACCGAACCGAACCAAATCATGCGGTTTGGTTTGATTTTCAAGTATGAATGGTTCGTTTCGGTCTCAAATATTGACAACCACATGGTTCAGTTTGGTTTGTGGTCTGACCCTCCCAAACCAAACCGCGGTTTGAGACCGCGAGACCGAACCACCAAACCGAGCCGCGAGACCAAATCGCCAAACCGAACCACATTAAATAAACTAATCCTAACCCCTGTTTTGTATCTTATTTAATATTTTTTTTATCTTTATTAAAATTTACATAAACTAATTATAACCCCCCGTTTTGTATTTTATTTAATATTAATTTCGTCATTTGTTATCTTCCTTATGATACATAAATAATCAAGTTCTCTCCACGATCGCCATTGTAAAGCGTTTTTCTTCCTCCGACCTCTCTCTTCCTCTAGTCTCTTAAACACTCGCATTTTTCGCTCTTCCTTCATGATCACGATAAATTTAAACAATATGAATATTAGTTGCGGTCAGAATCGTGGTTTGAACCGTAGTCTAAATAATGGTGCAGACCGCGATTCGAACCGCATAATTGAACCTTGGTTTGAACCAAATCGAACCTATTCATAGCGGTTTGGTTTGGTTCAGTTTGAATTTTTTTCATGGTTTGATTCAGTTTGAAATTTTTCCAAACCAACGAATAGTGATTTGATTAATTTTCTCTATTTATTTTCCCCAATTGAGGCGAGGCGTCACCGGAAAATGAACTGTCTGAGAAATTTGGTGACAAGGTTAGTGTTAGTGATGAAATTGAACGTGGAATTGAGCGTGTGGCAATGAAGAATGGGTTTGGATTGGGCAAAGACTGAAATTAGGGTTTCGTATGGAAGATCGCCTCCGGGCCACCTCTTATATTGGCCTCAGATCCGTGTTGCCGGCGGTTGACAATGTACTATTCACCGACAAACCAGTATATATGGAGGTATTAATTAAGCTTGGGTAATTGTAGCCATTATTTCCATTTTATTTTGTTCTAAATCAAGAATGACCAAAGTAAACCCAACACTAACTAAATACTGATCGATTTTTTTTCAAATTTGTCAGTACGAATTTGATTTTTTTTGGGCATTTATTTTGGGAGTAGAATTTATCTCTGTGAAATTGCATTAAGGTACAAGTAATTAAAGCTACATCATTGAAAATGGTTGTGCAATATGACAGCACAACTACTTGATTCTCCTTCGATGATCAGGCTAGCCAATTGATCCAATCGTGTAGGAATCCAGTGGTTGTGAAGCTGAGGGTTCACTTAGACCAATCGTGTAGGGATCCATGGTACTTGATTAGGTGCAATCCTCCTCTTCCATTAAGAACTCCTTTATCAACAACCCAATCCAATCCAATTCAACAATATAATATTAATTCTCTCTCTTTCATATATATCATTTACAATCCAAACCAATCTTCTTCATTTTTTGACTTTATTCACAATCCAATCCAACCAACCCAACTCAAATATCATTTATTCTTTATTTTTTATTACATATATTATTAACCTCATTTTTCTTATTTTTTGTCTTGTAATAAATTTATAAAATATTTTATATTGCTAAATTTATATAATTATTATACAAAAATACGATATATAAAAAAATATAAAAATGAAGTTACATTTGAAATTCAAATTCACTTTTTATAAATACATCACAAAAATAAAATTACAAATACATAAATTGAAATTTCATATTTAATTATTATTACCAAATTTTTGCCATATGTGCTCGATCAAGTCATCTTTAAGAGCTTTGTTGGCTTCTCTATAACGGAGTTGTGCTCTGTTAGTCATATATGTCGATAAATTTGTAACTCGTTCGGTACAATATTGAAAAGGTTGATCGTCATCTTCTTCCACCACTCCATTTTGACTGTTTGTAGGTTTATCATTTTGAAATTCTGTAGGATCATAATAAGTCAGATATGTGTCTCGTTCATCCTCTATTATCATATTGTGTATGATGATACACGCCATCATAATTCTTCCGATGCTATGGCGATCCCAAATAAGATATGGGTGTTTGTTAAATGCGAACCAGGATTGTAGAACTCCAAAAGCCCGTTCAACATCTTTTCTAGCAGCTTCTTGATGTTGAGCAAACAACTTGCGCTTTTGAATTGTAGGAGAAGTAATTGATTTAACAAATGTAGCCCAATTAGGATAAATGCCATCTGTGAGATAATATCCCATATTATTCTCCCGACCATTCACGACGTAACTAATTTCAGGTGCTCGTCCTTCCAAAATATCATTGAAAATAGGAGACCTATGAAGTACATTGATATCATTGCACGAACCTGGTGTTCCAAAGAATGCATGCCATATCCACAAGTCATATGATGCAACAGCTTCCAAAATGAGAGTTGGCTTTCCACTTCTTCCTGCAAATTGACCAGTCCAAGCTTTAGGACAATTCTTCTATTCCCAGTGCATGCAATCAATACTTCCCATCATGCCAGGTAATCCCCGTTTTTCTCCAGCATAAAGTAATCTTGCCAAATCTTGTTCATTAGGTCGACGGAGATATTGGTTGCCAAAATTTGAAATTACACATTCTACGAATCGAATAAGAGATTTTCTTGTTACAGCTTCACTTATTCGTAGATATTCGTCAACCGCGTCAGCTGATGTCCCATACGCCAACACCCTCATGGCTGCTGTACATTTTTGCAATGTTGAAAGGCCTTGTCTACCAGTAGCATCATGCCTTTGTTGAAAGTATTCATCACTGATAGTGAGTTCTCTAACTATACGGAGGAACGCATGCTTACACATGCGAAATCTACGACATAATATATCTGCATGGTAGGTTGGATTGTTAGAAAAATAGTCGTTGAACAAACGATCTGCACCTTCTTCACGCCGCCTCTCAATAAATCGTCTTCTTGACAACTCATTACATGGATTTTGACAACTCATTATAAAAGATGATAATAAACACCAGGACAAAAATTAAAGCATCCATGTGAAATCACTTTCCGACTCCAATAAAAGAATAGGACAAACATCACATGGATTTTACATGTGAATACTGAACCATTCAGCGTAATGATAATAAACACCAGGACAAAAATCACATGGATTCTGAACCATCTACAAAGAAAAAGTAGACAAAAGAAAAAAGTTGATGTAACAACTCATTACATGAATTTTGACAACTCACTATAAAAGATGATAATAAGCACCAGGACAAAATTTAAAACATCCATGTGAAATCACTTACTAATTCAAATTTGATTAAAACAACCAAAGTTACAATAATAAAAATAACATAAACTAAAATTACATTAAAAAAAGTACATTATGCAAATTTAAATTACATGAACCCAAATTTAAATCAATTCCCAAGTACAATTTCCATTAGATGACGTTTCATTTCTTCTTCTTCTGGAGGCAAGTGGTCTTTCCCCAACAATGCAGTCAACATCATGACATTAATTTTCTTAGCTTTTCTTTCTTCTTTTTTACGCTCCCTTTCCTCCTTCATGCGCTCCATTTCAATTTTATCATTTCCCAGTTTCTTCATCAGTTCAATTTCATTGTCTCTTGTGAGCCTCGGTGCACGAATTTGCGATAAACTCATCAGAAATATAAGAAGTTTGTGATTCCTTACCTTTTCCTTTCCTTTTAGCAACATTTCTACCTTCTGGACGAGAAATTGTTGGAGAATCACAAACTGGAGTTTGTGGGTTTGAAGGGATTGAATACTCCCCATCTTCATTTGTCCTTGATCTTTTTGAGCTGCCACCACTCTCCTCGTTGTTCTCCAAATCTTCATATGTACGTGTTGTACTGTGATTCATTTAACTCCCACTGGGATGTTTACTCATAACTTCTTGAAAAACATGCAACTCGGTAAACTTGCTACCACCGGCCTCCTAAATTGTATGAGCTTCGGTCTCGATATCCTTCTTGCTCATTCCACTCCTTCTCAGGCCATATGCTTCCTTGTATGCAGCAATCCATTTGTTCACATTATCATTAAGTCGTTTATAACGACTTTTCATTGAATTCACATTTCTTTTATGTATTTCTTCTGGATTCTCCGCTCGAGCTTCTTCGAATAATTTCGCCACTCGTGCCCGTATAACAGTACTCTTCTGGTTATTTTCATTCACACTATCTTCACTAACGAAAATCCAACTTGACATCAGTGCCACATCTTCTTTCACAAGCCAAGTAACACATTTCCCCCCCTTTTCAGGATTTGTGTCCGTTTGTTCATCGCCTTGAAATAAATTTCGAGAGATATTTTGTGACTGTTGGACATTTATAGAAGTAGGAAATTGAGTGAGATTTGGAGAAACTTGAGAGTGTGAATAGCTTTCAAAATTTTGAGTGTTTGTCAAATTTTGAGAATAATATTCAGGGTTTGAATAATTTTGAGAGTTGAGGTATACTTGAGAGTTGAGATATTCTTGAGAGTTTGAATCAAATGGAAAATTTGGATCCATAATAATAATGAGAAATTAGGGAAAGAGATAGAAAAAACGATTTAATTATAGAGAAAGAGAGAATTTTTGATTGTGCTTCAAATTCAATAAACTTGATCTCTATTTATAGAGGATAAAAAAATAAAAAATTTGATATTTTTTATTTTAATAAATTTTTAATATAATTAAAAATAATTTAAGTTAAAAATGAAAAAGTATATTTTAAAAAATCCACCAACCAATGGTTGGTGGACATGTGTCCCAAATTGGATCACAATCTTGGATTGCTTCTCCAATCCGGATCACCAAACCTCACCAATCTGCATTTTTTTTCTTCAAAACCTTTGTCTTTTTCCTCCGATCTAGCAATCAGGTCACCGATAAAGGAGGCCTAACAAAAGCAGAGTATAAGAATAATCTTGTTTGCGTTTAGTCGATTCATACCCAATTATTGGGTCCTTGGCGAATAGCCTCTTGACAATTGTCAGGGGAAGGCACTAGCAAATAGTTCCTTCTCCCTACCTCCGCAAGGCGAGGAGCGCTTGGCCCACCGGGATTTGCCCTTTTAGTAGTTATTGGGTCCTTTTCTTCCCAAGTATATAAAACAAAGTCAGAGAATAAGAATAAGCAATGCCCTTTTGTTATTCGGTTGGTCTATGAATATATGTTCTGGTCAGCTTATAAATTTGAGTCCCTAGTGCTTTATCTCAAGCAACACCCGTGTGACGTTATCACCATTGTTGAAGCATGGCATTGCTTAGACTGCAATGATAATTTACAGATTATTTTACTCCCTCCATTAAAAAAAAAGTGTTTCATTTCGATTTTTTTTAATTTAAATAAGGTCAAAATATATTTACCCCTTCAAATATACACACCCAATCCCCATTTGCCACCCCGAATCAAATTTTGTGCCAGAGTAGTACTTTATTTTCCAAACGTCTCACTTTACACTCTCTTTCAAATGGGCATTCAAAAAAACTAATATAATTGCTCATGTGCACATCGAAGGGGTGTATTTACGTCTTTTATATAAAAATAAAAAGGCTTAAATGTCATTGTGACTATGAGAATGCTTTCATGTCTTTTCAGACTACCACCACCATTGCCACCACTGCTACAACAAATCACAATTGTAAAAATTGTGAGTCAACAACTGTTTTCTGAACTCCAACCTGAGTCCCTTGACAAACTTGTAAACCCTCCTGCCTTCATCTGGTACAAGATGTGGACAATACCTCGCCAGCTCTGTAAATTTTGCAGAATATTGGGCCACTGACATTACCCCCTGCTCAAACTTCAGAAACTCTACCTCTTTCTTGTCTTTAGTAGTCACAGGAATGAAATGCTCTTTGAATATCCCAATGAAGTTGTCCCAAGTTTGGGGCGTATGGTTCCGCTCCCAACTTTCCTTAAGAATTTGCCACCAGTGCTCTGTCGGACCCTCCAGTTTGAACACTGCACATCTGACTTTTTCTTCATCTGTGCTCTTCATTGCAACAAAGATCTTAGTCATAGCTTCCAGCCACCTTTCTCCTATCAATGGATCTGGATCCCCGTTGAAACTTGGTGGAGCTAATTTGATAAATTTTTCTAACCCCTGCGTTAGCCTTGCCTCAGGTTGCTGCTATGCCCGACCCTGAGCTGCCATATTCTGAAGGAATACCCGGAACATAGCCATCATCTCAGCGTTCTGGTTTCCCCCAGCACCCAAATCACCAATGTTTCCCTGCTCTCTCTGCTGGTCATCACGATTTTCCCAACGAAGGAAACGCCGGCGGTAACACGGACGCCAGTGCTGGAAATCGCAATGTTAACATGCCTCCTCCTCTGCCGCGTCAGCCCAGGAGGGCGACACGTTCGATCAGCGTTGTTGATGGCAGAGGCTTGCCAGATGGCAGATGGGAGAAAAGAGCTATGGTCGAACAAGGAGCACAACCCCCTCCAAAACGTCAACTGGTAGGTCAAACTGTTGCAGGCGATCAGGCAGGTCCCTCAACCAATCACCCCAGTAGGAAGGAGATGCTGTTGGAGCAGGCTAGAATTTTGGCGGAATTGCTTGATATGCCAGATTCGCCTAAGCATAATGATAGGAGGTCAGAAAGGGCAGCTTGTGAGGACCCCGACCCGGAACCTACACGTGTCCCGAGCTGGAGCGTCCTCAAACTAACCCAATTCTCCTAATTTTTTAAAAACTTTGATTTCATCTCCAAAACTTAAACAAAACCATTTCAAAGTAACTCTACTCCTTCCACGTTGGAGGGAGAGTTAACCAACCACGAAAATAATAAACGGTTTTAGTTACAAAAGATATCGAATATAGTATGAAATTAAAGTTTATGAATACAACCCTTTAAAAGAATTATGCTAACAAACACTTTCTACACCAATCTAACATAACCCGACAATTCTCAAAATACCACTTCTAAACTCCTTTCCGCCCTTACTTGGTCGGTCCACCTGTCTCGGAATCTAAAACAGTAAAGGGAGAGGGGTGAGAATAAATCTCAATGAGCTATTATGAATGCAGCAATATGCCATATAAGATGCAACACATCAAAAGACATATCCACATAACCCGAGAGGCTCCACTGCCGCCAACCGTCCCATACCGGTTGGAAACAACGACCATCTCGGCATGAATATATCACAACACATAAGTACGATAAAGTAACACTTAGAAGGATCTTGAGCCAAGGTTTCATCTCCAAAAGGATATACACAACCGAGCGGCAGCAGGTTGAAGAAGCGGTTAGGAACCATGAACAATAACGGTACCATAGGGATTCGACACACAGTCATATCCCCAGGTGAAACTAGACCATCTACCTCAAAAGGAGATGCTAGCCCACAAATCCCACACAAGGGGGACAATTGGGTTACCAATGTATGAATTATAATGAACTTGGCTCGATGCCATTATAATCCCATACATTGTCCAACAAACAAATAAATCAATACCAAATTTGGATTTACATAACTAAGCACAGTAATAACATACTTGCTTAACCAAACATTGTATGATCCAAAGTAGGGATACATACCACAACAGCATATCATGAAGATAGCAATACTATATCAAGTATTCAACATATTAGCACAACGGCTATAAATCCTTGTATCAACATGTACAGTTTAGGAATTCCAAAGTAGGGAATCCTACAACAATATCATAACGACGTAAATACTATAACAAGTATTCAACATTATCAAGCACATAATAGATACTTGAATACAATCCACAAAAAGGGATAACAATATATCAACATGGTAAATATACTCATGTCCAACCAATATCATAGTGCAACAATAAATCAACACACTATGCATAATATAACCAATGTATATGAACTCAAAGTAAGGCAAGGAAATACCATCAATCCATCCTACAAGGTCTTTATACAATAATACAAGGCCTCTATGAAGATTCAAGTTCAATTTACCAAGTTAGAATCATTTCTGCTAAGTTACCAAACTAGGTTAACTAGCGCTTTCCAAGCAACATTTAAAGTACTTCCCCAATTCCATTTTGATCACTTAGGATGTCAATGTGTAGCCAAAGTATTCTACTTTAATCTAGGTTAAAGAGATTCCATTTTGGTTCGAGTTTGATTAGGTTTGAACAACTCTAAACTTGATGTGAAAAACCAGGCCAGGGCACGACTCGTCCCCCAGGGCACGACTCGTGCCCATTGCACCTTCCTCTGAATCTGTCGTCCCTTACAAGGCACGACTTCCTTATAACCCTAGTCACGACTCGTCCCACACCTCAGGCACGACTCGTGCCACAGGGCACGACTCGTGACCTGAGCCCAGAATCAACATAGAAGCAGAAATCCTTCATCACTTATACCCATTTGTTCCCAACCAAGTTTCCTTTATTTTGTGTAAACCTAGAAAGCTTACTAACTTCATTTTTTTTTACATAATAAATCATTTTAAACCCAAATGTGTTATAATTCTAAGTCATTTATCACATGATTCTCAAGAAAACAACTTTTCAACCAAGTGAGCTTTAATTTGTGAACTTAAAGGAAATTCTAACTTTATTAAATTCATTTTAACTCATTTAATCCCAAAGTATCATTTCCTAATTCTAAATCATTCTCACTTAGATTTCCATCCAATATACTACAAATTTTCAAGATTTCCATTTAATCCAATCCAACCCATTTACTTCTACTCTTTAACACTTCCAAGAACAACAACACTTTCTATAACACTAACATTTTCCTCAAATCCAAGAAGGCTTCCCCAAAGCATCAAATAGCCATTAGAACAACAATAACAACATTAAATATTCATGAACATTTAAAGAAGGGAAGGTCATAACAACTCACCTTAAAAATCGGAGATGGATCAAGGATTTCTTTAGCTTGATGAACTCCTCTTGGTCTCCCGATTCCAAAAGTGCTCCCGGATTGAAAAATGGTGAAGATTTGAGCTTGGTAGGAGCTTGAGAAGATGAAGCTCCATTAATGGGTTCCATGGAAAGTATGAGGGAGAAAGTGAAGAGGAAGAAGAAGAAGAAGGAGGAGGAGGAGTATAAATGGTCAAGAGAGAGGGGGGGGGGCGGTCACAAGGGGATTTGGGGAGGGTTTTAGGGGAGTTGTCCCCTACACCTATACCCCTACCAAAACTCTTCCATAAATTTAAATTAATTCTTCCAACCCATAACATTTTAATTGTCCATTTTATTACCACTTCATTCTATTACTTTATTTATTTCCAATTATTATTTTTCCTTTAGAACACTATTTATTTTCTCATCATTTTATCCTAATATAAGAAATTTAAAGATATAAAATGAACACATAATATTAACGATAATATTAAAAGCACACAATATGAAGTTAAATTAGTGCCTAGGGTTAGGGTCGTTACACTCACTCCCCCTTAAAGAAAATTCGTCCCGAATTTGACTGTCACTTACCTAACTGATCAACCCGCATCGGTTACAAGTATACATCAAACTTCAATTTCCAAATAGTCTCTTCAATGTTGTGATTCTTCTTCCAAAGAAATTAAATTTCTAATTCCATTAATAATATGATGTTACCACTTAATGATCCAAGCATACTATGCAAATATCACTAACACGAATTTTCCGATCCCAATGAAAATATAAATAATTAAAGTATTACAACTTAGGTCACCAAATACATTACAATATCACATTAAAACTTCAAATACTCTACAATTTGCTACAAGTCAGTCTATAAGCCAAATCACCCACCCTTTCTAAAACTTCAAATGGATTAACAATTTTTGGCGGCAATCTACCTTAGGCCTTTCTTCTCTAACTTCAACCCAACAAATTAGAGATCGATATTTTCTTCCCAAACTATGCCTCATACGGTTTTATCTCAATGTTAGAATGATAACTACTATTATACGCACTTACCACTGGTAACCATTCGTACTATTGACTACTAACATCCATCGCATATGCCCGTAGCCTATTCTCAATAATAAGTAATGATTCCTCAAATTTTCACAAGGTTAAATTTAATGGCCTTCCTACACTCCAAATGGATCTTCCCAAATGAATGACTATCCAATCTTTTTAATACTATGGGGTTTAAACAATCAAACTATCCCCTAACATATGAGAGGACTTTATTAATAACATTTCATCAAGCTATATATATAACGAGTAGAAAATGTAATTCAATTTTCTATAACAAAATAACATACCCTTCATTACTCCCAATGCAACTAATTCACAAAATCTATAGTGTTAAAACTCTCAAGTTCAACCTAGAACTCTAAATATTTTAATAAATCTTCTAACGTCAACATTCTATTATCACAATTCAATGTTCCAATTATGTTCAGGACTAGTGACAATTCAATGTTCAAATTGAATGGTTGGCCGCCCACAACGGAGCCGATCCAACTCCAAAACAAAATCGAGTCTATTGTGACCGACACAATAATAACCCCACATTTATCAAATCATTTCTTGGACCAACACTTGAATACAGTTAATCATTATAGGGAAACTAGGTTGCCTTTTTACTTGCTTCTGTACGAACTATAACTTTAAAATAACATGTCTTTCGAAATTTTACAACATCTTTCAGAATTCCAAATGATAATATAAAAGAGATCCAAAGAGACCCGAATTGTTTACTTATTTAAAACCGGCCCATACCAGTTTTAATTAACCAAACCACTCAGAAATTTCAAAGGATTGATAAGCTAACAAAAATAGCTCGAGTGATTTAATTATCTACAACCGTCCCATACCAGTGGTAGATAGTTAAATTACTCACGTATTTTAATTTACGCGAAAATGGTTTGCGACCTTATCAACTATCCCCGAAGGGCACAATTGCTTACACGAGAGGTCCAATATATATTCCAAAGTTTTAAAACACCTTTAAAACAATTTTAACAAAATATTCTTGATTGACCTCTATTTATAGTGTAGCCACCACTCATACTATTTAGACTTAGTTAATTTCTCTCTAAGAAAACACAATCTCGCAATACTATTACTATCCCGATAAATAACACTAAAACAATCATTAAGATTATAACTAGGTAAACCATCCTCAATTCAATAATTCCTCAAGTTGAAAGTTCAACACTTTTATTTAATTTGAGTCATCTATTCACCACCTTTGATATTGGTATTGTACTTAGCAACAACATATTGTAAAACATCTAGTTCCCAATCAAATACCATAATTTCTAAATCAGAAAATATAATTGGAACTCACATAGATCAATCATTTCCGAATTTCAATTAAACATTACAGTATAATCTAACTTAACTCTCAATAACCATCAACAAACTCAAAATCCGTACAACGTCAATATCTTTCAAGCATCACACAAATCCCTCATATGATTCACGTAACTAAGTCGAACTATAGTATATAACCATCCTAAAGTATCCTGTCTCCCAATAAGATTCATCCTCATTTTCTCAACTAATGATAATCAATTCTCAAAACGAACCCTATACCTATCTTACCAATTTAAAGTTGACCCTATAAGTCACCAATAACTACATCTATTATACTTCTTCACATTTACCCTATTTACCTCTCCATAGCTAGTACACAATCCATAAATCAAAACGGTCATACTAGATATAAATGTTGTCTTAAGTATATCCTTAAAGCAATTTTTCACCGAAATTGTAACACTCAGAAAATTCAACTAATAACCATTGAGTATCCTACTAGTTTCTAAAATCATTCATACAAATCGTCAACAAGTGCTAACGAATACTTATTCTTCACGAGTTACCTATTTAAGATCTCTATAACCCTTTGATTAACCACCAAGTATCATCTTTTCTAAATATAGTACCTTATAGCAACTCAAAATCTCAACATCCTGGTATGATACACGATGAAAACCTATTTGGAAACTCACACAGAAAACACCACTTAGTCAACTAATAGCACACAAGGCAAAGATATATTAATTCCATAAGATCTCGTACTCGCGATATTTTATAACTCATCTAATCCCACTTAGACTATCACTTCCAATACTAGTCTCATATATCTAGTCTCTTCCACGAGATACCAATGTATAATTACTTACGCAAGTTATATAACCATAAACCACTCTTAATTAGGCCATACTTTCGACATTTATGCATATATGATAAAATAGCAAATAATGACTCATCCGCCTCTACCACACACGGAGGCAAATCAAACATAGATAAGGAGACTCGCTTCCTGCGACAGTCCTCCCAAATCACAATCACCATGATAAACAAGAATAATTCAAGGTACTCTCCCGTAGGAATAGAACCTCCAACACATAAGGCAACTTTTAGGCCAATTTATGCGAATAAAAGGTGAAATGTAATGCCACATGAGAACGAATGAACGAGGGATTTATAAAAGTATGAACCCTAACTCCTGAGACAGGTAAAATACCTCAAATGATGGTGGGGAAATCTATCTTTTCAAGAACTCACCTTTCCTTGATTCCTTGGTTGGTCAATATCAATTTACGTCTTCGAACAAATTTACGCATTAAACTCTCGACGTAAGTTATCGCACACTCTCACTCAAACTAGACTCTACCCGAGAACTCTAGCAGAGCTCGATACCAAGCTGTGAGGACCCCGACCCGGAACCTACACGTGTCCCGAGTGGAGCGTCCTCAAACTAACCCAATTCTCCTAATTTTTTAAAAACTTTGATTTCATCTCCAAAACTTAAACACAACCATTTCAAAGTAACTCTACTCCTTCCACGTTGGAGGGAGAGTTAACCAACCACGAAAATAATAAACGGTTTTAGTTACAAAAGATATCGAATATAGTATGAAATTAAAGTTTATGAATACAACCCTTTAAAAGAATTATGCTAACAAACACTTTCTACACCAATCTAACATAACCCGACAATTCCCAAAATACCACTTCTAAACTCCTTTCCGCCCTTACTTGGTCGGTCCACCTGTCTCGGAATCTAAAACAGTAAAGGGAGAGGGGTGAGAATAAATCTCAATGAGCTATTATGAATGCAACAATATGCCATATAAGATGCAACACATCAAAAGACATATCCACATAACCCGAGAGGCTCCACGCCAACCGTCCCATACCGGTTGGAAACAACGACCATCTCGGCATGAATATATCACAACACATAAGTACGATAAAGTAACACTTAGAAGGATCTTGAGCCAAGGTTTCATCTCCAAAAGGATATACACAACCGAGCAAAGAATAGTTGAAGAAGCGGTTCGGAACCATGAACAATAACGGTACCATAGGGATTCGACACACTCATATCCCCGGTGAAACTAGACCATCTACCTCAAAAGGAGATGCTAGCCCACAAATCCCACACAAGGGGGACAATTGGGTTACCAATGTATGAATTATAATGAACTTGGCTCGATGCCATTATAATCCCATACATTGTCCAACAAACAAATAAATCAATATCAGTTGGATTTACATAACTAAGCACAGTAATAACATACTTGCTTAACCAAACATTGTATGATCCAAAGTAGGGATACATACCACAACAGCATATCATGAAGATAGCAATACTATATCAAGTATTCAACATATTAGCACAACGGCTATAAATCTTTGTATCAACATGTACGGTTTAGGAATTCCCAAGTAGGGAATCCTACAACAATATCATAACGACAGAAATACTATAACAAGTATTCAACATTATCAAGCACATAATAGATACTTGAATACAATCCACAAAAAGGGATAACAATATATCAACATGGTAAATATACTCATGTCCAACCAATATCATAGTGCAACAATAAATCAACACACTATGCATAATATAACCAATGTATATGAACTCGAAAGTAAGGCAAGGAAATACCATCAATCCATCCTACAAGGTCTTTATACAATAATACAAGGCCTCTATGAAGATCCAAGTTCAATTTACCAAGTTAGAATCATTTACGCTAAGTTACCAAACTAGGTTAACTAGCGCTTTCCAAGCAACATTTAAAGTACTTCCCAATTCCATTTTGATCACTTAGGATGTCAATGTGTAGCCAAAGTATTCTACTTTAATCTAGGTTAAAGTGATTCCATTTTGGTTCGAGTTTGATTAGGTTTGAACAACTCTAAACTTGATGTGAAAAACCGAGGCCGGGGCACGACTCGTCCCCAGGGGCACGACTCGTGCCCATTGCACCTTCCTCTGAATCTGTCGTCCCTTACAAGGCACGACTTCCTTATAACCCTAGTCACGACTCGTCCCACACCTCGGGCACGACTCGTGCCACGGGGCACGACTCGTGACTGAGCCCGTAATCAACATAGAAGCAGAAATCCTTCATCACTTATACCCATTTGTTCCCAACCAAGTTTCCTTTATTTTGTGTAAACCTAGAAAGCTTACTAACTTCATTTTTTTTTACATAATAAATCATTTTAAACCCAAATGTGTTATAATTCTAAGTCATTTATCACATGATTCTCAAGAAAACAACTTTTCAACCAAGTGAGCTTTAATTTGTGAACTTAAAGGAAATTCTAACTTTATTAAATTCATTTTAACTCATTTAATCCCAAAGTATCATTTCCTAATTCTAAATCATTCTCACTTAGATTTCCATCCAATATACTACAAATTTTCAAGATTTCCATTTAATCCAATCCAACCCATTTACTTCTACTCTTTAACACTTCCAAGAACAACAACACTTTCTATAACACTAACATTTTCCTCAAATCCAAGAAGGCTTCCCCAAAGCATCAAATAGCCATTAGAACAACAATAACAACATTAAATATTCATGAACATTTAAAGAAGGGAAGGTCATAACAACTCACCTTAAAAATCGGAGATGGATCAAGGATTTCTTTAGCTTGATGAACTCCTCTTGGTCTCCCGATTCCAAAAGTGCTCCCGGATTGAAAAATGGTGAAGATTTGAGCTTGGTAGGAGCTTGAGAAGATGAAGCTCCATTAATGGGTTCCATGGAAAGTATGAGGGAGAAAGTGAAGAGGAAGAAGAAGAAGAAGGAGGAGGAGGAGTATAAATGGTCAAGAGAGAGGGGGGGGGCGGTCACAAGGGGATTTGGGGAGGGTTTTAGGGGAGTTGTCCCCTACACCTATACCCCTACCAAAACTCTTCCATAAATTTAAATTAATTCTCCCAACCCATAACATTTTAATTGTCCATTTTATTACCACTTCATTCTATTACTTTATTTATTTCCAATTATTATTTTTTCTTTAGAACACTATTTATTTTCTCATCATTTTATCCTAATATAAGAAATTTAAAGATATAAAATGAACACATAATATTAACGATAATATTAAAAGCACACAATATGAAGTTAAATTAGTGCCTAGGGTTAGGGTCGTTACACAGCTCCCTCCCAAAATTCCCACAGGCAGCCTAACGGGAGTGCTAGGCAGAACGAAGTGTCAGCGGAATGGCGAGCAAGAGATCATACCACACGTTCGTACCCACATACCTGTTCCACCCGATGACTTGCGAAGTCATCTCAACACGAATAGGGAATAGGAGGCAGAGTTCAATTTGAGGCGACAAAGGGAAGCTGAAAGAAACATACGTAGGTCGCCTGCCAGAACGGAGAGGTCTCATTCCCGCTAAGAGAGAAACGGGTGTAGGTCGCCCCTTAGAGCGGAAAGATCGCAATCTCACCGGGATAGGAATGGGCGCAGGTCGCTAATCAGGGGAGATGGGCGCAGGTCGCCCGTAAACTCAGTAAGGTCGCCCTCCCACAGAGAGAGATGGGTAGAGAGGTGACTCCCCTTAGAAGTGAAAGGCATAGGGCCTACTCAAGAAGAGAGCCTCACTAGGAGGAGCGACAGGGATCCAACAATGTCTCACAGGTAAGGGACGACCATCCAGATGCTAGGGAGTGGTTGAGTTGGAAGAAAAGGTTAGAACAATGGGAGGCCGACAGGAAACAGGATACTGGAAAGGGCGAACGAAACGACCATACTCTTCGATCCTTGTCCAGAGAACTTCTCGAGCGACGACCTCCAGTAGGTTTCAAGCTGCCCGCTCTTGAGAAGTATTCAGGTGCGACCAACTCCCTGAACCATATGCAACATTTGGAGGCCACTATGTGCTTTGTCTCTACCGAGGATGATGTGTTGTGCAAGGCACTAACCAAAGACCCTCACAAAGCAGACCGACTTGATTTCGCGGTTTGACGCCGGGCTGTATTACCTCATGGGAGTACATGAGGAAGAAGTTCTTAGATCGTTTCTTGAGAGCTGGAGCAAGAAAATTGACGGTCACCGAATTGAACAATCTGACATAAGGAAAGAATGAAAGCTCAATGAGCTACTTTACCAAGATTAAGGAGATGGTCGACCAAATTGAAGAGGACCTGACGGACAGGGAAGTGATAAATTGCTTCAGAAATGGGGTGACCTCTGCAGATTTAGACTATGAGCTACAAGTCAGGAGCGTGAAGACCCGACAAGAATTGTTTGAAAGGGCCAACAATGTGGCCATAACTGAAGAGAGGAAGGAAAAGAAGAAGAAAAAAGGTTCCAAGTCCCAAGTTGTAGATGTTGATAAGAAGGACCCAGCAAAGAACGGTGGTAATAACAAGAACGGGAAAAACAGAAGAAGGGCGACTGAGAGAGTGGCCGAGACCTTTACCCCGTTGACAGTAAGTCGCACTGAAGATACAAAAAGCACTGTAAAGTAAAAACAGGCAGATGTAAGTCCAGTTGTGCAGAAGGATGTGTCTGCAGATGTGTACACAATCGTTCCCACATCTGAACACACATCCACACAAAGAACTGAGTCTGATGTCAGTTCTTCAGATTCAGAGGAAGAAGTTATTCCTGAAAGAGATCATGTTGGGTCTGTCGACAGATCAGATGACATTTTATCCAAAATTCAGAAAGATCAGCCTACTTCTCAAGTGGTTGGTGAAATGCATGATCAAAGGAAAACAAGAAGGAATGAGAAGGTAAATCACAGTTATTTGGATGCTTTATGGATTCATACATCCTTATACTCCAAGGTATGTTGTTACTGTTTTGTGTCTAAAATAATGGGATACTTTGACTTAGACTGGGCATACAATTTTGATGATAAAAACATCTGTGCTCGATGGTCCTACCTTGGTAACATCCTTAATTCCTGGTTTAGAAGGAGAAAAAATTATGTCTCCTTGTTCATAGCTGAGGCTAAACATGTTACCCTTGGAAGTTGTTGCACACAACTGCTATGGATGAATCAAATGCTGAAAGACTATGGACTGAATAGTAAAATATTGACTGTTTTTTGTGATAACAAAAATGCCTTAGACATATCTAAAAAACATGCCCAACATTCTAGAACAAAACACATTGATATTAGACATCATTTCATTAGGGATCTTGTAGAATAAAAAACTGTGTGTCTGGAATTTGTTGGGACTGAAAATCAATTGGATGATATATTTACAAAGACATTAGATTTGGAGAGATTTTCCTCCTTGAGGAAGTCTCTTGGCTTGTGTGATATTTAAGGTTGTGTGCCTAAATGTGCACACATCCACACATCTGTATATTTATCTAACTAAAAAAGAATAAAAAAAATCATGCATTTGCACGAAAAATCTCAGTGTGGTCACTTGTGTGTTTTCATCTTTGACATTTTCTGATCACTTAATTGTGGGCATTTTCTGTTCTTGTTGTCTTTTGATAACTTGATATAATCTTATTTGATATCTCACAGTGAGTGCCTTAAATCTATGAGAAACAGCTGCTTCGCCCATTGTATGAAGCCAAACCATTGTGATCAAGAGATTCTCAAGAGAAAGTTTGAAATCAATCTTGAAAAGATCATTGGGAAAAAGGGCTATCTTTGAGAAATAAGAAAAGTGAAAGTCAATATGCAAATATCCACAAAAAAATGGGTGGATGCATCCTAGATACTGTACAGATTGGATTATTGCTCATTGACTTTATGTGATCTAAATGTGTCCCAAAATGTGACTCACATTCTATGCCACATCTGTTAGCTGAGATTTTTTCCTTCACCTGTGTAGTACATCATGCTAGTCATACTGCATTTTAGGTCATATAGGGTGCTTTGTAAATATGCTAGTTAATTAATTTTCATTCTTAATTTATTCTTTGATTTAACATGTTTTTGTTTTTCAATATCCTTCATGAAAAAGAAAGGTGTGTATCAATCCTCATTGAAAAAAGGAAGGACAATTTCAAAGGGATTCTGTGGAAAAGATATGGCTGAAGTTATTTCTTATTACCATAAAAGGTATGCAATATTTTGATAAAGCTTAATCCGTATTTTTTCTGTGATTCGTTGTGTGTGGAAATTTCAAGGGTTTTATAGTCGTTGTGGACTCTTTCTGTATTTGCTGCTGCCTGAGTCCTGTTTGAGGAAGGAATCCTTGTTTGAGTAGGAAAGGGGGAGTTGTAGGTTTAAGTGTGTGCCTCATCTGTTACATTTCTTTAATCCTTCATTGTGTTTCTTCCTCCTTTGTCCAATTTATTTTTCTCACACACACGCACCATATATTTCTCTCTCTCTCTCTCTGTCTAACCAATCTGCAGAATCAATGGAGCTGAAGCTGTGGATGTGCGTCAGGATGTGGCCGCATCTTGTCACACAGTTGTAACTTCTTTTGATGATCAAATGAAAGCCCTAGTTGCAGAAACTGCTGCAGCTGATGCCCTCTCCACTGTCCTTAATGTTCAACTGATTGCCTCTCAGACACATGCCAAGAACCTTAAGATTTTGAAGGTGGATATCCAGAATTGGGAGAATTCACTTTCTAGTCAAAAAGGGAGAGAAGAAGAAAAAGGATGAGAATGATACTGATGATGTCTTTGCTGGATGCTTAAACTCAGGGGGAGTTCTACTGTCTGTTCTTAATGGTGAATGAAACATCATCAGGTTTGCTTTTTATATTCCATAAACAATATTTGTTAGTTTTGCTTTTAATATTTGTTAGTTTAAGACTTGGTCTGTAATTCCTAAATACTTTGTTGAATGACTGCTTTGGTTTACATTTGTTGAACTGCAACTTTTAGTTCTAACTTGTTCTATGTAGTTTTTGTGTGGATGTGTTGACACATCTGCACACACATCCATTCAAGGGGAGTTTCAAGTCTGAAAATGTTGGTCATTATTATCTAAATCATAAATCTTGAGTTTTGACCAGAAAGTCCAAAATAGGGGGAGATTGAAAGAGTGTGTTTTTAGGAAACAATGTGTTTTCTTATTTCGATTCAATATCAAAAATGGTAAGTTGATTTTGGGACTTTCATGGAAAGATTCATATTGTCCTATTATGAAAAAAACTTTGTTAATATTGTAAATATCTTTTATTTATGTAAATAGATTTATATTAGGACTAACCTACTAATAAAATCTCTCTCTTTGTGAGTGTGCTTTATGTTTCCTTGTAGGATTTGGAAACTCACATAAGGAAGGTGTTGGATTCGTGAAGATCTTCTCAAAGTGCGTATAAATACAAAGAGATCAGCACAAGAGAAGACACGGTTTTTAAGAGAGAAATACTTTTGTACTTCACGGTTCAACATTGTGAATTTAGGTTGTGAATGAATGTTGTGACATACATCCGAACTCACATCTAGGTTTTTGTCAATCTGATTGGAATAGAGTCTACTTGGGAAAGAGAGTGTGTTCTTATCATAGAAGGTGATTAGAACTTGTTTAGCATTTTAGTATTTTAGTTTTCACTAATCTGTGTTTTTATAAGCAACACAATTTTTAATAGTGAAAAGTTTTTGGGCGTAAGCCTAGTTTGCTGGGATCAAAATCAGTGAACGTATATAACTCTTGTGTTATTATTTTATTCCGCTGCATTATTTATGGATTTGTGGACAGTTGTGAGACATATCTGTGTTCACATCCGTGAACTGTTGAGTTGTTTGAAGCTTCCTATAACTACACGAAACTTTCATATATGAATATGATTTGAATTAGGAAAATAAATATTCCCTAAAATCTCACTCTTTCAGTCAGGCTTAAAATAAAGATATGCCGATGCCATAATTATTGGAGGACAAGGAAAAGAACGGAACAAGTTCTCGTTTGTCCAATATACAGCTGATGGATATGGAATTTCAGATTGGCAGCTGTTCCGGTTCCAATATTGCCCCCGCCTGAAAAGCTGTGGACCTGTGGTCTAAGGGAACTGCATACGGAAAATCAGAAAATGAGGACTTGCTGAAGAAAATGAAGCAGAGTAAATAAATTTTTACGGAAATTGCATCAGTAAGCACTTAAACAAACCTTGTGTAAGTTTCAATTATTGAACTTCTATACATGTCGGATACTTACAAAAATTTATTGTTTTATTTAAACAATAATGAAGATTCCATTGAAGTTCTATATACTCCCTCCGTCCCGCTAATATTAGCACACTTTCCTTTTTGGGCGTCCCGCTAATATCCGCACACTCCCAAAAAGGAAATTTTATATTAATAAAATATTCACCCAACCCCACTCATTCTCTCTCCTACATTATTTTAATACTCACAACACCATTATAATTTATTACACCCTCCACTCATTCTCTCTCCACTCATTCTTTTACACTCACAACATTTTATTAAAATATCATATTCCTTAATTCCCGCACAAACAGTGTTTGTGCTAATACTAATGGGTCGGAGGGAGTATATGGATAAGTATAAATATTTTATAGTGTATATAAAAAAATGATATATATTGATGAAACCGCCTTTTATATATATATTTATATACATACACATATACACAGTCCAAAACAGTTATATATACCACATATATACGTATACCCAATATATACCGTGGGCCCCCATAAAGTGCCACATATGCACTCTCTCACCCTATATATACTATAACCCTCCCAGGCCCGACCCTGCTACAAGACGGGTGAGGCCGTCGCCTAGGGCCTCCGAATTTTGTCCAATTTTAAGGGCCCCAAAACTTATGTTTTATTATATACTATATAAAGTTTACAAAATGTACAAATAAAGAAGCTTAGTTGTGGTGGTAATGCGGATTGCATAGAAACCTTGTTAACAACTTGTTCCAGGTTCAAGCCTTAGCATAGCATAGACATAATTTTTTTCTGCAAGGGAAGTCCCAATCTGGGCTTCTCAGCCCAAAATCAGTAGAATCTCAGCCCTAAGCCAAATAGTTTGCCTAGGGCCTCAAAATGCATAGGGCCGGCCCTGAACCCTCCAAAGCAAAGGTCTGATCTCTACTCTCTCTCTCTACAATACTCTCTCTCTCTAGAGCTCTCATATACTCCCTCCGTCCCATCTTTTTATAGACTTTTGGGTTTTGCACGGAAATTAAGGAGGAAATATTATATTGAAAGTGTTGTGAGTGTGAAAATAAAATATGAGAGAGAATGAGTGGAGAGAATAGTAAATTATAATGGTGATGTGAGTATTAAAATAATGTAGGAGAGAGAATGAGTGGAGGGAATAGTAAAGATTCATTTTCATTTTAGGAAAGTATATACTCCCTCCGTCCCGCCCGAAAGGGCACAAATTTCCATTTTGGGCGTCCCATTTAAAAGGGCACAACCCCAAAAAGGAAAGTTTTTATTATTTTTATACTCTTCCTACCCCACTCATTCTCTCTCCTACTTTACTTTTACACTCACAACATTCTCTCTCCTAACTATTCATCCCACTCATTCTCTCTCCTATTTAATTTTTCATACTCACAACATTTAACCTTTTTCTCTTTCTTACATCACTTTCCTTATTCATTTCTTAATTTCCGTGCTAGGAGGCAAAATTGCCCTTTCGGGCGGGACGGAGGGAGTATTATTGTGGGACGCCCTAAATGGAAAGTTTATATATTATTGTGGGACGGAGGGAGTACAGTTTATACAAAGGTCTAAGGGGGCGTTTGGTTCGGTGGAAAAAAAGTGAAGGAATGGAATTGTCAATGGAATTGAATTCCTTAAGGAATTGGAATGGAAAAAAACTGGTTAACCCCCTCCGTTTGGTTGGCACGGAATGGAATGGAATTGTCATTCAATTCCTTGGCAAATCATGTTTGGTTTGAAAATACAAATTATAGGAATAGAATGAAAGCATATAAAATGACCAATTTACCCTTTTAAAAAAATTTGGAGGGGGTGGGGGGTAGGTAGGGGTATGCAAAATGAGTAAAAAAAATTTCGTGGGGGGTGGGGAGGGGGTGGGGTAGGGTGGGGGGTAGCAGAAAAATAAAAATTTCGTGGGGGTGGGGGGTGGGGGTGGGGTGGGGGTGGGGGGTGGGGGTGGGTGGGGTAGGCGTAAAAATAAAAATTTCGTGGGGGTGGGGGGTAGGGGGTAGGGGGTAGGGTGGGGGTGGGGGGTAGGGGGAGGGTAGGCAGAAAAAAAAATAAAAATTTCGTGAGGGTGGGGGGGGGTGGGGGTGGGGGGGGTAGGGGGGAGGGTAGGCGGAAAAAAAATTAAAAAAATTTTTGTGGGGGGTGGGGGGGGTAGGGTGGGGGGTGGGGGGTGGGGGGTAGGGTGGGGGGTAAGGGGAGGGTAGGCGTAAAAATTAAAAAAATTTGTGGGGTGGGGGAGGGGTGGGGGTAGGGGTAGGGTGGGGGAGGGTAGGCGGAAAAAAAAAAAAAAAAAAATTTGTGGGGGTGGGGGGTAGGGTGGAGGGGAGGGTAGGCAAAAAAAAAAATTAAAAAAAAAAATTTCGTGGGGGTGGGGGGGAGGTGGGGTTGGGGGGTAGGGTGGGGGGTGGTACGTAGGGGCTGAGTAGGGGCTGGGTAGGGGTAGGGGTGGGTAGGGTTTGGGGGTATTTTAGTCAAAAAAATTTTTTTTTTTCCATTGCCTCAAGGAATTGAACTTTCCATCACTTTTGTGAAGGAAAGTTGAATTCCTTCATTTGAAGGAATTCAACTTTCCTTCGAAATTTTTTTTTAAATTCTATGAACCAAACAGGGGAAAGGAATGGAAAAGTGGGAGTTTTCCATTCCTTTCCCCCACTTTCCTTCCAACCAAACGCCACCTAAGGGAACTGCATAGGTTTCCAGTTTACGGAAAATCAGAAAATGAGGACTTGCTGAAGAAAATGAAGCAGAGTAAATAAAGGTTTTTACGGAAATTGCATCAGTAAGCAGTTAAACAAACCTTTCAATTATTGAACTTCTATACATGTCGGATACATACAAAAATTTATTGTTTTATTTAAACAATAATGAAGATTCCATTGAAGTTATATATATATGGATGTAAACTATAGTTGTGGGTAGAGATTTATTGTCCTACTTAAGGTTTTATGTTGACCACTGCATTATTGCACATTAAATTGTTCAATCGCTTTCAGCTCAGCAATTTCCTTTGAGAATTTTGGCATATAGATTTTGTGCAAGTGATCAACAAGTAGCAAAGGCATATTTTCAAGAAATTGCTTCTGTATTATACTAAACCATGATTTGCAATTTTCTACCTTGAAGGTGAAGCACACATCATTAGATTTAGTTATCGGATGGCGATGCCCATGACCCCCAATAAATTTGCTGAAGGTGGTTTACCAGAGGGATTGATCAATCAACTTTTATCTTTGGCTTCCGAATGGGGAGATACAATCGATATGGAGACATTGAAAATGGTTCATTTGAGTGTTGGTTCGATGACTAACAAGATTTATCGTGTAAGTTGGCCTGCAAAGGATGAAAATGTTGTTAGAACAGTTCTGGTTCGGATTTATGGTGAAGTTTTTGATGGTTCGTTCAACCGAGATCAGGAAATTCAAAATATTGTCTCCATATCTAAGCTCGGGCTTGGTCCTAAGCTTCTCGCCCACTGTCGTGAAGGGCGTATTGAGGAGTTCATTCATGCCAGGGTATATCTTCCTATCAAACTTTAATTTTCTTTGATGTTTATTTGATATTTTATACTGGCGACGAGTGTGCCAACATTAACTATTGAATGTGATTGCAAGAATTTGATAATAGGTGAAGCTTTTGCATAATTTACTATCTTTATATCTGATTTTCAGACACTATCTGCTAGTGACCTTCGTGATCCTGAAATATCTGCTTTGATAGCAGCTAAACTGAGGGAATTTCACAATCTTGATATTCCTGGTACAAAGAAAGCGGGTGTTTGGGATTTAATCAGGTATCATTGAAAGCTAATTGCAAGTTCTTCCTTGGACCGAAAAAAAGTAAAAGATGTATTTGATGATTTGTGATATTCTTTCTAAGATGTTGGATTAGCAAGGCAAGAAGCATGTGCACGCCTGAACATGCTAAGGAATTTCGCTTGGATACTATGGAAGAGGAAATTGCGATGTTGGAATCAGATTTATCACAGAGCTATCAAGATATTCGATTTTGTCACAATGACTTGCAGCATTCGAATATAATGCTTGATGAACAAACAAGAGAAATCACATTCATTGTGAGTTTTTGGCTCAATTCATAATAGTAAGCTATCTACTTTGTGGGACTTATTATTGTGGTTTGAGTAATTGATTTGCTGATTTTCACAGGATTATGAGTATGCGAGTTACAATCCTGTTGCATGTGACCTTTCAACTCTTTTCTTTTTTATGGAAACAAACTTTGACACTGATACTCACATTTCAAACTACAGTTACCCTGGTAAGTAATCTTCCTCACTTCCCAACCCTCCATCTCCCTCCCACCACCAATGTCTCCCTCCCATTTTCCCCTTCCCTCAATCTAGATTCTGTCCCTTTCCCCCGCCATTAGTTGCAGTAAAAGACAGAATCATCGAACCCGAAAAGGCTCCGGAGAATTCCATCGGTCATCCTTCCGAGACTTGTCTACAATCATTTTTGTTTCTTGATATCGCATGGAATTGTAACAAGAAGGATGATTCCGCTTCTTCAAATGATTTTATGGCAGTTTAATTTTATGATTTGGTAAATTTGGTCGGTGTGTTTGAGTGGGGTTTCACAGTTGGTGGGTTGGAGTGCATCTGTTGTCATGGATATATATGGATGGATGGTTTCTGGGGTTTTAAAACTTGAGCTCAATTCTTGAATTAAACCGTTTAGGAATTTTGTTTTGGTTGTACAATGTGGCTATGCAGTAAAGGAGGGAGTAATGGGTGTGATTGTGGTGGTAGAGAGGTGGTGGTAGGCCGAAAAAGAGGGAATTATGGCCGGTGGAGATGGCACGGTTGTTGAGGTGGATGGTGAAGGCGTCAAAACTCGTGATTATGAAAAGTAAAGTAAGAGCCGATAAAGTGGGGTAGGGAAATTTTTGTTGTGAGTGTGGCTAGTGGATCCCATTGATATTTTGGGTAATTAACATTTGTTATGGGCGTCCTAAAGAGAAATTTGTAACATTTGTTATGGAACGGAGGGAGTAATGTATTACTTGTTGAATAACATTTTTCATAAGGATTAATAGCAAAGTACTAAATCACTTGGAATAAATAAAAAAAAATCTGAGCTCCTTAATTTCTTATTTTATATGCTTTGGCAGATTTGGAGGAACGTCAAAGATTTACACGGTTATATCTTAGTTCTACAGGTTAGTTTGATTGACTAAATACTCATTTAAGTTGGTATGTTGACTGTATTTTTTTTTTTTTTTATTTGGTATTCTCTCCGCCCCTACATGAATGTTCATTTTTGCAACATTTGCTAAGATATTATGACATTCCACTTCGGTTTACATCCGTTCTTCCGAGAACCCTAACTCTAGGCAGCTTTTGTTGGGGGTGGCAAGTAGACCTTTTTATTAGGTGGTTATATAGCTTTCGTTTTGCTCTGGCGTCAGGTAGCCCTTTCCTTTTGGACCGCTAACGATTGTGGTTCTGACGACCCTCACTCTAGGCAGCTTCAGAAAACCCTTTTCCTTTGAATGAATGTCTCATAATTGATGGTTATTTAGGATATCAACCAAGTGACGCAGAAGTTGAGAAGCTTGTCAATGATGCAGAGAAGTATACACTAGCAAACCATTTGTCTTGTGTCTTATGGGGAGTACTCTCGGTATGTGTTGCTAATTGTACTTTAAGAAAATATGCTTCCTCCGTCCCTGAATGTCCGCTTTTATTCTTGATCAAGAAAATACTTTACATTTATTTTGGGGCGGGCGGAGGTAATAATTTGTTTATATTTGATTGTGCAGCATTATGGAGACAATGTTGACTTTGATCACATAGCCTTTGCAAGACAAATGTTTGAGCAGTATTGGTCCAAAAAGCCAATAGCCTTGGGAACCGCAACTTTCATTCCGGACCACCATGTTTAATGTCTTTGCACCTTCAACTACTTCAGGTGTGTGTGTGTGAAAGGGATAATGATATTTATAGTGAAAACGTGTAGGAAAAAATTATAGCGAAAATGTGTAGTCCGTTGGATTGCAATAAATCTTTGAAGACTTAACCGATGTAAAACTCATCCAACGGTTTACGAGTTTTTACTATGAGTTTTCACTATGCATTTTCACTTTGTGCATGTGAAGTGATGTATTCACTCGGTCCTGTAATAAATGTTGTACTTGTTTAATATTTTTAAGAAAGATGTTTTATTAGTTTATATGTTACTTATACACTAAACTAATTTTTTATTTGCAAACACCATTTTTGTTCGGCACAAATAAAAATGAAAAGTGTGACACTTATTTCGAGACGAAAGGAGGGTAAGAACAAGCAAAAACCAAATTTTCAACTGCCTCACCTATGGGTTACAAAAAATGATTTCATAATATAGGTGGTATTAAAATGAATGTCCATTTTTTTTTTAATTTGCTCTTTAATCAAGAGCAATGATCAATAGCAAATTTAATTTTTTTTTCGGATTTTTTTTTTTTTGGGGATGGAGGGAGTACTTAATTACTCCCTCCGTCCCAAAATAACATACCCATTTTGTCATTTTGGGCGTCCCATAATAACATACCCCTTTCCTAAAATGGCAAAGAATTTTTACTATTCCCTTCATTCATTCTCTCTCTTATTTTACTTTTATACTCACAACACCAATCAATTTTACTATTTTCACAACACCAATCAATTTTACTATTTTCTGCACTCATTCTCTCTCATATTTTACTTTTATACTCACAACACGTTCTCCATTATCCACTTTCCTTAATTCTCGTGCCAAATAGTAAACGGATATGTTATTTTGGGACGGAGGAAGTATTTCAGTTAAACAGTTAACTTTTTAGGCTTGTAAGTTATAAAACAAATCCGTCCCATAAAGAGATTCACCATTTTTTTTTGGCATCTAAAATTGGGCTGAAACGATGAGCTGGAAAAAGGGTTGTAGGAGGAAAGAAGTGAGTGGTGTGACAAGTTGGGACCACAATTAGGGATGGCAACGGGACGGGGTCGGGTCGGGTTTGATCTTACCGAACCCGACCCAATTATTCAAGAATATTAACCGAATTCGACCCGACCCGAGAAATGGCTGAACCCGGCTCGAACCCGACCCCGACCCGAAATGAGTTTTGTATAAAATTAATAAAAATTTATATTAGTGAGATATGAGAGAGAAATTGAGGTAAAAAATTGTAAGTAAATAGATAATGTGATCATGATATGTAAGTCAAATAAATAAAAAATATTAAAAAATTTATTTTTTAAAATTGCGTCTTTGTAATAAAACATTAAAATGAGATTTTTTTTACATTTTACAATGGTACTGATAGAGTATTATTTATCGCTCACTCCATGATAACATATTTAGTATGCTATGAAATAAGTAATATATTTTTAAAAATAAATATTTTAAATAATTTTATTATGATAAAAATAATTTATGAATAAATAAAATATAATTTTAAGTACTTATAAATTTAAATGTTAGGAAGTACACTTTCTTCCTTTCGAAAAATAATCATGTTTCTAGTGATAAATTTAAATGCAAAATATTTATTGAAATTCAATAAAATTTATCACTAGAAACAGAATTAAAAAGGGCAAACCTCGGTGTGCCAAACAGGAGTTGGGAGAGGAAATCATTGAAATACCGAACCCGAATTCGACCCGAACGGGTCGGATATTTTCGAGTTCGGGTCAGGTCCGGTAAAATTGACATCCCTAACCACAATTTAAAT
Source organism: Adenophora triphylla var. japonica (assembly GCA_022495995.1). Classification (NCBI taxonomy): domain Eukaryota; kingdom Viridiplantae; phylum Streptophyta; class Magnoliopsida; order Asterales; family Campanulaceae; genus Adenophora; species Adenophora triphylla. The sequence goes on from JAFEMH010002186.1 coordinate 41,811, forward strand.
GTGTGAGAGAAAAAAGTGAGTGGATAGACAATTGAGATCCACAATTTAAGTGTGTGAAAGAGACAGGTGATGGGGTATGATTAATATAATACTAATATTTTTTTGTCATTTTAGGATAAATGAAGCACTACCAGAAATAGGTCGTTTAGCGACGGAAATTTCCGTCGCTAAAATTAAAATTCCGTCGCTAAAAATAATCAGCGACGGAAAAATTCCGTCGGTGGTCCGACGCTACCACTGTCAGCAGTGCTCCGGCGGGTCAATTTCCGCCGCTATTTTTTCTTTTACCGACGGAATTTAATTCCGCCGGTGAATTAATGGTTACAAATGACTAAATATCCGCCGCTATATTAATTTAATTTAATTAAATATTCATTTCACGGAAATTTCCGTCGGCCGTAATAAAATTAATTTAATTAAATTAATTTCATAAAATTCCGTCGCCGTAATAAAATTTAAATTAAAATTAAATTATTTCAATGCGGAAAATACCGTCGCCGAAATTATTTAATTTTAATTTAAATTTTATTACAATGACGGAATTTTCCGCCGCCGAAATCAAAAATTAAATAAAAATTAAATGATTATAGCGTCGGAAATTCCGTCATTTGAAATTAATTTAATTAAATTAATTTTATTACAATGACGGAAATTTCCGCCGCCGAAATTAATTTATTTAATTAATTTTTCTTTCAAAGATAATTTCAAATGACGGAAAATTCCGTCGCCGATTCCGAAATAAATTAAAAAAATATTTTAAAATATCAAAAAACCAAAATTTTTTGTACCCGATATAACATTTCAATTTCTAAAACTAAAACTATAAAAACTAAAATTCAAATACCAAATAAGTACTCAAATAAAAACTAAATACCACCGTACCAATTCGGGAGGGGGAGAGGGGGAGGGGGATAGGGGGATAGGGGGAGAGGGGGAAGGGGGGAAGGGGGAGAGGGGGAGAGGGGTGGAGCGGGGGAGGGGGAGAGGGTGGAGCGGGGAAGGGGGAGAGGCGGGAGGGGCTCCCGCGGGTACCAAATGTCTCAAATGTTTACAAACAAGTATAAATTAATACAACAATGTCTAAAAAGTCCGCAATCAACCTGGGGGACGCCGGGAATTATCCCGGGAGTCCGGCCGAGACGAGCCATCAACAGCCGCCAATTGTCTCTCGAGTCTCGCATGGCGTCGATCGTTCTCCTCCCGCATCCGCGTCTCGAACCGCCAAAGCATCCGCAAGCTTTGCCCGCTCGCGTCTCTCCTCCTCCAACGCAGCCTCTCCAGAGTGTCGACCCTCGGATCATGAAACATGGGTCGGTCAACATTTCTCCGACGGCCGGCCGACGCCGACGGGCATTGCCGCCCGTAATCCCCATCCCTAACACTCGGGCTCCTCTCCTTGGATGTCCCCGAGAGGTGACCTCCCGCCAAACATCGTGCCACGAAGGGGACGGGCTCGCGGAGGCGTTCCATCGGGAACAACTGGCGGCTTGATATGCACTGAAAAATAAAACAAACAATTATAATCATATACACAATGTAAGGTACATAAATAAATTTACATATCCAAAATCAAGTCATTTAATGGTAGTTTACTTACAAAGGCAGTAGCAGATCGATCGTCAACCCATCATGAGGTTGATCGGGCGCTGTAGAATTCCGAATATGGGTGCTAGCGTAAACATCCACAAAAGTGATATTCGGACCATACTCCCTTTCCTATAAATAAAATAAGCGAGATTATTACTTTGAAATTGTATATATAAATGCAACATTTAAACTGATTTAAAAGCATGCATACACTACATTTACACTAAAACTATGGATTTCATAGCATCAACATTGGCTCCCTATACCCTATGCCCTATACCCTATGCCCTATACCCTATACCCTATACCCTATACCCTATGCCCTATACCCTATGCCCTATACCCTATGCCCTATGCCCTATGCCCTATGCCTTATGCAATATGCCCTATGCCCTATGCCCTATGCCCTATACCCTATGCCCTATGCCCTATGCCCTATGCCCTATGCCCTATGCCCTATGCCCTATGCCCTATGCCTTATGCAATATGCCCTATGCCCTATACCCCTACGCCCTATACCCTACGCCCCTATGCCTCTATGCCCTATACCCTACGCCCTACGCCTATGCCCTATGCCCTACGCCCTTATGCAATATGCCCTATGCCCTATGCCCTATGCCCTATACCCTACGCCCTATGCCCTATGCCCTATGCCTATGCCCTATGCCCTATGCCCTATGCCCTACGCCTCTATGCCCTATGCCCTATGCCCTACGCCCTACGCCCTATGCCCTATGCCCTACGCCTATACCCTATGCCCTACGCCCTATGCCCTATGCCCTATGCCTTATGCACCCTATGCCCTATACCCTATACCCCTATGCCCTATGCCTCTATACCCTATACCCTTATGCCCTATGCCCTATTCCCCTATACCCTATGCCTCTACGCCTCTATTCCCTATACCCTACGCCCCATGCTATGCCCTATGCCCTATACCCTATACCCTATGCCCTATGCTCCTATGCCACTATACCCTATACCCTATGCCCTATGCCCTATTCCCTATACCCTACGCCCTATGCCTCTATTCCCTATACCCTACCATGGCGCCCTACGCCCTATGCCTTACGCCCTATGCCTACGCCCTATACCCTATGCCCTCTATGCCCTACGCCCTATGCCCTATGCCCTATACCCTATGCCCTATGCCCTATGCCCTATGCCCTATGCCCCCATGCCTCTATGCCCTATGCCCTATACTCCTATGCCCTATACCCTACGCCCCTACGCCTACGCCTCTACGCCCTATACCCCATGCCCTATACCCTATACCCTATACCCTACGCCCTATGCCTTAGGGTTTAGGGTTTAGGGTTTGTGGTTTAGTGGTTTAGGGGTTGTGGTCAGTGGGTTAGGGTTGTGTTAGTGGCTTGTGGTTTGTGGTTTAGGGTGGTTGGTGGTTGTGGCTTAGGCTTAGTGGTTTGTGGTTTAGTGGCCTAGTGGTTTAGTGGCCTTAGGTTTGTGTGTCAGGTCAGTGGTTGTGGCTTAGTGGTCAGTGGTTTAGTGGCCTAGTGGCCCAGTGGCTCAGTGGTTTAGGTTTAGTGGTCAGTGGTTCAGTGTCAGGGTTGTGTCAGTTAGGCTTGTGGCTTCAGTGGTTAGTGGCCCAGGAGTGGGGTTAGTGTGGGTGGGTTGTGGCTCAGTGGCTTAGGCCTAGTGGCTTGTGGCTCAGTGGCTCAGGCTTGTGGCCTAGGGTTGTGTCAGTGGCTCAGTGGCTCAGTGGTTGTGGCCTGGGTTTAGGAGTGGTTTAGGGTTTAGGCTTAGTGGGTTTAGGTTTAGGGGGCTTAGTGGTTTAGTGGCTTAGGGTTTGTGGTTTAGTGGCTTAGTGGCTTGTGGTTTAGTGGTTTAGTGGTTTAGTGGTTTAGGGTTAGTGGTTGTGGGATATAAGAATTGCAAGGGTTCTTGTAGCTATTCCCAAATTGGTAAATTGCATACAATTTTAAAATTTTTATCCAAAATAAAACAAAAACAAGATTAGTCCAAAACTATGAACTAACCAACTATTAGACAACACTCTGGAGATTATTGTCTCATAAGTCATAACTAATTAAGATATCCGTAAAATAAAGACCCACATCATTACTCGCCGAGCACACTGCACTCTCTCGGCCCCCACCACCGTGCATGTCATCATCTACATCGTAAGCTTCAATGTTGACATCGTGAAGGGTTGTCTCCTCGCACTCATCAAGCTCCATATCTGTCTTCTCGCGATGAAGGCTTAGGAGGCAAAGACACGCCTCTGGGCCTCGTATTGCTCGGAAGTCAAGGAACTGGGAAGTCGACCGAGAAATGGATGTATAATTTGCCCCTCATGAATGGTCTTTGGTACATTGTCTTCTCGGTGAAGCTATTATTGGGACGGAGGGAGTATTATTTATTTTTCGACAAAAGGGAAAAAAGATTCTTGTACACAAACTTACAAAGGCGCAAGTTAAGGGTTGATTGTACTAGCATTTTCGTTTACCGGTGTTTTGTTTTTTTTTGTTTTTTTACCGATCCTTGCAACAATAATTGAGAAAGAAAGAAGGTGAATTTTTTTTTATTAAACAGACGGAATATTTCCGTCGCCGATAAATAAAAAATTATTAAATTATCGGCGGCGGAAATATTCCGTCGGTGTTTATTAAAAAAAACCATTTAATTTCACCGGCGGAATAATTCCGTCGCTGTTAAAGATTTAGCGGCGGAATTTTCCGTCGGTAAATCAACCGCCAAATTAGCGGCGGAAATAAACGAATATTCGAGGAATATTCTTTTTAGCGGCGGAATTTAGCGGCGGAATTAAATTCCGTCGCTAAATTTGACGCCAAAATAATTCCGACGCTAAATACTATATTCCGTCGCTAAATAGCGACGGAATCTGTCCGTCGCTGTTTTTTCCGTCGCTAAATGACCTGTTTCTGGTAGTGAAGCTTGTAACAACGAGGAATCATTTTAGATAAAAGGTGAAACTTTAGTTGAGACCGAGCGAGTAAATGATAGAAGTGAGCGGTCACTTTATATGGGGCACAAAAAAAAAAACAAAAAACATGGGGTATAAACCCAAAATAAACGGTGTGGTTTTGTTTGCTACTTTTACCTAAAATTAATAAGCAACCAATTAATGAAAGATTAAGAGAAGACAATATTTTTCAAAGGCTGGAATCACATGAATTAGAATTGGAAGAAAATTGGACAAAAATGGAACTCAGATGAAGTATTTTTTTGAATTATATTTTAATAGAAAATCGAGTAAGTAAAGTATACCTCTAACCTTCCGCAGGTTTATATTCATATGAAATACGATCTTGTAGAATTGAAATCCAATCGTATCAACAATTCATCGAAAAACTACTTGAGAATCGCTGCATCTCCAAAATTTTTCGATAGATTGTTGAACGATTAGAGTTCACCTCTATCATCATGGGCTAATTCCTTTTTGTCATCAATGAATAGCCAATCTAGTGTTCTTTTCTTTCTAAAACATAAAGATTACAGTAGGACGAAAGGGAAGATTGATAAATAATGATTTGATACCGCGAAGATAATTTGAAGGAAAAAACAAGACAAAGTTTGAATTTTGTAGAGACGGCGAAGGTAATAAGAAAAAATTGCTAAACCTAAGGTTTATTTATAACGGCAAGGAGTTCATGCGGCCTGCCCAAGGGGTTCAAGCACAAAAAAATTAACGGTTTAGATATACTTTCCTTTTAAACAACGGTGAAGATCATTTGTAGGAAAAATCAAAGCCAAGTCTAGATTTTGAGAGGCGGCGAGTCATAGTAAAATTTGCTAACCCTAATCATTTACACTTAAAGTTCACAAATTTCTATCCAATGGTTATGGTTACAAGTTGCTTACACAATCTAACGGTTTGGATAAATGTTTCTTTTAAATTGTCTGATAAAAGCTTGAAAAATACATTTTTTATATGACATTTGCTTAAATAAATCAGCATTTGAAAGATAACAAATTAAAAATGCAGATAACAAATTGGGTGCATGACGCAGAACAAAAGCGATATTCGTGAATAGCAAACGCTAAACACAAGAGTTCATCAGTAATGAACCCTAGAAACACTAAACTAGAATCCACCAGAGAATAAGAGAAAACTCTTGAAAATATATCATAAAACTCTCCCCCCTACAGCATAGAAAAAGTGTTTAAATACCCCTAGGGCAACCAAAAACGAAAATCCTAAACCAAGCAAAATAAGGAAACAAAATTCGAAAATAAAAAAAACTGATTTAAAAAATTAAAACGCTATTTTAGAGTCCTAAACGGATTCGGATGATAACCAAAAACGAAAATCCTAAACCAAGCAAAATAAGGAAACAAAATTCGAAAATAAAAAAAACTGATTTAAAAAATTAAAACGCTATTTTAGAGTCCTAAACGGATTCGGATGCCCGAAAAGCATCGTATGTCATGGCAAAATAATGAGTCCTGTTCGCGGCGAAATTTCCTTTCCAAAAAGTACAATTAATAGCCATTCTGAGCCCGAACGACCAAACTGCAAAATCCTGCCTCAACTTTGTCGACCCATCCGCGAACCTTCCAAGATCAGTGCAATACCAATGTGAGTAAATTAAAACAAATAATACAAAATTAATACTATTTGTTTACATAAAAATTGACACTTATAATAAAATTGACTGTTGTTAGAGACGCACATTTTATTAAAAAAATAAAAAAATAAACACACAACACTAACGGTCTTGGTCACAACAGTTTTATTTCCAAAAAATCCTTGCCATTATATTATTTATTAATTAAATTTAATCATTCCTTAAGAGCGTTACTCCCTTCGCTCCATTACAAAAGGTACAAAAGCTTCATTTTGATATCCAATTATAAAAGCACAAGCCAAAAAAGGATTTTTTTTTATTTTTTTTTTTAATAATTGTTTATTCATATGACTCAATTGTAATACTCACATTATCTATCGACATATTATTCTTACCCCACTTTTTCTCTGTTACTTTACTTTTTGTACTCACAACACTTATTCAACTATACACTTTTCTTAATTATTTTCTTAATTATTGCGTAGAATTCATTTTGCGTCTTTTGTAATAAAACGGAAGGAGTATTTGTTTTTTAAACTCCGTTCCATACCGACATAAATTACCCATTTGTTAGGCATTATCTCTCACTTGACATTTTAAATACTCTTGTTTGCGTTTTGTCGATTCATACCCAATTATAAATAGCAAAAGCAGAGTATAAGAATAATTACTCAGTAGTAGCTATTGAGTCCTTTTCTTCCCAACTATATAAAGCAAAGTCAGAGAATAAGAATAAGCAATGCCCTTTTGTTATTCGGTTGGTCTATGAAGATATGCTATGAACCTTGAATTTTGGATATATTTATACATAATCATATACACAGTTCTATATATACACAGTTCTATACAGTTGAATATATCACATATACTCCCTCCGTCCCATTATATGTTTCACCCTTTTGAAAAATCACGCAAATTAAGAAAAAAGGTAAGTGGAGAAAGTGTTGTGAGTGTAAAAGTAAAATAGAAGAGAGAATGAGTGGAGAGAATAGTAAATTTGAAAGTGTTGTGAGTATAAAAGTGAAATAGGAGAGAGAATGAGTGGGTGGAATAGTAAAGATTCTTTGCCATTTTAGGAAATACTCCCTCCGTCCCACCAAGAGTGTCACCCGTTTAGGGGTGGCACGCAAATTAAGGAAAAGTGTGGGAATAAAAAATGTTGTGAGTGTAATTTGAAAATAGGAGAGAGAATTAGTGGAGGAAATAGTGAATTTAAAAAGTGTTGTGAGTGTAGAGGAGAGAGAATTAGTGGAGGGAATAGTGGATGGGATAATAGAATATTAATAAAACATTTCCTTTTTAGGAAATGTGACACTTTAAACGGGACGTCATTTTGGGTAAAAAGTGACGCTTGGAGTGGGACGGAGAGAGTATGAAGCTTTTAACGGGACACCCATTTTGGCAAAAAGTGAAGTTTGAAATGGGACGAAAGAAGTATACATATACCAAATATATACGGTGGGATCCCCACAAAATAACTATTATACCCTTACTCTCCTATATAAACTATAACCCTCCTCATTGGTGAAGGTAATCTCTACCCACTCTTTCTCTACAATACTCTCTCTAGAGCTTTTATACATGTTTACTTAAATAAATACATACTTATTCTTACACCTGAAGGTTATAGCGGGACAACCCCGCACCCCTAATGGTGCTATTTTGCAGATCTTGTTCGAGAAGCGACGCGTTTTCTGCGACCTTTGCCACCCCGAGTCGTGGCGTCATCCATATGTTCTGGTCAGCTTATAAATTTGAGTCCCTAGTGCTTTATCTCAAGCAACACCCGTGTGACGTTATCACCATTGTTGAAGCATGGCATTGCTTAGACTGCAATGATAATTTACAGATTATTTTACTCCCTCCATTAAAAAAAAGTGTTTCATTTCTATTTTTTTTAATTTAAATAAGGTCAAAATATATTTACCCCTTCAAATATACACCCAATCCCCATTTGCCACCCAGAATAAAATTTTGTGCCTGAGTAGTACTCCCTCTGAAGTGATTATGAAAGATATGATTGGATTTGAACAGTACAAAGGGGGTCAATGGACTTAGAGGGCCTAGTAGTATAGGGTGGGGTTCTATGCGTTTAAGGTAATCTCGAATAATAAGATGGTTGGCAAACGTTTTTCTCCAAATTGGGAGACAAGATCGCGCTAAGCGAGAAGATTATGTATAAAGCGTAAGAGTGAATGAGGGGTGCCCAGGGCGGGAAGCGGCATGGTCGGTAGAGCCTTTGCACGGCCGTAACATGATACTGACTGTGCAATCACGATAATATGATCCTTTAGTAAGATGGTCGCTTGGCGACAAGATTGACTATTAGATAATGGGTGATAATGGATCTTCCACGTGGACCCCCCCCCATGATGTCAACAGTGTGACATGATGGGGTGGATAGTACTTTTTCATCAACTCTGAGGGCAGTTGACTGACAAGACGTGGTGAATTGACACGTGTCCAAAATGAGTATGGCCTATGACTGTACCCTGGTATAAAATCGTGAGAGGCTACCTTATTATGTAAGTCTGATCTCTTTTCTAAACTATCTATCTATTATCTCCATTAACATCATCTTTTTTATCTCAAGAGACCTTTACTTATTCTCACGCCGGAGGGGCTTTATCGGAGCCGCCCCCGGTTTAGTTCACCATTGTTTGCATGTGTGTAGGATCCAAGGTGGGTCATCCCAAGAAGACGAGTCGGAGTATCCTTTGAAGTAGATGGAGGTCCAGTTCCTGTGCAACACCATTTTCTAGTGTAGCATCAGTTGGTTCCGTTGCCGGGACTGAATGTTCTTCTTGGGGTGGTTTGGCGGAGTTGGGAAGGCCGTTGGTGGCTGCCGGTGGTAAGTTAGAAGGTGGTATACTGTTGTTACTCTCTTGGTGGAGCCCAGAAGATTTTTGTTGTCAGTTTGGTTGAAGGAGTAAATGCTAGTTGGTTAGACAATCAAGGGGGATTCCCAGGTCGTACTTGTCAGAGGTCATTTTGTAGATTGTGATTGTATTTATTCTATGATGTTATAAGGTTGTCCTTGATTGTAAAGATTGTTGGCTCATTAATATATGGTGTAAAGGTGTTTTGTAGTCAGAAAAGTGACTTGTAAAGTTGTCAAAATATTTGATTTGTTGTGAAAAGGCGTTGTTTGGCTTGAAATATTTGTTAGGGTATCCATTTGTTTGTTTGTAAGTTATGGTGATTGGGCAAGAAAAAGCTACCCCTTCCAAGGCGGCTCAGAATTTAACATTGGCAACCCCCAATGCTAAGGAAGCTCGTGCTGGGGCGGGATCTGAAGGAGAGGTGGAAGTGCATACCTCGGAGACCAACTCCAGCATCAGGCGGGCTAGGGAGCAGGAGGAAAGGGTGAGAGTAGAGAGAGCCAAGGCAATAGATGAAGGGCAAGTTCCCGCGAAGTCAAAGAATGCAGAAGTGAGAGAAAGGATTGAAAAGCTAAGGGCGGACAATGAGGCGTGGATGCGTGTTCTCGCCAATAATCAACAATTGAAGGAGTTAAATGTGGAGCCTACCCATATTCCTGAGGAGTTATTGAATGGGCAAGCGGGAAGGTCCCATGCTGGCGGGCAAAATCGAGAGGTCAGCGTTAGTGTGGCTAATAGGCCAAGGCGAGAGGGGAATATGCCGCCACTCAGAGGATTGGCGGAGGCCCGTGGGCGGGATGACTGCCTGGGAGCAAGAAAGAAGAAGAGAAAGAAAATTTACCATAAGGCAGGCAATTCTAAAGAAGAATCTTATTATTTCGAATATGATAGTAATGAATCCAGTGGCTCAACGCATGATGAGGGATGTGTTCCTGGTCAAGACCGTTGTGTCAAAGAAAGGACCCAGTTATCGCGACATCATGATGATAGGCGGCACCGCGAGAAATCTCCGCGGGAAAGAGAGCGGAGGCGACAAGAAAGGAAGGATAGAGATTATGAGAAGGAAAGGGAGCGGAGGGCCGCAGAGGCGGCAAGGACGGCTGAGGCCGGGAAGCTTGCAGATGCCTTGAAGGCCGCAGAATTGGCCAAGGCTAGTGAGACAGAGAAGGCCAAGAAGGAAGAGAAGGAAAAGTGGAAGAATGAGATGGCTGAGATGGCAAGGAAAATTAAGGAGCTAGAGGCGGGAACACAGAAAGTGGAAGGAAAAAAGCCTTTCTTGGCTCCGTTCATTCAGAGTATCAAAAGTGCAGCCCCAGATCCAAGTTTTCGCATGCCAACTTTGTCAAGTTATTCTGGAAAGACTAGAGCAATAACCCACGTTGGAGGATTTGAAGCGGCAATGTCGTGTTGGCGAAAATGAGGCGATCTTGTGTCGGCGTTAGTGAGCACTTTGGCGGATCATGCATTGGAATGGTTCATAGCACGGCTGAAGACTCTATAATGGGGTATCAAGATTTCGGGGAGAAATTCTTAGCGAGGTTTAGTGCATCGGGATTACGGCCCGGTCAACGGAGTTGTGCGGTCTCAAGCAAAAGGACGGAGAGAGAGCTGCGACTTTCACGAGACGAGTTCATAGGAGTTGCGAACCAAGTTGCGGACATCACTCAAGGCGAGATAATCATGTTGTATAACACCGGTTTGCGAGCCGAGTCACTTTAAGCAGGAGTTAGGAATGAGGTTGCCAAAGACTACAAGGGAGTTGTATGAAAGGGTCAGAGGATTTTGTAGTGGAGCTAGAGTTAAGACGAAGGGGACTCCAGCGACAAACCAGGCGGCCAAGAAAGTGATAAGTGAAAGGGTAGAAGTAGTGCGAGATGATAAGAGGGGATTTGGCAGCAACAGAGGGGCAAGTCAGGGGGGAGGAAGCGGGGGACGTGGAGATGGGCGCACGGGGGGTCAGAGAGAATTTAAGCCAAAGACGGCTATTAAGTATAGCCGATTGAACGCCCCTATCAGCGAGATTATGAAGAAGGTGAATTTGCCTGAGCCTTTTCCCATTGTAATAGGAACTGATGCAGCTAAAGATCAGAATAGCTATTGTGAGTTTCACAAGGATAAAGGGCACAAGACTGATGATTGTTATAATCTGAGAAGATTGATTCAAGGGAGGATTGATAGAGGCTTCTTGCAGGAATACTTGGAGGAAAATGTTGGGCGAGATGATCAGCGGAAGCCGGAGAGAAATTTGGTAGATGTTATTCAGGAACCATTGCCCAGTGTGTCTCAGTTGAACACCCAAATCATGACATTGACGCATACCTTTGACGTTCCCCAGTTTCCCGCCAGTCAAGACAGAGTGATCAGTTTCTCCAGGCGAGAATTGGCTGTTACTAAGAGCCATGGGAGTCAGTCAATTATCATCACGATGTATCCAGGCAACAACATTGTGCAGCGAGTTATGGTGGACTCTGGAGCAAGTAGGAACGTGCTCTATTATGATGCTTTTAAAAGGATGAATTATACTGAGGCAAATTTGGTGCCTCATAAGGGATACCTTGAGGGCTTTACCAATCATTCCGTCAAGGTCAAGGGCACCATCATGTTAGATGTTGAGATTGGCGAAGGAAAGTTGGCGAGATGCGAAAATGTGGAGTTCATGGTAATTGATCTCGTGTCCCCTTACAACGCAATAGTGGGAATCCCGTTTATGTTGAGTTTTGAGATGGTTTTTTCGATTCCTCATCAAAGGGTGAAATATCCCACTTCTAATGGAATAGGTTGTTTGAAGAGTGAAGCCGTAACAGTAGTGAGAAAGCAAAAGGAAATGTTGAAAGCTAAGATGGAGAGTACAACTTCGATGACAACCAAAGTTGAATCCAGTTCATTGAAGATAAACATGGTCAAGATTGTGGAGGTGGTTAGCGATGACTCCAATTGCGAGATGACGGAAAGTATGAGGAATGGCACAGCTATGGTGATGGCGGGGGCAAGCCATGTATTGAAATTGGCGGCATTGGAATTTAGAGGAGAACTGGAAATAAACATGATAAATGAGCAGGAAACTGATCTTAGAATACAGCGGGAGTGCGCGAATGAGGTGGAGATGTGGCGAGAAGTTGATGCCGACTGGGTAGGCGAGATGAGGCAGACGAAGGGAGCTACTTGGCAATGGAGATGGTGAATGTGACACCCAGCTTAAGTTATGCCAGGATTGTGAGGATGGTAGATATGGATGAGCCAAGAATTGAGGAGATTATTGGGGGAAGTGTTGAGGTGCCCATAGATGAATTTGATGACGATTGTGAAGTTATTGAGGTGGAAGATGCTCAAGGGAGACCTACAGGAAATACATTTGCTGATCCCAGAACACCGGCTATCGCTAAAGCAATGAAAAGGAAAAGGATAGAGGTGGAGACCCTCCAAGTGCGGGATGAGCCAGATATTCAGGCGGGAGAAGAGTTGGAGGAAGTAGAAATCAATTGTTATTTCCCAGAGCAGAAAATAAAGATTGGTAAGCAGTTGTCGCGGGATGAGCGAGTGTGTTTAATTGAATTTTTGAAGGAAAATTTAGACGTCTTTGCCTGGAGGCCTGAAGATATGAGGGGCATTGATGAGAATGTCGCTTTGCATTGTTTGAACGCTGATCCTAACATAGAGCCATTTAAGCAGAGGGTGAGGCATTTGTCTCCGGAGAAAGAGTTGGTTGTGGTGGAGGAAGTGGAGAAGTTGTTAAAGGCGGGAATAATCGAGAAGATTCAATACCCCGTATGATTGGCATGTCCTGTGATGGTGCTAAAGTCAAACAAGAAGTGGAGAATGTGTATTGATTTCACTGATTTGAATACGGCGTGTCCCAAGGATTGCTATCCTTTGCCCAAGATTGATAAGCTAGTAGATTCCATTGCTGGTCATAAGGTGTTCAGTTTTATTGATGCTTACTCGGGATATCACCAGATCAAGATGGCTGAGGAAGATAAGGCGAAGACAGCGTTTAGAACTCCAATGGGAAATTTTGTTATAAAATGATTCCGTTTGGCTTGAAGAATGCGGGGGCGATATATCAGAGAATGGTGAATGAAGTGTTTAAGTCACAGATTGGGCGGAATATGGAAGCGTACATTGATGATATGGTGATCAAGTCTAAGGAGAACAATCATGTGCTAGATTTGGTAGAGACTTTCGAGAACTTGAGGAGGAATTCCATGAAATTGAATCCAAGTAAGTGCACATTTGGCGTAACCGCGGGAAAGTTTTTGGGATTTTTGGTAAACAGGCGCGGGATTGAGGCCAACCCCGAAAAAATTCAGGCGTTGTTAGACATGTCGCCACCGAAATCTATCCGCGAGATTCAGCGGTTGAATGGGAGGATCATTGCCCTGGGGAGGTTTATTTCAAAGTCAGCGGAGAGATGTCTGCCGTTTTTCAAGGTGTTGAAGGGCGGGAAGAAATTCGAGTGGAGCAAGGAATGCGGAGTAGCTTTTGAAGAAATGAAATCTTATTTGGGGAAGCCGCCATTATTGAGTAGCCCTGTGGAGGGGGAAGAATTGTTTGTTTATTTGGCAGCCTCTGACTACGCGATTCTTTGCGGTATTGGTAGGGAGGATGGAGGAATCCAAAAGCACGTATATTATGTCTCCAAGGCATTGAGCGAAGTTGAATCGAGATATTTTAATGCTGAAAAGTTGGCCTATGCTTTGGTAGTGGCGGCGAGAAAGCTGAGGGCATATTTTGTCGCTCATACAATTGTTGTTTTGACTGATGCTCCTTTAAGGAAGATTTTGCAGCAGCCGGATTCTGCGGGAAGACTGTTGAAGTGGTCAATTGAATTGACGGAGTTTGACATTAGATATGAATCTCGCCGAGCAATAAAGGCGCAAGCATTGGCAGACTTTATCGCGGAGACTTCATTCACTAAGTCTCAAGCGGAAATGTTGGTGGAACGCGGGAAGAAGAAGGCAGAGAAGCGAGCGGTGCCAAGTTTGGTCGAGGAAAAGGAGAGACCGTCGGACTGTTGGGTTTTACATGTAGATGGATCATCTGCGAAAGATAAAGGGGGAGCGGGAATGGTGCTGGTGTCGCCAGATTTGGAATGTGAGTATAAAAAGGCTTTCAGGTTCAAGTTCCCTGTATCCAACAATCAGGCGGAATACTATACGAGGCATTGGTAGGGGGAATCGAATTTGCTCGAAACATCGGTATCAAGAAGATTGTAATTCACTCTGATTCTCAACTCATTGTGAATCAAGTGCGGGGTGAGTATGGGGTGGTGAATTCATATCTGATAAAGTATTGCAACTTGGCGAGGAGCATTTTGAGCAGTTTCGAGTTATGGGAGCTTGTGCAAGTTGATAGGGCGGAGAATGTAAAGGCTGATGCGTTGAGTAGGTCGGCGGGAAGTGAAGAAAATGAAGCAGCTATGGATCCCCTGGTGGAATACGTGGAGTTGCCGGCTATTGACAGGCCCATGGTCATGGAGATAGGGGAGGTAGAGGCGAGTTGGGTTACTGAAATGAAAGATTTTCTAGACAAGGGTGAGTTGCCGCTTGATGAAGAGAGAGCTAAGCTAGTGAAGGTGACTTCTCCGCGATTTACGGTGCAGGATGGAATTCTATATAAAAGATCTTTTTCAAAGCCATTAATGAGGTGTATAGAGCCAGGGATGGTGGCTAAGGTTTTATTCGAAATCCATGAAGGTGTTTGTGGAGGACATCCAGGGGCGAGATCCCTTGCGGAGAAAGTTTTGTTCCACGGTTATTATTGGCCAAGTTTGAAGAAGGACGCGAAAGAATATGTGCGGAAATGCGAGAAGTGTCAGAGGTTTGGGAATATACCTCGGCAACCCGCCACTGAGCAGACGCCTATTGTCGCGACATGGCCCTTTGATATGTGGGGCATTGATTTAATTGGGCCATTCCCGAAGGCCAAAGGGGGATGTCAGCATGTAGTTGTTGCTGTAGATTATTTTACAAAGTGGACGGAGGCCAAAGCCTTGGCAACTATAAGCGAGGATAAAGTGATTAAGTTTGTCCAAGAGAACATTTGGTGTAGGTATGGGTTGCCCAGGGCTATTGTCTCTGATCATGGAACACAGTTCGGGAAGAAATTTACCGCTGAGTGTCAGAGGATGAATGTGAAGCATTGGATGTCGGCGGTGTACAGGCCGCAATGTAATGGTCAGGCAGAGGCGGCAAACAAGCAAATTATTTCCGCCCTGCGCAAGAATTTGGAAGGAAGAGGCGGCGCGTGGTTAGAAGAATTTCCAACTGCATTATGGTATGTAAGGACAACAATAAAGGGCTCAACTGGTGAAACAGCGTTTGCTTTGACTTATGGATCTGAAGCCATGGCACCGGCCGAGATGGCCCTGCCGACATACCGGGTGACTTATTATGATGAGGCGAGAAATGGCCAACGGCGGTGTAATGACCTTGATTTGGTTGAAGAAAGGAGGCTGCAAGCGAGAATGAGGATGGTGAATTACAAGCAGAGGATGAAGGCCCAACATGATAAGCGGGTTAGCAAGAGGTCCTTCAATGTGGGTGATTGGGTGCTGAGAAGCGCGGAGGCCACGGGACCCAAGACAGGCTTCACCAAGTTAAATGAAAAGTGGGAAGGTCCATTTCAGGTGTCCCAGGTTATTCGAGAAGGGACTTATCGGCTGAGGAATCAGGATGGAGAAGAATTGAAGAATGCTTGGAATGTTGATCATCTGAAGCATTTTTATCAATGAAGTTGTCGCCAATATTTTGTAGTTATATCTTTGATTTTTGCTCTAGATAACAAAAGTTACGTAACTTTTCTTTTGAGGTCATGTGTTTTGCCTATTTCACATTGACGGGAAAGTTACGTAGAATTTGTCATTCTAGAAGGATGTAACTAATGAATATAATGGAAGAAGTATGTGGGGATGATTCAGAGACATATCTGGGTGTTCTTGTCATTTTTCCTGACAAGTTTTCTGTTTTATGAAACAGTTATTGGGATAGCGAGATTCAAGCAAGATAAATTGATCGAGAAAATGGACATTGGAGTTTGTAGAGACAGTAGACAAAGGGAGAGGCCGTAAAGACATGATGACGAAGTCAAGAAGCAGTTGTCGCCCATACTTGGAGAAACAGATGCGGCGTCTTGGTTAGAGACCAAGCCGCCGAAAGAGAGGCGGTGTCTTGGTTAGAGACCAAGGCACCAAGCAGGTGCGGCGTCTTGGTTAGAGACCAAGCCGCCCAAATTAATGCGGTGCCTTGGTCTGGCGTCTTGGTTAGAGACCAAGCCGCCCAAATTAATGCGGTGCCTTGGTTAGAGACCAAGGCACCATACGGATGCGGCGTCTTGGTTAGAGACCAAGCCGCCCAAGCTGAGGCGGTGTCTTGGTTAGAGACCAAGGCACCAAGCAGGTGCGGCGTCTTGGTTAGAGACCAAGCCGCCCAAATTAATGCGGTGCCTTGGTTAGAGACCAAGGCACCAAACGGATGCGGCGTCTTGGTTAGAGACCAAGCCGCCCAAGCTGAGGCGGTGTCTTGGTTAGAGACCAAGGCACAGCGAGTGCGGCGTCTTGGTTAGAGACCAAGCCGCCCAAATTAATGCGGTGTCTTGGTTAGAGACCAAGGCACCAAACGGATGCGGCGTCTTGGTTAGAGACCAAGTCGCCCAAGCTGAGGCGGTGTCTTGGTTAGAGACCAAGGCACCAAGCAGGTGCGGCGTCTTGGTTAGAGACCAAGCCGCCCAAATTAATGCGGTGTCTTGGTTAGAGACCAAGGCACCAAATGGATGCGGCGACTTGGTTAGAGACCAAGCCGCCCAAGCTGAGGCGGTGTCTTGGTTAGAGACCAAGGCACCAAGCGAATGCGGCGTCTTGGTTAGAGACCAAGCCGCCCAAGTTGATGCGGTGTCTTGGTTAAAGACCAAGGCACCAAATGGATGCTCCGAAAGTTGTCGCGTCAAATGGTTGGCGAGAATTTACACTTGGGAGTGAGGCTGCCTAAAGACAAGCCTCACTTTTTTTAAGGGAGTAGTATGTATATAGAGATAAGATGGAGGGTGCAATCTTCGATGAACTATCGAAGCAAAATCCTTACGTATCAAAAGAAAGACACGCGACATGAAAATGTTAATGATAAATAAGTAAAGATTGGAAACAAGTTATAAGAAACAAGGCATTAGTCAAAATATCGTAAAGGAGCAGCGACAAAATAATTACAAATTAATTGGGCCCAAAGATCCACCATTGGAATTGAAGTAAAAAATTGTTTGCGACAAAACGAGGTTGCGAGAAGTAAAAGACTAAATTAAAATGCAGAAAATAAATATTGTTTGTTACAAACCAAGGACAAGTTAAAGTTAATAGCAGTCACAAAATAAAAAGACGAGTTCACTGGCCGTTGTAGGCAGCATTAAGAGCATCTTTGTTCCTTTGTTGAAGATCAAAAAGGGCGGGAATGATGTTGTCGCTGCGAGTTTCAGGAACTGGCCAGGCCGCCTTGCCGAGAACAGCATCCTCCGCTGCCAGCTGGGCTAACTCCTCTTCGCTATAAGGCACAAGGGAATGTCCCTTGCGACTTTTTTCGCTGAAGATAGTTTCAGAACCCCATCTCGCAAGCATGGTTGGGGTAATGGCGAGATTAGCTTCTGCGGCTATAGTCCTTAAGGTATGAAGGATTGCGTTATCAAACGCATCCATTTCAGCGGTTTCAGCTTTGGACTTGGCCAACTTTAGATCTTCTTTGAGTTTGGTAACTTGATTAGCCTTGACAAAGTCTTCATCTCTGAGACGCTTGTTCTCGGCTTCAAGGTCAGGATGTTTGGCCGCATCAGCTTTAAGTTTTTTGTTCTCAGCGACAAGGTTGGCCAGCTTCTCCTCCGCCTCCTTGTTCTTTTGTTCCAACCCTTCCAAACGGGTTTTTCCCGCCGCGACATCAGCATCTGCTTTATCCTTAAGGTCTTTGAGCTCCTGGATAGAGGTATCCCGCCTAGACACTTTCCGCCTGTATACATTCCGCTTGCGCTCAGCCTCGGTAAGCTCTTGTTCAAGTCTGACGCATTTGTTGCTCAAACCCAAGAGAGTACTGCTAGCCTGCGAAAAGTAATGCGACAATAAAAAGTTAGGAAAATGTAAAGCGAAAAATTTGAATGAGTGAAAGGGAAGTAAGTGCGACTTACCAGGGAAAGCTGAATTCCCGCGTGATAGGCTGAGTGGGCGGGATTCTCCTTTTCAACATAGGCCACCTGGTCAGCATCACTTGCCCTTTTGAGGGCAGTGGAACCCAGCAAGCAGGAGACAGTGTCCAGCTGCTCAGTAATTAACCCCTTAAGTTTGGGGATGGCATTCGCTTCCCAGTAAAGAGCCACCATGCCCGGCTCATCTTCGGGAATCTTGAATCCCTCCTCTAACCAGCTGGCACGGCGGCGAGGAATCGAGCGAGATGATGAAGTGTTAATGGGAGAGGAGTTAGCGGCTGCTTCATGTGGTTGAGCTGAGGGAGGCGGAGTGGCGGATCCCGCAGGATTATCTGAATGAATCCCCTCAGTTTCAGCTCCTTGTTGTTCAAGGGGAGCATCACCCTCCATTTCATTATTGGGATCATCGTCTTCTTCTTCTTCTCTTTCTTCTCTTTCTTCTTCTTCTTCTTCATCTACTAAGTTGAGTGTTTCAACTTGTTCTCCGGAAGCGGGGACAGAGGCGGCTTTGCGTTGCCGTTTTTGAGGACGGGAAGAGGTAGAAGGAGCTCTCTTGCGAGATGTTTCTGAGATGACCCTCTCATCTTCACCATTATTTGCGATAGGGACAACAAGATCAACAGTTTGGGCCTTCAAGCTTGCATTGCGGGCCAAAGCCAAGCGCTTGGCTTGCTGCTCTGATATTCCTTGGGCAATTCTTTTCTGGTTCATGTCCATTGTCCTGTGCACTGCGAGAAGCAAATAAAGTGTAGGCGATAGTAAAAAGTTGTAATTAATAAAGAAATAAAAGACAATGAAAATCATACGTTGCACTTCTCGCATTGCGGGACACATGTTTTGGCCGTTCCCGCAAACGGTGCAATCTGTGCCGAATTTGTCGCCTGAGTGACGCTCCTAGCCAGGCCAAGATGCTGTGAAGACGATGGCCACTCGCGGGGGAACTGGCGGGAAATCAAAGGAAAGTCCCACTTGGCTGAGGAGGGAATGATCTGCGAGAATTTGTTGAATTGAAAACAGGGCTGGGGAAGGATCAGTGGTACTAGCTTCGGCGAGAAGACGGACCATAGCGGCTTTCAAGCGTTTTTCATCCTCATCTAGGGACCATTTCTTATCAATTTTGGGGTGGATCCCCTTTAAGTCGGTAGGGAGAGCCCACCCAATGCGGGAAACGATGAAGAGTGGGTCATTCTGCCAGTTATGAACTTTGGAGGGAAGGGGAGTGAGGATCTTTGGTTTTTTATATTTCAGCGACATTCTAAGTTCTTGGGTTTTGCTGTCCTTTTGCTGGTATCCAGTAAATAAATCCATGAGTAGATGGGTGGTGGGTTCTCGCCTAAGGGCGCGACAAATGGTGATGAAGCATGTCAACACCCTTATCGCGTTTGGGTGAAGTTCGGCTATTGCAGCCTGAGCCTTGAAGAGGACAAGGGAGAAAAAGGGATCTATGGGAATCCTAAGGCCGGCATCCAGTTGGGACGGGAAAATCACAACGCCATCCTGCTTGTGTCTAATTGTGGAAAGAGACATCTCGCCATCATAAGCGGCAATGTGGTAGTCGAGATGGTTGATGTTATATTTGGTATGATAAGGAGTTATATGGGGATCTTGAGGAGGGCCAGTTCTCGTTGCGACTGAAGTGGAAGGGTTATTCCTGCTGGTTGAGGTAGAAGCGTCGGGGGCTCCCAAGTTTGACATCTCGCCTGAATCAGAAGAAGAAACAATTTGTTTATAACGAGACCTCTTAACTAAAGATCTCGCAGCGAGAAAGTCAGTGTCAGAGCTATCAGAATATGTGGGAGGACCGTAGAAGCGACATAGGTGTTCGCAAAGTTCGCGGGAAGTGAAAAATGTCTTGGACATGGGGGCTGAGAAATGAAGAAAACATTTACCCCTAACTTCTACGGCATCAATTATGGCGGGATCTACCCTATTAATTCTTAGGCAATTTACTAAGTCATCTCGTGGGATTCTTGCCCAGATCCCTCTAGTCAAGTAATAAATACCCCCAGTCCTTTGACACTGGCCATATCTAATTTGTCTAAGGCAATTTTTAAACCTAGCCATGGCGACGAACAAAATTTAAAGAAAATAATGAAAAAGTAGGGATCCAAGTAATTACCTGGAAAATACGAAGGGTCGTTGAGAAAGTTGAAGATTGAGCGAAGGTTGGACGAAATTTCCAATGAACTATCGAAGAATTGGTTTTCCAGGTTGAATCAAGAGGGAGATAGGTATGAAAGTGAGTTTCTATGAACGAAGTACAAAGGAGGACTGGGGTTTAGTCAAAGGGAGGCTAGAGCACGCTGGAAACAGGGTCGCCGGAAAAGTTCAACGGTGGCCGGAAATCGCTTTAGAGCTCAGAGATGAAGAAGGTGGGAAAAAAGTGAAAGTAAGAGGAGGGAGGTCATTTATATTAGGGGAATTTGAAACGGTGTTTTCGTATGTCAAAATTCAAAAAGTCTTTTCGTATGTCACATCACACCAACCGTCAGTCAGTTGAAGGACCTAGGGGTGTGACACGTGTTTTACGGATGACGTCATTGTATAACATCTAGCGAGGTGGCTACTCGCCGGCGGGAAGTAATAAGCAATATGAATTTCTCGCCTGGAACATAAATGATTCAGGTCTCAAAATTGGGGGCTTCTGAAGTGATTATGGAAGATATGATTGGGTTTGAACAGTACAAAGGGGGTCAATGGACTTAGAGGGCCTAGTAGTATAGGGTGGGGTTCTATGTGTTTAAGGTAATCTCGAATAATAAGATGGTTGGCAAATGTTTTTCTCCAAATTGGGAGACAAGATCGCGCTAAGCGAGAAGATTATGTATAAAGCGTAAGAGTGAATGAGGGGTGCCCAGGGCGGGAAGCGGCATGGTCGGTAGAGCCTTTGCACGGCCGTAACATGATACTGACTGTGCAATCACGATAATATGATCCTTTAGTAAGATGGTCGCTTGGCGACAAGATTGACTATTAGATAATGGGTGATAATGGATCTGCCACGTGGAACCCCCCCCATGATGTCAACAGTGTGACATGATGGGGTGGATAGTACTTTTTCATCAACTCTGAGGGCAGTTGACTGACAAGACGTGGTGAATTGACACGTGTCCAAAATGAGTATGGCCTATGACTGTACCCTGGTATAAAACCGTGAGAGGCTACCTTATTATGTAAGTCTAATCTCTTTTCTAAACTATCTATCTATTATCTCCATTAACATCATCTTTTTTATCTCAAGAGACCTTTACTTATTCTCACGCCGGAGGGGCTTTACCGGAGCCGCCCCCGGTTTAGTTCACCATTGTTTGCATGTGTGTAGGATCCAAGGTGGGTCATCCCAAGAAGACGAGTCGGAGTATCCTTTGAAGTAGCTGGAGGTCCAGTTCCTGTGCAACACCATTTTCCAGTCTAGCATCACCCTTCATCCCAAAATGTTTGTTCCATTTGACTTTTTTATTGAACTTTGACCACAAATTTATGAGAAATTAATCATGTTCATGAAATTCTAAAAGTTGTTGTTGATAATATTATTGATGGTGAATCAATAGAAATTTTTAGAATTTCATGAACATAATTAAATTGTCATATATTTATGTTCAAAGTTCAACAAAAAAGTCAAATGGAACAAACATTTTGGGACAGAGGGAGTACTTTATTTTCCAAACGTCTCACTTTACATGTCTTTTCAGACTACCACCACCGTTGCCACCACTGCTACAACAAATCACAATTGTAAAAAATGCATTAAGCCAGAATGCAAAACGCCATCAAGACTTGAATTTTTATTGATGAAAACTAAGAATTTAATGTAATTCAAAAAATCCAAATCTTCCAAGCTCAGATCAGACGGAAAAAGTTTAATGAATAATTAATGCGTGAAATAACAAAAAAAAAAATTGAAGTTCTTAAAGCTTTCAGAATTGAATATATATATATTTTTTTTTTCAGAATTGAACATAGCAGAAATCAAATTTGATCTGTTTCTCGCAAGATTTGCAAACATTTTCATGCAGGAATCTCTGTACAAGTCAGAATTGAATATAACAGAAGAATTAATAATAAAGCAAAAGCAATGATAAAGTGCAAGAACAATTTACCCCTACCTGAAAATCTGTAGTGCAATGGAACTGCATACTTCCTCCGTCCCGCTCGAAAGAGCATTTTTGTGTCCTTGCACGGGAATTAAGAAAAGTGATGTAGGAAAGAGAAAAAGTGTATAGTGGAATAAATGTTGTGAGTGAAAGGTGATGTAGGAAAGAGAAAATGGGGTAGAGAATAGTTAGTGGATATTTATTGTGAGAGTATGACAAGTGGGTCCCACAAATAAAGAAGTAATAAAAAACTTTTCATTTTTGGGTTGTTCCCTTTCAAATAGAACGCCCAAAAAGGAAATTTATGCCCTTTCGGGCGGGACGAAGGGATTACTCCCTCCGTCCCACTCAAGTGTGCACCATTGACCAAGGCACGCCGATTAAGAAATATTATTAAGATAATGAAAATGTGTGGTAGAAAATGAAGAGAGAGAATAAGTGAAGTAAATAGTAGGTTGGTTGAATAAATTGTATGGTGGAGAATGAGTGGAGTTAATGAGTGGGTGGGGTATGGAGAATATAAAATATTAAAACCTTTTCCATTTTTGGTAGTGTACACTCGGCTGGGACGGACCAAAAGGGAAATAAGTGTACACTCGGCTGGGACGGTGGGAGTACATTCTATGGAAAACAGAAAGTCAACATCTCAACAATGGATCGTAAATTAAAATAAATTAAGCTAATTAAAAGTCTTTCAGACATTGCATCAGTATGTATGCTTGCATGTGCAAGTTTCATTTAGCTGGGATAAAATATAGTAAGGCTCCATTCAGCATCTATACAAGTTGATAAATATAAATATTAAATATGGTGTGTGCAAAATAAATTATTGGTAGCAGAGCTGTCAATTAAGTAGTTTAGTAGATGGAGCACTCTTGTACTTACTTGAGGCTTTTTGAAGACCATTGTATTGTGTTCAGGCAGGAGCGGATCTACTGTAGTTTCTGGTGTTGTCCAGGCAATCCCCAAAAAAAATTTTTTTTTTTTTTGCAAAACGACGTTGTTTGCAATTTTCTTTCTTGAAGGTGAAGCACTCATCATTGGATTTAGTTATCAGATGGCGATGCCCATCATGACCCTCAATGAACTTGTTGAAGTTGGTTTACCAGAGGGATTGATCGATCAACTTTTATCGTTGGCTTCCAAATGGGGAGATACAATTGATATGAAGACATTGGAAATGGTTCATTTGAGTGATGGTTCGTTAGCTAACAAGATTTATCGTGTAAGTTGGCCTGCAAAGGATGAAAATGTTGTTAGAACAGTTCTGGTTCGGATTTATGGGGAAGTTTTTGATACTTCTTTCAACCGAGATCAGGAAATTCAGAAATTTGTCTCCATATCTATGCTCGGGCTTGGTCCTAAGCTTCTCGCCCAATTTCCAGAAGGGCGTATTGAGGAGTTCATTCATGCCAGGGTATATCCTCGTATCAAACTTTAATTTTGCATTATTAATCTGTTGAAATCTTAAGCTTTAGCGTAAACTACTGTTTTTTTTTTTCTGATTTTCAGACACTATCAGCTAGCGACCTTCGTGATCCTGAAATATCTTCTCTGATAGCTGCTAAATTGCGGGAATTCCACAATCTTGATATGCCTGGTTCAAAGACAGCGACTATTTGGGATACGCTCAGGTATCATTGAAAGCTAATGTAACTTCTTTTCTTAAAGTCTGAGGTTCCACCTTAAAACCAATTGGGGTCAAGGGGGGTAGCACAGGATCTTTATATGTCCTAGGCAAGGTTTATCAATTCCCAATGTGAAATAATATCTCTAACATCTTTCTAGGATGGAAAAAGTGAAACATGTTTTGGTTGATTTGTGATAAGCTAATGTAAATTCTTTTTTGGACGGAAAAAAGTAAAACATGTCTGGGTTGATTTGTGATATTCTTTCGCAGAAATTTTCTTGGCAAGGCAAGAAGCACGTGCACGCCTGAACACGCCATGGAATTTCGCTTGGATACTATAGAAGAGGAAATCGCGATGTTGGAATCAGAGTTATCAAAGACCTATCAAGATATTCGATTTTGTCACAATGACTTGAAACATTCGAATATAATGATCGATGAAGAAACAAGAAAGATCACATTCATCGTGAGTTATTACTCCCTTATTTAGAATATACTTTATCTTTGTTTAGAAACGCAATATTTATTTTTAGGACGGATCAAAATGAGAAGCACGACACTTACTGACACTTAGGCTCCGTTTGTTTGGGGGAAAATGTTTTCCGGAAAACATTTTCCCCATTTTCCGGTGTTTGTTTCGCACCAGAAAATGGAGAAAATGTTTTACGCTAAACATGTTTATCTCATTTTCCGGAAAACATTTTCATTTTTCGGAAAACATTTTGCAGAAAATCATTTTCCGGAAAATGTTTTACGCTAAACAAACGGAGCCTTACTGTGACATAGGAACTATTATGGCTCAATTGATTGATTTGTTGATTTCACAGGATTATGAGCATGCCAGTTACAATCCTGTTGCCTGTGACCTGTCATGTCACTTCTTTTATATGGGAGCAAATTTTGACTCTAATACTCACATTTCAAACGACAGTTTGTATCCTGGTAAGTAATGTTAGAGATATTATTTTACATTGAGAATTGACAAACCTTGCCTATGACAAATAAAGATTTTGGGTCACTTCCTTTGACACCAATTGATTTTAAGGTGAAACCTCAGACTTTAAGACAATCTCGTCTTGATAACAGTATAGCTAAATGATTTTACTTGTTGAGCAATAACAGAGTACTAAAACACTTGAAAATAATTAATTATTTTGAGCTTCTTACCTAATATTTAAATTTATATGCTTTGGCAGATTTGGAGGAGCGTCAAAGATTTGTACGGCTATATCTGAGTTCTACAGGTTACTTTAGTTAACTCAATACTCATTTAAAAATGCCCTTGAGACGAAACATAATTGCTTTTTTCGCAGTAATTTTAGTTCAGTACTCACATCCGTCCCTGAATGAATGTCTCTTTTACAGCGTTTTTGTCCCTAAATGAATATGAATGTCCAATTTTAGGTTTCTTTTAAAATTAACATGAACATATAATTAGGTACTGAAGGGTATCACATACTCCCTCCGCCCCATTTGAAATTGCAAAAAATTAGTCATACATGCAGATTAAAAAGGAGAATAATATTAATGTGTTGTGAGTGTAGATAATGAGATAGAAAGAAAGTGGGGTAGGAAATTGTAAGTGAGTAGTTGTTGTAAGTAAGACAAGTGAGTCATTATTTAAAAAGTATTAAAACCTTTCCATTTTGGAATTTTACAATTTTAAGTGAGACACTTAAAATGATTTTTTTTTGCAATTTCAAATGAAACGGAGGGAATTACATGTGATTCATCTTAGATTTTAGATACTTGACATTAGCTAACAAAAACGGAAGCTGTGACTCGAGGCATAGGAAATATTTCACTCTAAAGTTTTGTTGAAAACAAGCTTGATTACTATGTTATTCAATCTTATGATACTCCTTCCGTCTCGAAATCATCTTCTTACTTTTTTGTTGTTATTACGGAGGTATTTTGAGAAATAATTTTAAGTTAATTTAATTATTCTATTGAGCAGGGGCGGAGCCAGGGGTGCAGGAGGGGGCACTCGCCCCCCCCCAGCGGCGGAAATGCAGTGGAAATTTTTTTTTTTGCTCCCCCCCCATATTTTTGTTATATATGTATATATATAATTAACTTCAAGATTAACACCAGTGAGTGGTGCAGTTCAGCGGTAGAAGGGGCGAAGTTAAAGCCTTTGATGTTTCCTTTCAAATCCATGTTTGAACCCTGCTACCTACATTTTCAATTAATTTTGTTTGTCTTCCATTTTTGCTATTCTCTCTCTCTATCCATTTCTTTCTCTTTCTCCTAATTTCCTCACATTTTTTCAATCTTAATTAATTAGTTAGGCTTTTTCCATTTGTTTTGTTTTTGGTCTTTCTTCCTATTATCCCAAGTTTAATTAGCAAATTTGAATTTTTTTTTTGTACGAGTAATATATTTTAATAAATTGTTTGCGTTAAATACTTCAACATTATTTCAATCGTTCTTTGAATTATTTACTTTTATCATTTTTGTTAACTAAAATACATTGTATTTCATGGATCCGACCCATTTTTTACTTGTCCGACCCGAAAATTTTATTGCTCAAATTACCTTCGTAATAACAAAAAAAAAAAAAAATAGAAAGATCATTTCAAGACAGAGGAAGTATTTCGGGAGTATTTCTGATGACAATAAATGTCTCACAATTGATGGTTATATAGGAAATCAACCAAGTGACACTGAAGTTGAGAAGCTTGTCCATGATGCAGAGAAGTATGCATTAGCAGATCATTTGTTTGGTGGCTTATGGGGAATTGTCTCGGTATGTGTTCCTCAGATTCACTTTAAATATATATATATATTTATTTATATATTGTTTCAATTGAAACTACACATTTTACCCGAAAAGAATTCCAATTGAAACTTTACATTTCCTAAACCGTAAAAGTTATAATACTTATTTATTTAACGGGACTCAATTTTACATTCACAACAACTTTTCACTTACCATTCTGCCCTACTTTCTCCCTCCTACCCCACTTTTCATTTTCACTACACCGACTCCTGAATTTTCGTAGTCGACCCATAGCATGTAGTTTGAATTGGGACGGAAGGTGTACTTCCTCTGATCCGTAATAATGGTAGTGTTTTTATTTTTTGATTCGTCACAAAATAAATGTCGCATTTTTTAATAAAGAGTTGAAGAAGCAACTGCGACACTTATTATATGAGAGCGGAGGGGTATATTTTATTTTAGATTGTAAATAGGTATGAAAGGGAGGAGTTTGCTGATGGATGTGATATTTGATTGTGCAGTACTACGGAGCTAATATTGACTTTGATTGCATAGCATTTGCAAGACAAATGTTTGAGCAATACTGGTTCAAAAAGCCACTAGTCTTGGGCAATGGCGGAGCCAGAAATTTAGTGAAGGGTGGGCAAGAAATTTTGGAGTAAAGGAATGATGAATGGGGTTTCGGGGACAGCGCCCCGAAAAAAAAAAATTGTAATCTACCAAATAGTCCTTGTTGGTTTGTTCACCTTTTGATTACAAGGCCCCAAAGCTTGTATTGTTGAAATATAATACTCCCTCGTTTCATAAAAATATTTCTATTTCACTATTCAAACATATTTTACTAATATATTTTATTTTTGCTTTTTTGCCTTAATTTTGAACATCATGCAATACAAGAAAAATACATTTGTCTAGGAAACTCAGTTTAAAAATTCATGAAGAAATATTGGCCAACGAACGAAGATTTTCTATGATGGAATCTATACCATTATGAGGCCCTTTAGTGGCGGCAAGCGCCAGGTGTTTTGGTGCTTCCGCTCGGTCAAAGTAGAAAGCGCCAGGTGCCAATTTCTCCTTGGGCTGTAAAGCTAACCAGATAACTGTATCAGCTCCTTGCTCACTTGTTCTTAGCTTTCCTGAAAATCTGGAATTTCACTTGCGTTAAGAGGATGAATAATTCCATAAAATTGGATTATATGAGATTAAAGAGAGCTGGAATAGTCAGATAGAGTTCTTACGATTTTGAAAAGTCAGGCAAACTCTTGGCCACTCCAGGAGTCTCAGCCCAACCGGGGTGCATTGAGTAGAATCCGATCCCTCTGTCATTGTATATTTTAGCCCATTTTTCAGTCAATGCCACCTGAAACCAAACAAATTTGCTTTATATACTCTCTCTGTCCCTAAATGAATGTCGAAAAACGTTTCAAATTTATTATAAGGGATGTCCCCAAAGTTCTAACTCCTCGGCAACCTATGAATACACCTAAATACCATGAACATCTTGGCTGTTACTAATGCAACATGACAGCATGAAAATAAAGGTCTCAGTTGGTTCAATGTGTGATTCAGTCATACCTCTTAGCATTATGGCTGTTTGTATTTTTGTTTTTATTTCAGATCTGAAAAGACCAATTTCAATCTGAATGGATCAGAGACTTGAAAATAAGTTTTAACAGCTTTCAGCTCCTCTAAACTAGTGGATTTGGCAGAAACACCAATATGATATTTGTTTTATCCCATTCCAACTCTCCTCTGTTCAGTTATAGAGTCTAAACCAACATGGAGACGGAAGAGATGAGGAGTCTAAAACATGGGAGGAGTTTGAGTTGGAGTCCAAGTACTCAAGGAGGAGGAAAAGGAACAACCAGATCCTACGCGCTCACATAATGTGAACGCATGGCAATCTGGCAGGAGAGACCAAATTTACAGAGGCTATGCGCTCACATAAGGTGAACGCATAGGCCCGATTTCAGCAAAATTCAGTTTCCTTATTCCGACGGGATTCTGACTCAAAATAGGTTTAGGGCTTCTTGTACACCTATATAAATATAGTTTCGACTATTGTATTGTGTGCTTGACGGAGAGAGCTAGGATACACAATAGAGAGCCACAAATAGTGGCAAGGAGAGGGCAAGGGGGCCTAGGAGATGCCATGAGGGGCAGTCCTACAACCCTATCCATGACCGAGGTGTGTATTCTTTATGAGGAGAGGAGATATATATGAGTGTTGTTCATGGAGAGTGGTCATGCTTAGATCTTAGTGATTACATGTGCAAAGTTGTAACCAACATATATTGATTATAGTGTGTATCCTGGCTTGGCATCGCCCTGGATGTAGCCATGTGTTGGTGAACTTGGTTACCAAATTCTTGTGTTATTTCTTTCGTATTTACTACATATTGATTATTCTCCCCATGTTAGGACTGCTAGTATGGGCTAACCGGATGTGTGTGTGATCCCCCAAATCCCCAACATCCTCATGCAACAATTCATTCAGTTTACTTGATGTGAGATACTGTAACTCTGTTACAATTCTATATCAAACAGCAATGGAGTCATTCAAACTCAAAAAGACATTGAAGCTTTCCCATATTTGTCAATGAATCATGTCGTAACCCATATGCAGTAATCTTCAGAAATGAAAGTTTTCTTGTACCAAAATAAAAAAAAAAAAAGGAAAGTTTTCACATGTACAAAACATTCATCACATACTTGTTTCCAATACTCCCTCCGTCCCAAGAACTACATTTTAACTGTCTTCGTGATGTCGATATGTTAACAACATGGTTATAACACATATTAGCCAAATGGAATTTTGGCTGAGTTGAGATTAAAAAGAATTTAGTGGACAAGTTCCAAGTAACTACATTTGTCTTCATGTTTTAAAAATCTTAAAGGTAACACCATCATGAGATTATAATACAAACTCAAACAATTTAAGCCATTATTGTACCGTTTATATATACTTTCTACTTACCTGAACACGTTTATTCCGAGCATACTGTTCAACTCCGTCAAAATTGCGATCACTAAACTGCATAAAGACAATTTTTTTTTAAGAATTACTAATAGGTGTCACATCCAGAATGAAAAGGAATAAGAATCTAACAATCCTTTACCTGTAAATCAGTTGTCAAGGGAGCTGTATACATTCCACCTGAGGCAACAGTGATAACACGAGCATCGGGTGCACTTTTTTCCAGTAGCGGAAGCATCAACTCTGTTATGGTAAACGTTCCTAGTACATTTACAGCAAAGTTCAACTCATATCTGTCGTTTACAAAAAAAGAAAAAGCATCATCTCAAAGGTAGGTCTCTGTCTATGAAAATGAATAAGTGTATTAAAGGTTTTTACAAACAAGTGGAAAATAAAAGTACCCTTCTGATGTTATGCTCCGTTTATTCTCAAGCAAGCCAGCATTGTTAACCTATAAAATCAAAGTTTTGTAATTACACATTACATCAGTAATTGAGGATTTAAATTTCAAATTTATGAATTACTATGCCTCTTAATATAACCAGAAGAAGAGAAAAGATATGTTCTCTGCAAAACTAGAATGTCTGGAGTTTGCAGAAAACAATTCTTATCTTCTCTCTTTCTTCGCTTTCATAAAAAAAAAAAAAAAAAAAACATATTCTTAAATTATTGAAAAAGAATAATAAATGAAATTTGAGTGTGCATGTGACTATGAATTTCAGATTAAGCTTTGACGTTGTGATTAAGCATCGTGATCAGAGGGGGAGGGGGGGGTAGAGCATTACCAACACATGTACAGGAACATCCTTCGAAGAAAATCTGGAAGCAAATGACTTTATCTCGCTGACAGAAGAAAGATCACAGACCTACAAACAGAAAACTTAAGCCCATTTAAATCCAGGAGCAAACACAAAGAAGACAAAAATGGTTAAAAAAAAAAATCATACAAAAAATTAATAACCTTTAGACTCCCTACAAGGTTCAACGAGTGGCGGATCTACACCTAAGCTATTGCTGGTGCCCATTTCTCCCCGGAGGTCGCCCACTCGTACATCAACTTGTGGTTTTTGAAGATTTCTTTGCGGGCGGTCGCTCGCTTCTTCAGCGTTCCAAATTATCTATTAATCCTTTTATTTATTTTTTCTAAGCAAAAACGACGTTGTTTTGTAAAAAAAAAAAAAAATTTGTGGTGCTGGTGCACCATCAGGCACACAGTGAGATCCGTCCCTGGGTTCACCTATAGCTGCAAAGAAGGGCAAAGTCAAGTACCTCTAAGTGAACATTTGGGTTGCCAGTACTTGATCGAATTGTAGAAAGAGCAACTTCTCCCCTTTCCTTATTGCGACATACCATGTAGACATTTGCACCACTGTTGAAAAAGATTTTGGCAAGTATCAGACACAGGAAACTAATAAATATACTCTCTCCATCCCAAAATTGATCTTCCTACTTATTTTTCCGTTACTACGAATGAACTTTGAGCAACTACTATAGGTTGATTTAATTACACTAACGTAAATCTAAAATTTGTCATTGATACACCATCAACTGTACTATTAATAACAAGCTTTACATTTTCATTAGTATAATTAAAACAAACTAAAATAATTGCTCAAAGTTCATACGTAGTAATAACAAAAAAAGTGGAAGACCATTTTGGGACGGAGGGAGTACTAAACACCAGACTAAGAAATACTCCCTCCGTCCCAAAATGTCCCATTTGACTTTTTTGTTGAACCTTGACCACAAATTTATGAGAGATTAATCATGTTCATGAAATTCTAAAAGTTATTGTTGATAATATTATTAATGGTGAATCAATAGGAATTTTTAGAATTTCATGAACATAATTAAATTGTCATATATTTGTGGTCAAAGTTTGAAAAAAAAGTCAAATGGGACAAACATTTTGGGAGGGAGGGAGTAGGAAAGTAGCTCCTGAATAAAAGAGAAAAACAAAATCAACACCGTGAAGCAAGACCCTCAGCAGTTGCATAACCAATGCCAGAATTAGCTCCAGTAACTATGCAGTTCTTCCCTTCTATTCGTCTTTCTGTCTCTTCTGGACTGAACTTTTTCGCATGTTCCCTGGACATTACAATTGAAAAGGTAGTACTTATAACGGTGTATCAATAACAAACTTCAGAGTTTCATAGGATAATAAAAATTAACCTAAAATTATAGCTCAAAAGTTTATTCAAATTAAAAACTAAAAAAGTGGGAACATGATTGTGGGACGGAGGGAGTAGAATTGAAGAGGTGGATGAATTGGGGATCTTACAGGAAGCCGGATTTGGTGAAATTGAGGTACCCATAAAGCCCAAAAGATGTTGATCTCCATGTCTAGATATATATGATCAAGCAAGCAAATCAGAATCAAACGCAATTGCGAATACAATTGACATAATGAAGGAGAAATAAAATTAATGAATTGTTTGACCTTGAGAAGAAACATTGCAATGGATGTAATTGAGATATGAATCTGAATTTGGAAGGTAATTGGTTGCATCAGTTTTTTGTTTTTTTTTTGGTTTAATTAGTTTGAACAGTTTGGGAGAGAGAATTGGGTGCAGTGTTGGACTTGGGTGCAGTGTTGGGTGCGCCATCGGCTTCTAATCTTCCACGTAAACCTCCATCTCACCGCTACCCTTTCCATCTTACTTCCTACATTTATTCCTCTTTTTTTTTTCATTTTCGTTTCTTATTCAGATCTTAATAATGGGTGGGTGTATTAGACATAATACAATTTACATTGTTTGTTTTTTTTCTTCATTCAGATCTGAATGCCTCTTATTTTTCACTTAATTTTCAAAATATCACTTATTTGCCTCTTAATTGATTTTTTCATATATATCTCTTAAATAAACTCGTAATTTCAAAAATATCCAACCCAAACACTAGATCAATAAACATTCATCTCATCTCTTTACTTCATTAAATGTCGTAATATTAAATTCAGATATAAATTCAGATGAATATTCAAACAGTTTGAGTAATTCAAAAATCAGTTTTAATACGCTATTTCTTATCAATTCAGTCAATTTAATACGTGAAATCAGATTTCATCACTTAACAATTAAAAAAATCAAATGCCACCTAAGTCAAAGCGAAAATCAGAGATAACGAAAAACTTATTTCCCAGAAGGTGGAATGGAATTTTCTTAAATAATTGAAATTTGTTTTAAATTATGTGGTGATATTATTTTAAAGGGCAAATTGCAATTTAGAGCCTGAAGTCGAGGGAGTGTTCTCCAAACGGGACCCCATATTTTTTTTTGTCAAATCAGGGCTCAATATCTAATTTTTTTTCGTCAATTAAGGGCTTTTTGACGAATTTCGTTAAAAACACAGTTAAGTTGCACGTGTCACGCACATGAATAACATATTTGGTTAAATTGAATTGGCACTAACTTTTAAGGGGTTAAATGACATATTTTATAAATAAGAGATCATAGAACAAAATAAATCTTTTATTTTATTGAATTTCTTTTTAATTCTTATGTTATCACAATTTATCAAAAAAATTATCCAAATTCAAATATTTAGTTTTTTTTAACAAAAAATAATTAGTAAATTTAATATATTGAAAAAAATAAAGATAATAGTTAATATGATTTAAAATAATTTAAGATATTAACTATTATCCTTTTTTCTAATAATTTAAATTACTAATTATTTTGCTTCAAAAAAATTACTAATTATTTTAGATTGGATAATTTATAAAATATATAAATAAAAATAGATTAAATAAAATAAATATTTACAAAAAATATGCTTACCCAATTTATATTTTTTTCTTAATCAAGTTTTTTTTTAATGAAACACAATTTAACTAATTAAAATATATAAAATAATCTTTTCTTAAACACAAATAAAAAATATGGTATTGCTCAAAATCCCAACAACCATCATCTCTTTGAAATTCAAACTCACCGCCATATCCACCATAACCACCACCCAGTCACTACAATATCACACCCCCACCACCATAAACCCAACAAAAACAAAATCAAAGAACAATCATATTACAAATAAAATCCAAATCAACTTAAAATCAAACAAGTATTTAACCGTCGTCTGGACTCTTTTTTTTTTTTTAAAACCTTCGTTTGGACTCATTTGGTCTTTTGGCGAAATTGAGAGCAGAGGGATGAACGTCGACAGAAAGAGGAGGATTTAGACTCAGTGTTGGGTGTTTGGAGCGTCGCCGTAGAGGGTCAGGTGCTTGCTAGAGAAGAAGATCGGAGGAGGTATGTGTGCCGAAAAATGCCGGACCGGAAAGGGGAAAGACGGAGAGAGGGAAAGGGAGACTTAGGCTTATGTGGGGGGCTAGAAACGTTGGCGGAAGTGTGGAGCCAGAAACGAGGGCGGCGGCGGAAGGATGAGAAGAGTGGGTAAAGAGAAAGGGGTAGGAAGGGCAGGGCCTTGGGGTGGGATCTGAAAGTGACGAGTGAGAGAGAGAGAGAGAGAGCGCAGATGAAGAGAATATAAAAAAAAAAAAAAAAAAGAAATTGTTCACCTACTCTTTAGTTTTAACAAAATTGGATAACAAGAAATTGTTAAAAAAAAAAAAAAACTAAATATTTGAATTTGGATAATTTTTTAATAAATTATGATAACATAAGAATTAAAAATAAATTCAATAAAATAAAAGATTTATTTTGTTCTATGATCCCTTATTTATAAAATATGTCATTTAACCCCTTAAAAGTTAAAAGTAAGTGCCAATTCAATTTAACCAAATTTGTTATTAATATGCGTGGCACGTGCAACTTAACTGTGTCTTTAATGAATTTCGTCAAAAAATTCTTAATTGACGAAAAATTTAGATATTGAGTCATGATTTGACAAAAAAAAAATATGGGGCCACATTTGGAGAACACCCCATCGACTTCAGACCCTAAATTGCAATTTGCCCTATTTTAACTTATTAAAACACACTACATTCATTAACTCTCTACGCACTCTTTATTAAATACTCCCTCCATCCCGTTCGAAAGGGCATTTTTGTGTCTTTGCACGGAAATTAACACGGAAATTAAGAAAAGTGATGTAGGAAAGAGAAAAAGTGTATAGTGAAATAAATGTTGTGAGTGAAAGGTGATGTAGGAAAAAGAAAGTGGAGTAGGGAATAGTTAGTGGATATTTATTGTGAGAGTATGACAAGTGGGTCCCACAAATAAAGAAGTAATAAAAAAAATTTCATTTTTGAGTTGTGTCCTTTTAAATGGGATGCCCAAAAAAAAATTGTGCCCCTTTCGGGCGGGACTGGGGGAGTATGTCAGTTTGTCCATTAAATTTATAGCCCATCACTTAAAACCTTACACCGGACATGCGGTCAAAGCCCATCGAGGAGGACGTCTTGACGATTGACGAATTTTTGACGAGGCTTTTGTATTTATAAGGGGTATATTTGAGATGTGATAAAATTGAACGCGTCTTTTTTTAGCCGTGTTAATAATACCACCCACTTAGTAGGGATAAATAAGCAGGCAAGGCCGGTTCTTGGCATGTGCAAGAGGATCTCTTGCACATGGCCCATTTTTTGAAGGGCCTCAAATTTTGTATTTTTATTTTTTAGTCCTTGAAAATTTGTAAAACTATTTTAAAATCCTAAATTTCTAAAATCCTAAATGCATAATTTTGTATAGATTTCATTGTTATTATATATTATTCATTCCATAATAATGGTTACTTCTTTTCTTTGGGCGTCCCGTAACAAATGATATTGTCCCAAAATGTGAGATAGAGGGAGTATAGATTTGTGCTTATTTTTTAAAATATTGCGGGCCCAATATTTAATTTTAGCACAGGGTCCTATAATTATTGAGACGGGCCTGTAAGCAGGGGATTAGTCCCTTATCCTTCCCACCCTTCTAATTTATCCAAAAGCTTAAAAACGTACCAAACACTATCTTTCGTATTATTTATCCTATCCGGTGCTTTAATCGTCCTACCAAACTGCCTCTTAAAGTATTCCGTTTGATCAGTAGTACTATTTATAGCACAAAATGAATGTTTTTTTTATTAAAAAAAAATAAATTAAAATTGGGTAGTCACGTTTTCTTTTCAAACCATTCAATATTTAGTATTTACTATGAAAATACAAAAGAAAACAAAATTAGGATCTTGTCATATTACATTACGAGTATATACACTAAGGGAGGGAGAGTACCCGAAAGTTCTAAAAAGAATAATAATACTTGAGTCCACGTGTTATATTATTTCTATAATATTACAAGTAGTATTATATTCACATATACACGAGTGAAGTTCTCATATAATATACTATATGAATTAGAATATGATGTTTGTTACTCCCAGGATATTTGTGCACACACCTCAACCTACATCAAAAAGATTTAAACTTTCTGAAAGCCTATTTTAATCTTTGACTTGTATGTAAAAAAGAAAAGAAAATAAAATAAACTATACAAAATTTACATCCCCCCCCCCCACAAACTGCATTATAAATGGTAGGGGCAAATAATCAACAATATAATTTCACTGTCCATCCCTGAGATTTGTCTTAATTTCAGTGCTAACCCTTCTGTATTTTTATTTGATAGTAGAAAACATGAAGGGAGTGAGAACTGAAATTTGACCAAACCTTCAAGGGTGGGACTGAAATTAACCATGTAGAAGGTAACTAATCATCCTTTTAGTTTCTTCCAGTATGCATAATCTGAGGCATCCTGCAAACAAATAAAACCAAGACTCTGTTAATTCATCTTCTCTACACATTTCAGTCATAGGTAGAAGTGACTAAATGCTACTCCCTCCGTCCCAAGATAAATGCCATGTTTGACTTGTCAAACTATTCAAGAATGGCGTTTTACCCATTTGTACCATTTTTTTTAGAAAGAGCAACTTAGTTTGGGACGGACCAAAAAAAAACGAAAAATATGGAATGGAGGAAGTAATCATATAGGGAAGTGCAATACCAGATAATTTGGTAGTATGACTTAATCTACATTTGGATACCGGTATTCTATAGTATTCATACATTTCGGGTGCAAGGGATGGATGATTATGCGGTTTAATCCACCATCTATTGTCATATCTGCAACAATAACATCATCCTCAATTTCTGCATTGGCTAATGTGAGAGCCCTTTGTAACTTTCTTGTAGAAAGCACTTCGACCTCTACCAAATATGTGGCACTCACAGGTCGATGATCTGAAAATTTAATTTCTGCCCTTCTATAGCTCACTTGTTTGATTCCTTTCCCAAATGACAGTATGCGGTCACACCTGAATGATTGAACATGTGTTTAATTGAAGTTTAAGAAGCCAACTTTTCAAGAAACTAAAGATATTTAATGCATTTATATGTAAGAAGTAAGGCAATAAAGTTAGTTGAATCTAACAATCATATTATATGACTTACTGCTGGATGACCATGTTTGTGGGGTCACTCAGAGAGATTTCTTGGTTACGAGAGAGGGGGGAAGACAGTAAGGGGGAAAGGGGGGGAGGATGATACAATAGTAGCACCCCTTGATATCATGTTAAATACGCCTTTATTTACCATGAGGCAACCGTTGGAGCGTTGGCATCTCTCTGAAGCACACCCGAAATCAAAGTACCCCTCTGTCACAACATAATAAATGTCGCATTTGACTTGTCAACCATTTAAGAAATATGCTTTATGTGTTTGTACATTACATGTACATGGTGAAATTGCACTAAGATTATTTCCAAATTTGTAAACGTGACATTTATTTTAGGACATACAAAAGAGGAAAGTGTGGCATCTGATTTCCCAAGGGAAGCCTCCCATTCCAAATATAGTTCATTAGCCAACAACTGTAGCAACTTATCCCAACATCCCTGGACAGTAAGTGTTCCCACTTTCCTAGTGATATTCCAGAAGAATTAAGACCTCCCCTCCTTAAATGAGCCTAAAGAGCATGTAAAGTTGAGGAGTATGGACACACTTATAAATGGTACTTCATATCCATGAATCCATGATGTAATGAATAGTAACGTGATTTACATTTTTTTTTTTGGACTTTTGTGCAGTTGGACTGCATATGCCCCAAATTCTGTGTATCTATTCTCATGGATGAAAATTTCTGAGTAGGTATAAATGTAGTTTTAGACAGTTACAAACCATGAAAAATGGTGTAGTAGAATTTGAATGTTTACACAGATTTCAAGCTCATCACGTTTTCTTTGAAATCGACAGAGAAAGAAACAACAGACTTAAAATCTCAGTTCTTATCGAGTAAGGAATGCCGAGATTTTTAAAGATGTTGTAAACATGCTCGAATCAGAGGCGGGAAGTTACAAATAGTAGATCTACCATATGCGAAGCAAAGATGGTTTGTAAGAAACAACCAATTGTCAGATGCAAAGCAAAGATGGTTTGTAAGAACCAGCCAAAGAGTCAGACTCTTCATTTACAAGAACAAACTAACAGATGCATTAAACATGAGACGTAAAGAAAAAGGTTATCATTTGACAAGTCAATTTTTTAAGGATGTAGCTTTTCTTGCTTGTACTTTTATGAAATTTCACCAATATTATTTCTTTCCTCTAGAACTGTGACTCATTTTTTGCAACAGATGAAAATACAAAGTGCGACTCTTTTTTTAGAACGAAGGGGATAACAAGATATATCTAATTGAGCAGATTCCAGAGAACAGTCACATGCAAGAAAAGGCCTTCAGATACATACCATGCCGGAGTACGTCTTCCAGTTCCAGCCTTTGGATCTTCACCACGATACTTATCTGAATTTATCTCATATTTGTACGTTGGTGGAAAAGTTAATGCGCCTTCAGACCATCCATCAAATGAACGACCCCTTCTTAGCTCCCGAACAAGCTGACAGAGAAGGGAAGATGTCACTCTATATGAAATTCGACATCGATTACACACAAAATTATATTTCAGTTGAGATGTATAAATGTTGATGATCACCTTATTTGGCCTCCATTATTCATATAAGTTGGTATTCCTAATCGCTTCACTGATATCAGCTAGTTAAATAATGTTTTAATTCTGGATGCTGTTTGCCCGCTGAGTTTGTATGTGAATAACTACTAAAATATGCATTCAAATCTATGAACTCCTCTGCACTTTCTCCATCACAGCATCTTTCGAAGTATCTATCCTCTCTCTATCTCCCTCTCTCGAAATATATGAATATATATCATTCGTGACAACCACATAAACAAGGGCTTTGCATGGGACTTTGCTGTGCCAATAAATTCCTCATAATGGCAAGGGGATAAAAGGAAATGACTTCAATGATAATTGTAATCCAGCCAGTTACGAGTTCTAACTTTGGGAACAAGCATCGGTCAAGAATTCTATATCTGAAACCAAACAGCATGCAATAAGATACATGGGCAATGGCATATGGATCTCTAAATTATAGTAAGGTGTTCCATTTTATGTCTGCTCTCTCTCTCTCTCTCTCTCTCTCTGTTGGTACTTTTCGATGATTTGAAGTCATTTCCTTTTATCCCCTTGCCATTATGAGGAATTTATGAAATTGGAAGAGGATTGCACATTAGAAGGTTAAGTATGAAATGTTTAGTATCACAACTTAAACCAATTTTTCAGTTTGCCAATAGAAATTTTTTAAGAACAAGTGCAGTTTGACCGTTCGCAAACATAGAAGAAAGTGATATCAAAAGGAGAGTCCATCAATTGGAAGAAGGGGAAAAAAAAAAGATGAAAACCAATACCGAACAGAATGTCTACTCAAACAATGTACATATCATATAAAAGTGAAGATAAAAGTGGTATTGCTAACTTACTTGATCACACTCAATCAGCGTGGACCAGTCTTTTTTGGAAATTAGCTCACATGTCTTCTCATAGGACAAGTTCATACGGTAGTTTAGATCACCCAACCAGATTATTCTCCTGTAAACATACAAAGGTTAGAAGTATTTTAAATGGTACAGGGGGAAGGAAAATGAGAATCTCAGCACAAGATAAAATAAAGGCAATACAAACATTTGGGCCACCGAACTTTGTCAAGTTATTCACATAAGCCACCCAAGTCTTAGAATATTCAACCTTACCACCCAACTTTTTCATATTATTCACATAGGCTATCAAAGTCCCATAAGATTCAACATTGCAACTCAACTAACTAAAAGTATGCAGATGACCCAAAAATAAATTTTCAATTCCGTTAGTTGGTTCTAAAATATCATTTATGCCCCTTTAATAAAGTATCCGATTTTAAATTAAAAATTGTTGGCTGCAGTATTATTTTTTAAATAGTCTGAAGTGCAATTTTTAAATTTAACAATTATAAGCATGTTCATGGGAAATGAACAAGAAAAAACAATAGGAAATCAACAAACAATTAATAAATGAGAAATCGCAATTCCAATTTTAAATTTGATTTCGTATTGATAATTGTTCAATTTGCGATTTTTCATCTTCAATAGGAAATCAACCGAATATTATTTTTGCGCCTCAATTCTAAATAACGCCCATATCTACATATCATATATACAGATGAAAGCAGTGTAAAGGTATCAGGTTGTAAAGAAGTATGGAAAACTTTCTAAATATGCCAGAAACTAGTGAAGTTATATACAATTTATTGTAAGTCTATAATAAATGCAAATGCTAACTTATCATAACTGCTTTAAGATACTAGGATACATTTATCTGATGAAAAAACTGGCCCACTTGATTAGGGAAAATTGGTCACGCAAGAAGAACTTCAAAATTTAGTTTCACATCTACTTTTAAAGAACTGCTTCCTCCAAAAGAACAGAGGTATGCTTTCCTCTTTAGTTTCTCCCAAAAAAAGTACCTTGTTACGTATCAAGAACGATTTCCTTAGCATAACCAACCCAATGCCCTATGAGTTAGTGGACGAGAATAACCAAGTGAAATTGATTAAAGTAGCTTGAAATTGTGGCCACTCATCAGTCTCATTTAAAGGTATTTTGAAACCGAGTTAGTATTTGATATTTAATAACCATAATGATTATGTGAAAGAGAAATCATATACAAACATGATATGATCAATAAGTAGCCAATAATAATGCAAATTGTATACTCCATTGAGCTGGATACTTCTGCTCCTTACTTTAGTTGCTAAAGTTGGGCCTCTATTAAATAGGAACAGCCTGGGACCCTATATAAGTTTCTAGAATGGTAAAACACTGAAACATCTCATATATACGCACATATGTACAGGCACAGATATAGAAAAAGGATTTGTCAGATGTCCTAAACTTACTCATGGTCATCAATGCTTTTTGGAAGTCCATGATCTGAAAAGGGATTAAATCGAGTCCTTCGATGTATTTCATTCACAACGGCATTTCTTTTAATTGCATCCCCCTCTCTCTCACCAGATGTCAGGTGACTGCATATGAAACAGAAGAGAGTCTGGTATATAGACATGCTGACAGAAATTGATCCCTGTAAAAGGAGAACAATCAGTGTTATTGGAGTGAAGAAAAGGGTTGCATCAAGGGTTTATCACAAGTAAAGGCCGAGGAACAGTGGGATTCATTCAAGAATAAATTTATAAATGAAATAAGCAATTACATAGGTATGCATTCTCCATCATCTTTGTGCATCGTCAGAACATATATAGCAACTACTAAATCCTTCTTGCCTACGCTGGTATGTATACATATGAAAATTGGTTTCTCAAAAAGCCTTTAGCAATGAAAATTATAGTTGAATCAGATACTGAAAGATAAAACACATTTATGATGCCTACCATACCCTAAATCTAATCCATCAAAATGCAACTCTGAATATTTGTCACTCTTTCATGACCTTGTTAAAATGTTATGGATAGATGAGCATCTTTGTAAAGCTTCTTGAAATGGGACATGTTCCTTTCTAAGCCTCAAAATGGGCATTTGAGGCAAGGGTGAGCCGCACAAACCTGCTTCTCCAACTTAGTACCTGTCTTAGCCTCTGGTTGATGCCATTCTGATAGCCGTGTACTAATTTGCAGGCACAGTGAGTGTTTGGAAGGTCTCGCTATCAAGACCCTGCAAACTATTTGGGTTTTGTTCTTCGCCCTGTTTGGAGGATTAATTGATCCTGGATCCGGCTACGAGTATAATTCCCATTATGATTCATATTTCTTTTCCAATTTAAATAAAGGTGTATCTTGCATCCCATTTTGGCTAAACACAACGATTATGCATAATATGCCTAGTTACAGTAATAAATGAGTAACACTGAATGCAAGTTCTATAGTGTGTGAACATAATTTTAACAAGAATCCAGCCTCCGTGAGAAATAAATAAAGCACATAGAATCATAGAAAGCATTTTCAAGTTGGACAGGCGTCGCAGCTACCCAATTAGATAATTTAACAAGGAGAAATGACCTTCCTAAGATTTAGCTTCATTTAGTTATTAATTAATTCAATATATGGATTTGAGCTTGCCAGCATTGAGAAACTGGAATTATTTGTGAACCACAGTAAAAATATCAGTTTACAAATATGTTTTAGTGTGCAGCCTTTTTTGATGCAGATCTCATATTGTCAGACAGCAATACGAGTTTCCAGCAAATATATTCCCGCCCATGCACATACACCAAGTGAGAGAAGTTTCAATGCTTATTCTACCAGGAAAACCAAAACAATCTACTCAAACCACTCAAAATATTCACCAAATGCAAGTTATGTCACGAAAGAAAACAAACCTTGTTACCTATGTAGCCCATTACACCAACACCAACAGTTGACACATTTAGATTCTGAATATGTCTTCTCAAGCTTCTATGTACCCATACTGTGAGAAAAACACCAACCATTTGCTTGCTAACGATTCGTACATACGGAGATCTTCTTTTTCGGTACAAGACAGAGTCAAGATCAAGTTCTGCAAGTAAAGCTGCCTCTGAATGCACCCTAATATCACCAGCCATAGACTTTGAAGAATTATAAACTTTGAAAGATTTAGAAGCTTTGAAGGATTTCATAGGTTTGAAGGCATGCGGCCTATCCAAGGCAAATTGAGCCAGCAGATTCAGTGGCGGTTCTGGCCAGCTTAAGCCCATCCTGTCAGTTCCACTGAGTATTTTGATCAGCTTCCCTTTAGTTAAAGGCGTGGATGCTTCTGCATTTCCTTTGGAGTCTTCTGGTTTCAAATAATTCAGTCTAACAAGATGTTTTGGAGATGAAAATTGTCCTTCTAACTCCTGTACAGCTGGCATGCTTAAATTATTGTCATCACCAGAGATCAAAGCCTCTGCCTTCATAGTTATATTTTGTCCAACTAAGACATCCCTGACCTCATCCAAACAAAAGGATTCATCATTCAAAAGATAGATTTCCTCTTCATCCTCGCTATCAGTTTCCAGCAGTACTTCATCTTCTATATCTGGAGCATCATCACCTGGCTTGAACCTTGACGGAGAAGGAGGGTCACTGAAGCATTTAAACTTAGTCTTCACAGGCCGAACTTTATTAAGAGTTTCACGAATGATGTTCTCCCATTTCTGTAGAGGGCGGTTATCTTCAGCACCAAAAATATTGCCGGCATTTAATGGTATAACCTCCTGAAAGCTGTAAATATAAAGCATATGAAATTAATTTAAGTTGGTCTTTTTCGTAGACATAACGACCTATTAAATCTTCTACACTAATGCTGAACTATGAACAGACTAGCAGCAAATTTTATACGTAAATTCACATTAAAAGATAATAGCTAGTAGCTACACAAAATGACATGCATTAATGTCCATTCATTGATGTTACAATTTGAACGTAAAAGTGACTGATACCTAAAGGATTTGAATAATCATAACTTCAGCGAATTATTAAAATAATAACAGGATGCTCACCCTATCACGTATATGTCAGCTGGCTCAGTGATATCGAGCCAATCTTCAATATCTAAGTCATCTGGTGGAAGTTTTCCTGCAACATTCCAAGTGCCAACAGATACTCTAGGAAGAAAAGAAGGCAAAGAAGAGGGTATTGTCACTAGGACAACCAGGTCTAAAGCGGGTGTTGTTGCCACCCATGTCATGGAATCCATATATTCGAGGGATGGGCAACATACCTGAGTTCCTTTGTATTTATATATTGTGCTCTGAATGTCTCTGACTTTCGTCTTCTGAACATGGGCAGAGGCTCTGTGACCATACGGAACACAAATAAAGGATTTATGCAAATTTATCTTACATTATTCTCTTTAAATTAAAATCAACCTTCCATCTCCAAGATAAAATCAGAACTTCAAATCAGAGAGCATTTAATTAACCTTTATAATAAGTATATATAAATCTCGACGTGGAAAAGCTTGTAATTACCGATTAAAAATTCCAATCAGTTAAGTTGATTATCTCATTCAAAACCAGGTCAATAACCAATTAATTCTACTTGAGTTTATTACATCATCGGAGACCTTCATAGTAACATAAAATAACTACATAATACAGTCAGCATCGAGTAGGAGACAAGATATGGTAAAGTATTGTCCATTTTAAACTAACTTCCAATCGTTTTCCTAGTTTACACAAGATAACCTTAACATAATCTGCATTCAACTCCAACTAGCCGTCTTCAAAACCTTTAGACTAGTTTAATAAAGAAATCTTACTTTATGCAATTTAATAAAGAAATCTTACTTTATGCAATCATACCAATTTCATATGAGTTGTGTAACCCTAAGTCAGTTTGATTAAAGAAGAGAAAAGAAAACAAACTTTTAAACAACCAATCACTGTTGAAGAACTCAAAAGTTACAAAATTCATCATCAAATATTCTTCCAAGAAGAGATACACACGTTCAGAGACAATGAACCAATCAATAAACAATGCAATTAAGTGGGAAAAATTAAAAAACAAATAAATTAAATTCAACAAAATAGAGACATTACCATGATCATCAGTCTGAAAATCATCAGCGCTCTTATCCCTCGGCAAAAAATCTACAATGAGATGTTAAATCAAAAATGTAAAAGTAAATCATAAAGCTAACCAAAAGAGAGTATTCAGGATCGAAACGAAAATGAGACCTTCAGTTTCAGAGTCGTTATCGCTGGCATCATCTTCACCTTCATCTTCATCGGCGCT
Organism: Adenophora triphylla var. japonica; assembly: GCA_022495995.1. Lineage (NCBI taxonomy): Eukaryota > Viridiplantae > Streptophyta > Magnoliopsida > Asterales > Campanulaceae > Adenophora > Adenophora triphylla. The sequence continues at coordinate 86,467 of JAFEMH010002186.1, forward strand.
GTAATCGGAGTTTTTGTTTTTGGGTGAAATATTGAGCCATTTGCGCATAACAACCTTAGGCCAGAACAGCTGCAGCAAGCATGAGCAACAAAAACAACATTATTCATCAGCCAAACTTCTCTGCGAAGTGATTTTCCTCGACAGTCATCCCAAAATTGAAAACGAAAACACATAAACACAATAAAACTTACCTCCGGCAGAGTTTTGGAGCGCCGGTAATGGTTCATATTTAGATGTCAAAGACGGTGATGAATATGATTAAGAAGAAGAGAAAAATCAGTGGGAAAATAGTTGAAGAAACAGAGGAATGAATGAAAGGGATGGAGGAATTTTTGAGGTCGACTATGGCGGAGAGGGAGGGGAAAGTGACAAACAGTCTGAATGGCTGAGTCTGCGTTGAGCAGAGGTTCCAAAATAACGCAACGGTAGTGGGGCGGTGGCTGGCGACATTATGATTAATGATTTCAGACGGGGGCCAAGTTTATTTTAGGAGTATGCGATCGACTTAATTTTGTGCTCATACCAGCCAGTTCATAGTTTATTTAGAGTAGGGTCTATATTAACAAATACTCACTCCGTTTCCGTGTGAAAATTAAGAATATAATAAATATTATGAATATTAAACGTAAAATATAAGAAAAAAAATAGAGTACTGATGTGATCGTGTCAAATATGAGTTTGGGCCTAAACAGTAAAGTTAGGCCAACTAGTACGAAGTAGGCCAAATGGGTCACGTGAGCCAAGTGTGTAAAAAGCGGGCATTATAAGCCTAGATGGGCGAGGCGACATTCGGAGTTAGACGACAAGAATAGTGGTGACCTGAGTAAGTCAAAGCGTGAGAATAAGTGGTAAGCGAAAAGTAATCCGTGGCAGTCAGCGACATGATGGGTATAACTGATAGGCGACAAGTATAGGGCAGTTAGGAGATGGGATTGGCGACAATATGGGTGTTGCCTCTTGTTCTTAGGATTGTCGCATGTGCAACAATCATCACTGGTAACGTTAAAAGGCGGACGTGCTGTCACGTGTATGCCCACTACAACCGTCAGAATAGTGTGATGTGACACGGTGAGCAGTGTTTTCCCACTAACTTTGGGGTGATTGACATGATATCTTGGATGATTGACAAGTGTTCCCTCATGTGCAAGACACATGGTTGCATGGGGTATATAAACCTTAGAGAAAATATCATAAGTAAGTCACTCTCACTCTCTAAGCTCTCTCTCTCTCTCTCTCTCTCTCTAAGTTTCCATTGTTAATCATTTTCCTTGCTACCAGTCACTTATTCTCACGCCGGAGGAATTTTACCGGAGCCACCCCCGATTTAGTTCACATTTCTTGCTTGTGTGTAGGTGACGTATTAGACCATCCGAAGAAGGATCAGTCGGCCGAGTATCCATTACCAACGGTTTAGCTCAGTTCCTGTGCAACACATTTGGCTGTGTAGCATCAAGTATTAATATAAGAGTTGATCTTATAAAAAACGCATTTTTTTAAATTAAGAAAAAATCATTTTTACACTGACACTTAATAATACATACCCTGACACTTTTTTATACTAACACTGGCACTTTTTTACCCTACACTGACACTGTTTTATACTGGCACTTAATAATACATGCACTGACACTTTTCACACTGACATTTGTTTACACTAACACTAGCACTTTTTAACACCAATACTGACGCTTTTTACACTGACACTTAATAATACATGCACTGACACTATTTACACTGGTCTGACACTCTTTACACTGATACTTTGTTACACTAATACTGACACTTTGTTACACTTACACTGACACTTAATAATACATGCACTGACACTATTTACACTGATATTTGTTATACTAATACTGACACTTTTTTACACTGTCACTTAATAATACATGCACTGACACTTTTTATACTGACAATTTGTTACTCTAACACTAGCATTAGCGGGAGAATTAGAAAAAAAGCTTTTTTTTTTTTTTTTTTTTTTAAGATTTTGCCTTACATGAAATGGGTATCGTTCTGGGAAATTCAATCTCTATTTTGTAATTACCTTTTAATGGTAATTTGACATGTTTTCAATAGATTTTGGGGTTTCAAAGAGGATTAAAATAAGGTTGTCAAACAAAAACAAAAAACAGTCATTCTTTCTCATTTTTCAAAATATCTGACTATATACTCCCTCCCTCCGTCCCATTAATAACTTTACTTTTTGCTATTTTGGGTGTCCCATTGAAAGCTTCATCTTTTCTTTTTTGGCAAAGAATCTTTACTATTCTCTCCACTCATTCTCTTTCCTACATTATTTTAATACTCACAACACCATTATAATTTATTATTCCCTCCACTCATTCTCTCTCCTATTTTCAAATTTCTTTCTCCTATTTTTAAATTACACTAACAATATTTTTTCTTCCCACCCACTTTCTTAATTTGCATGCCGGAGCCAAAATGGTGAAGTAAATAATGGGACAGAGGGAGTATTTAATAAAATTAACTCAGTTGATTAAATAAGTGATTATGTCAGATAGCCACTAAGCTAATTTAAATTTAGCTTAAACACAAAACTAATCACAAACCAACTACACTGGTCCCACCACTCACCACTCACCACACCCACCCAATCATCCGAATATTTTCATTCCCTATCACAAATGACAAACCCACATATATTAGTGCGTGGACTTACTATCACAGCAAGAATATTCTACTCACTCCGTCCCAATTCAAGAGTCTGGCTCGAGGGTAATATTTCACACTTTTTTCTTAAGAAAATTTTAAAGAACAAATAAATTGCAAGTGAATAGAAGATTAGAAGAGAAAAGATGTAAAAGTTAAAGCATTTATGATAAAATCTTTTTTTGATTTGTTTTTTTTTTTAAATATGTTAGCATTATAAGGGAATAATGAGCGACTTTTTTGTAAATATATTTACATTATAAGGGTATAAATGTCCGAAATACTGTTTAAAATTTGTCATTTATGAAATGAGACTCTTAGTTTGAAACGGACTAAAAGAGAAAGTAGCACTCTTTTTCTTGAAGTGGGACGGAGGGAGTAACTTTTTAACCCTATTTTAATTACTGTCATTAGAACGTGGTTGAATATTTTAACACGGGGTAATAATTAGTACTGAAGATTATAATAATGACAATTTACTTAAACGTGCTTTTAATTTAATAATTTTTGTGGTTGAAAGTTATAAAAAAGGTAATAATTAGTAAAGATTATAATAATGATGATTTACTTAAACGTGTTTTTAATAAAATAATTTTTGTGGTTGAATATTATAGCATGGGGTAATAATTAATAAAGATTATAATAATGATGAATTACTTAAACTAGTTTATTTAAAGTCTGTGAATTCAGTAACATTAAAATTTTGTTGGAATAGTTTAGCTACGTTTATGATTCCATCTGATGATTTGAGTAGATTAGTCGGACTCGATATTTTCTCTATTTCAACTAAATCTTCATATTTTATTCAAAGAGTAGAATTTGTGAAAAATTAGTTTTCTCAAAAATATTATGAAAAAACTAGTTTTTAGCATTGTCCATCCATCTTATTAGTTAGGCTTAGTGTTTAAAAACTAGTTTTTTCTTAAGTTATGAAAAAACTAGTTTTTCACAAGATTTAGACTTATTCAAAACGGTGTCCTATTATTACGAGTTTTATTTTTCCTAAAATGATAAAAATGTGATATCCACTTATCTCTATTTTTTCTCACACATTTAAATTGTGAGTATCACTTGTCAATTTCACTTATTTTTTCCTCACATACATTTAAACTGTGGGTCCCATTTGCAATCACATTGATTTTTCTCTACTCACAATTCCTTTTGAACGAAATAAAAGTGACGGGACAGGCCCAACGAATGAATTCCAACATTTCATACGTTACAAAAACAATGCCATGAAATGGGTCAATCCAATTGCTACAATACCAAATGCCCAACGACAAAGATCAGTCGACCTATCTAGTCGTCCGATCATCAATGATCCCGACCTAGCTTTGTTCGACCTACGATTATCTTCTTGTACAATTTCTATCAAGCCAATACAAAAAGTCAGGTCGACTTCAAATACTGAAACGACCTCGACCTACCAACACGTACGTCCGTATACGTCGTTATTTGAAACTGCCTCATTCATTCTCAGAGACAGTTACGCCCACAACATCTCCTTGATTTTAGGGATTAGCAATGATCTCATAACACCACTATATATACCAGACAATATACTTCCTCTGTCCCAAAATGTTTGTCTCATTTGACTTTTTTGTTGAACTTTGACCACAAATTTATGAGAGATTAATCATGTTCATGAAATTCTAAAAGTTGTTGTTGATAATATTATTAATGGTGAATCAATAGGAATTTTAGAATTTCATGAATATAATTAAATTGTCATATATTTGTGGTCAAAGTTCAACAAAAAAGTCAAATGAGACAAACATTTTGGGATGGAGGGAGTACAACGTTAAAAGTAATGTCTTTTTGACTATTTTGAGATTACGTCGTTCAATTCAGTTTCATATAAATCTCATAACATTATATCTCATCATCACGTCGGAGGATATTAGCCGGATACCAATCCGGCTAGTCGTTTGTTTGTGGTTTCAGGCCACATTTGCTAGGGATCAACCTATTGATGGAATAAGGCTGATCTGAATCGTTTTCTGCGTCATCACCTTTCATGTTCACATTTTTTCTTAAATATTGTGTTTCATCAAAATCAAAATGGTAAAGCTTTAATTGAAACAGAGTGAGTGAGTATTCATAAAAAATAATTGAAAAATGATAGTAACAAGATGATGGGCTGTTGACGTAATGGGGAGGACAATTGGGTGGGCTGGCTGTTCTGCAACAAGTTCAATTCCTAGATCGGTTGGTTCACACACAGTCATAACACATGTGATTGATAGTTGAAAATGTTGCCATGCTAAATTATTGACACAATTCTTATAGGCCCTTGAACCTAACTTTAATGTTTTTGGGATGAGTTATTTTTATAATTCTTTTAAGGTCCTAATTCAATAATAACCCATTCCAGCATGCTTCTAGGCCACCCCTCTTATATTCGTAATTTGTCTCTCAAAGTAAAAATAAATAAAAAATAACAGCCAGCTATCAAAGCAAAAAAAAAAAAAACTGATAGCCAAATATCAAAGCCGAAAAATTTGATTACGCCAACTATCAAAGCTATAAAACTATATGAGTTAAAATAAAAAGCAAATATGAGACTCAATTTCATAGGCAAAAAAAAAAAAAAACTCTGAGACTTGTCTCTTAAAAGAAAAAATGTGAGAAATAATTTTGTTTAAGATTTCCAATCAGATCGAAATTTAGAGACAACTCTCACATCAATTTTCAGACAAAGATGTGGTTGCTTGTCGGAGAAAAAGGACACGTCAAAGAACATCAAGAGTTCTATCAGAAATTACCATCCTCAGTTGAACTTTTGTTTTTCGTTTTCTCACTGTTAGTCGCAACTAAATCTTTAGTGACTAGGGGGAGGGCAATGGTTTATGTGGAGGGAGGAACCAGTGATAAATACGGTGGTGGATGATAACGTGGGTGGGGAAGAGGGCGCTAATGGAGCAAATGAAGTGAGTGTTAGAGAGAGAGACATTCTAAGCAAGTTAAAGATTGACAGGCATGGTTATAGATCCGGAGAATGTCGATTTCAAGGAAGGCTTAACCGGCGTTGTTACAAATCTAGCCAATTTTTAAAGATTTGCAAAATACGAAATATGAGACGAGAATAGTAAGAAACGCGAAAATCAAAGCTTAAGAACTAACACTGATGACAAGAAATGATAAAATAGACTTTCCTCTTAAAGAATTGGGTAGTGCTTTAGGAATAATAGGGAAAAAAATCCATAAATTTATTTGGTTATGGGCCTCACATTAATTTTGGACTCGCTGTTTCATGACTGTTTTGCAATTTAAAGCGAGGATGGATGCCATAACAATTATAATTAAATATTAAAAATTAATAATCTTTTTTTGGCGATTATTTTGGTCATCTTCATTGAATTATGACAAAAAAGTGAATAAATTAATTATGATGCACTACTAAAAATATTAATATTTTAATATAAGAATAGTTATATTTTAGTAACTTTGATCAATTATAAAGTACTCCCTTCATTTCATTTTAAATTGGACTAGTTTTTTAGGCACGAACAATTAAAGAAAAATGAGGTAGGAGATAGTGTTATGAGTATGAAAATTAAAGTAAAAGAGAAAATGAGAGGGAAAATAGTAAAGATTATTTGTCATTTTGGATAGTTCGATTTGAGCTGAGACAAACCAAAACAAATTAAGTTCGATTTGAGGTGAGACGGAGAGAATAATTCTTTATATTTTTTCAAAATATACTATAATTATTAGTTATGAATGATAAATTATTTAATTACTTTCACAAAACAAATTTTCTTTATTGGACCTGAAGATGAACATGGCAAAATTAGTTAGTTTGGTATGCACAACAAATCTTAGAGAGCGTATAAAGAGACATTGCGATCTCAGGTGAGAGCATTTTTACATTAAGGCGGAACCTTGTGATTACGTTAACGTGAACAAGTTTAGGAAAAAAATGAAATTTAGAGGGCCACGTGGCACCACATCAATTATAGGTGTAATTGGTTCGATTCTAACCGCGGTTTAGAAACGAACCAAATTAAACTACACGTTTTAGTTCGATTTTTAAGCAATGGTGACGCAGCACGGAAGCCGGATAAATTTCGTGATTAGCGCACTAATCACAAGAATTCTTCAAGCGAAGAATCCTCAAACACAATACTGGAATCCACCAGCAGTAATCTGGAATCCACCAGGAATAAAGAGAAAACTCTTTGAAATTTAATTAATCAAAAGCTGTAAACTGTCTTTTACAAAAACCCTACCATAACTATTTATACTAGTAAAAGAACATTCTAGAAATAAAACCCTAATGACCTAATTAAAATCCTATTGACTAAAGTACCCCTAAGTAAAATAAAATTAAAATAGTAGCAATAGTATTCCAACGCAAACATCAGCACCCTAATTAAATAAAATTAAAATAGCAGCAGCAATCAGTATTCCAACGCAAACATCGGCAATCCCGTCAATAGCGTGAGGCGCCCGCATGGAGAGGACTGAGGCGTCCGCCTCAAAGGCCAAAGGTTCCTCCCCGTCCCCTGCACTTGAGGCGTACGCCTGGTGGTTCCTCAGGCGGCCGCTTGGGTGGACTCCTCCTGCATCAGTCAACCACTCTTCAAAAGAACTCGACCCCGAGTTCATATCTGATATTTGGCAAGATCCGCCCCAGAAGAACAAATATTTTGAATAAATTAATGTTTTTCTTGCCTTCTGAAAGAATTTTAACACTTGTCCGTCCCAATGAAACAAGTATTTTGAATACATTCGCCCCTTTTGAAAATTTTGAGGTAGACCAATTTTGTCCGGATGAAAATTAAGACTACCAATCCCACCCATCCGTTGATCGTTCGTTCCATCTTCCTCAGAGCCCATAATGAATGAAAAACTAGTGTCCTCCATGGACTCTTCCACAGTCTCCCCATGATCAAAAATATCATCGTATTTAAATTCTTTTGTCCAATCAATTACACTCACGACAATATCAAAAGTTGATGGTGCAGACCAAGTAATACCACCCGCATCGTCATTCATGGGCTCAACTAGGGCATGATCATGGACCATAATACTTGAAGGAATAATTTCACTACATACCTGAATAATTTCGTATTTTGCACTTAAATCTTCCCTTTCCTCAACCTTCTCTTCAGATTCAGACAAGGGAACTGCTGGAAGGATGGATTTGTCAACTTCTGAATTTAATTCTCCTCCGTTTGAATTTGATCCTTTCTTTTCAATCGTCTCGACGCGGTGGAGGCTTTCTTCGCAACTTTCTTCTTGAGCACAATTTTTGTTATTCTGCAACAAGACCTCGAACTGGCTCCGACGTTCTTCTTCAGCACGTTCATAGATTGCAGATCTACGCGCTTCGGTTTTACGAATCTTGGCGGTGTAGTGATCGGCTTTGTCGGCATAAAAATTGGCTTACATCCTATGTTGCTTTGCCAAGCACTCGCTCCCTTGATGCTCGATTCAGATCTCTGATTGATTTATATTTCTGCACAAGTCGATCATGCTTGTCCGCGTCGTCGAGTTCTTCTTCCTCTAACTCTAGAAAATATTGTTCCTGTTGTCGAGCACGATCCAATCGACGATCTATTTCGTGAATAACCTTGTCATCAGATCTTGTTACTTGAACCCCCATAACGAATCCGCGATGAAAAGACAGGATATGGCCTGCTTTGATACCAACTGACGCAGCACGGAAGCACGATAAATTTCGTGATTAGCGCACTAATCACAAGAATTCTTCAAGCGAAGAATCCTCAAACACAATACTTGGAATCCACCAGCGTGATGTCTGAATCCACCAGGAATTAAGAGAAAAACTCTTCAAATTAATAATATCAAAAGCTGTAAACTGTCTTTTACAAAAACCCTACCATAACTATTTATACTAGTAAAAGAACATTCTAGAAATAAAACCCTAATGACCTAATTAAAATCCTATTGACTAAAGTACCCCTAAGTAAAATAAAATTAAAATAGTAGCAATAGTATTCCAACGCAAACATCAGCACCCTAATTAAATAAAATTAAAATAGCAGCAGCAATCAGTATTCCAACGCAAACATCGGCAATCCCGTCAATAGCGTGAGGCGCCCGTATGGAGAGGACTGAGGCGTCCGCCTCAAAGCCCGAAGGTTCCTCCCCGTCCCCTGCACTTGAGGCGTACGCCTAGTGGTTCCTCAGGCGGCCGCTTGGGTGGACTCCTCCTGCATCAGTTTTTGTAAAAGACAGTTTACAGCTTTTGATTAATTAAATTTCAAAGAGTTTTCTCTTTATTCCTGGTGGATTCCAGATTACTGCTGGTGGATTCCAGTATTGTGTTTGAGGATTCTTCGCTTGAAGAATTCTTGTGATTAGTGCGCTAATCACGAAATTTATCCGGCTTCCGTGCTGCGTCAAATGGTGATTTGTTTTGATTTCAAAAATTGTTAAACCGTGTGGTTCAGTTTGATCTGCGGTCTGCACCTCCAAACCACGGTTTGAGACCGCGAGACTGAACCACCAAATCGAACCAATAAATCAAACCATCAAACCGTTCAATATTTCGTAAATATGCATATATTTCATCTACACCTCACATTATTTTTGAAAATCCCTAATTCTATTCATGAATTTTATCCTATAACCCTTTTTTCTTTTGGTTAATCTTTCTGTAATAATGTTAATTCACTCTTTAGCACATACCATTACAAGTGCTCAAATGACATGTTGTTATCATATACATTGAAACATAATTTCAATTTGTGTTTAAATATTGAATCTCTTTTGTATATTATGTCTGAAAAATTGAAAAAAAAATATGCCAATTAATTGTGTAGTCTGAAACCATGTTCTAATTAATGGTTTATGAAGTGTTCTATTTCATCGTTTGAACTGTGGTTTAAATTGTGGTTTAAACCGCGGTTTGATTCGATTCGATTTGAATTGAATTTTTTCATGGTTCGATTCGATTTAAATTTTTTTCAAATCGATGAATAGTGGTTCGATCCGTAAATTGGTTCAAACCAAACCATTTACACGCCTAGCATCAATCAATAGCCTCTTTTAAACCTATTTAATTCTTGAACAATTAAAACCTTCATAATTGTCATAAAATCTAGGGAGAAACGCGTTTCTCCATAAGTTATGGAGAAACGGGTTACGGGTATCCAGAAGCTATTGAAAGGATATCCAGAAACTTTTTGTATTGGCCATGACCTTGTCCCATGGTTACTTCTGGATATCAGTCTCAAAGGTTCTGGATATCCAGAACCCTTTGAAAGGATATCCAGAAGCTTATGAAAGTGATATCCAGAAACCTTCAAAATGATATCCAAAAACTTTCAAAATGTTTCTGGATATTCATTTGATGGTTTCTGGATATACATTTGAAGGTTTCTGGATATCCAGAAACCTTCAATAAGCATTTTCTGGTCTTGGCCTTGGATTTGGCTTCAAATATGTTTCTGGATATTCATTTGATGGTTTCTGGATATACATTTGAAGGTTTCTGGATATCCAGAAACCTTCAATAAGCAATTTGTGGTCTTGGCCTTGGATTTGGCTTCAAATCTATTTTTTCTGGATATCCGCCCAAAGGCTTCTGGATATCCGTTCCAAAGCTTCTGGATATCCAGAACCCTTTGAGACTGATATCCAGAAATTTTCTTCTGGTTATCAAACGTATAGCTTCTGGCTATTAAAAACGCGTTTCTCCATAGTTATGGAGAAACGCGTTTCTCAGCAGACCTACTCCATAATTGTTATAAGATTACAAGACTTTTTATATTCCTTCCATTTATTTTGTTTATTTCTACTTGCACTAAATGTACATTTAGAGTATCACATAAAACCTTTATAAATTTCTCATTCTTTTTTTTCTTTTTCTTTTACTAAAACTGATTTTAGTAGCTAAATATAAGTATAAATACTTAACACATTCTTCCTAAAACAAATTGTATATGTGCGAAACACGAATATATAACTAGATTTACAAAAATTGTGAAGAGAAAAAAATAGTACCTCTCAGAATATTGGTCCCTTCTCGTATTCCAATCGTACCTCTCTTTGAAAAAATTTAAACTGAAAAAAGTTAAGTGAGTAATTATTATAAATATGACAAGTGAATTTCATTTTTATTTTTGAATTTAGCTGATTATTTTGAAATGACTAGTAGATTTCTTTTTGTATATTACTATGAAAATTAGTATTTATTAAAAGGAGGGAGCATGTGCTCCATGAAAAATTCATCATTTATTGTTGGTAGAAAAATTAAAAAAATATTATTTTTATTGGGGTTGTAACTTGTAAGTAAAATAAGTAAGTGAAATTGTGTGAAGCCCTTGAATTATTCATATTATTACACATTTATCTTTTTAAAAGGGAAGGAATATAAATGTATTTCAAGTTCTTAAAATGAGTTAAAGATGTAAACAATGCAAGCAATCCGTACTTTTCAATAGATCAAAAACTGTTTTGATGAACAAAAAAATTAATAAAAAATAAATCGGAAATGGTAAAATAAGGGGGGGGGGGGGGGTAAACGAGAGGTTTGTAATTGTTGTAGCATGGTGAAATCTGTGTCGACACCACTTGAATACAGTAGTATCCGACACGAATACAACGGGATACAACATCGAAGAATACGAGCATCGCATGATTTTTAGAATAATCATAGGTTGAGATCTTAAAGACTCGATGCATGACTACTATCAAACCTGATATTTGCAGCAAAACAATCGTTAAGTAACCAACTCCTCTAAAATCTTAAGGTAATAGAGAGAACACCCACAACATATATCATGCTTAGATATTAACAACAACTATCAATCATTATGTAACAACCGTCATCGTTTCATCTCAAAAAACAAACAAGTAAGAAAAAGAGAGCTATATTTGAAGTAGCAAGTGATATTAAAGCTTCAAAACAGAAAAACCTAATGGAATCAACAAGACATAAAATCATAAATCTCAAGTTTCCATTAATGGATCATCAAGAAACCTAAAAAGCTGAGTGTGTGTAAGCATATGTAGAGTATAGCTAGGTAGTAGGGGTTAAAGAGAAAGTACGAACAGAACATACCTTTCCATTTTTAGGTTACCATTTGCGGCTAGACAACCAGAGAAGACAGAGAGAAAGAAGGATGGGATGTTAAGTGATAAGGAAACTGATATGAATTAATTCCTCCTCCTCCGTCTCACCTGAAAAGCCACAAAGTTGATCTTGCACGAGAATTCAGGAAAGTCTATAGTGAAATAAGTATCGTGAACATAAAAAGTGAGTTAGCAGAGAGAAAGTGAGATAGTAAATAGTAATTGTATAGTTATTGTAAGTATGACAAGTGAATTTCATGAATAAAAAAGTGTTAAAAGGTTTTCATTTTGGGTGTGTGTCTTTTTAAATGGGACATAAAAAATAAAAAATTATGCATTTTCGAATGAAACAGAAAAAAAGAAGTAGATAGTAGACAGAAGACCCCTTCCTTGCTTCCTTCTCTTTTCTGTTTTCTGTAGTAGCCTGTAGAGGTAGTTGTACATTTAATTATTATTCAATTATGGCTGGCCATGGACGATTCTATGTATAAAGCTGACTCGGGAGGGGACATCTTTTTTTTTTTTTTCTCAAATAAAAATTACCTTTGTCCTTATTACTTTCGATAACTATTTCTTTGGTCTCATACCACCTAGGCATGTGCAACTAGAATTGTTCATGTTGCAACTATGTACATATGATATGACCGCTATTGATGATATAGGATCTATTCCATCCGTCCACTTAAAAATGTACGAACGTATTTTGCATTAAATTTAAGTAGAGAGTATAGTATAGTAAGTGATGTGAGTATGAAAAGTGAGATAAGACATATAATGTGAAATAGAAAATAATAAGTGGATATTTTTATGATTTGTGTGTATGACAAGTGAGTTCCATAAATATAGAAGCATTAAAAAGTTTCTATTTTGTGAGTGTACATTTTTAAATGGGAAAATTGCATTTTAGGCCCCAAAATTTAGGGAGTGTTACTAAGATGGATCTCATTCTATCACTAGTTATAATATAGGGTCTAAAGTTTATATTCTGTTAACATTTTAGGATTTTTAATCAACTTTGTTAGAAAAATCCGTTAAATGATCATGTGCAAGTCACGTGTCATTTAGCGGTTGATGTTTTTTTATACAAATTCTTTCGTTGTTGTTTTAATGCAAATTAAATGAAAATAAATTAATCATATGTTTCCTCAAATGATTTATAACTTTATAACCTTATACCCAAAACAAAACATTGCCCCTTCTCTCTACTCTCTCACACACTTTGTCTCTCTATCTCTCTCTCTTTTTAACTTTCTCTCTCTACCCCCGTCTCTCTGGTCAACCCCTCCCTCCCCGTCCGGCAATCCCACCCCGCCCACCTCCCACCCTTCGCAAAGTCTTCACCTTCCATTTGCAAGCCGCAACTCTACCCTAACCCCTTTGCCAACTTCGCCGTCCCACTCTGGCAACCCTCTCCCTCTCTGCTTCGCAACTCTACCATTATAAGTAATTAATGTTTTTATCAAAAACTATCTCAAAAAGATGTTATTTACAAAAAAAAAATAAGTATGTAAGTTGTGATATTACAAAAACTTTTTTTTTTTTTTTGCCTTTTTAGTTAAAATAACTAATAAAGGATTTATCATTGATAAATGCTTTTATTAACTCATAAATTCATTTCTTAATTATTTGTCAGATAAACGCAAAAAGATAAAATATTTTTTTGTAATATTTAAGAGTTTTTGATAATATCCAACTTGTGTTGTTTTCTTTGTAAGATCCATTTTTCAAAAATATTTTTTGATAAATGACCCAATTTTTATCGAGTCCTTCTAAAATTGCAGGTGATCTGTTAATCTCTCTAAAACTACAACTAAACCCCTCATGTATAAAGTGAATCGTATAGTATAGTGAAAGGGTTGACTCGTTATTTAAGTAAAATCATACTCTTTCCGTCCCGTTCGAAGAGACAAATTTTTTGACTTGCTCGAGAATTAAGAAAAGTGATTAGGAAAGAGAAAAAGTATATAATAAAATAAATATTATGAGTATAAAAAGTGATGTAGGAAATAGAAAGTATGATAGAAATTACTTAGTAGATATTTATTGTATGTATGACAAGTGGGTTTCACAAATAAAGAAGTAATAAAAAACTTTTTATTTTTGGGTTGTGCCTTTTCAAATAAATGAGACACTCAAAAATGAAATCTGTGCCTCTTCGGCGGGACGGAGGGAGTTTACCGTAAACAAATAAAGTTTCTCTTTTAACTTTTCAAGTCCTTTTATTAATCTTTTGTCATAAAAAGTCCTTTTATTAATCTTAGTGGCAAGCCAATATGCCTTGTAGGCCAAATCAAAGAGCTTGAACTAATTACTCGGTTACATTCTCGCGGTTCAATAATAAATGTTTATTTAACAATTTTTTTTAATAAATAATTGTCTATAATATAAGTAGCTTTATGCATAAAATTTTCATTTTGCATTTTTTATTCCAACTTCTATATATTTGCAAAGCTAAAAATTTAATATTTTTTTAAAAATTTTTAGGATTAAATTTTTAAAAAATAAATCAATTAAATTTTTTTCTTAATAAAAAACAAATACTTTATTTTGAACGAAATTATTAGATCAAAACCACACACTTTAAAAAATTACCAAGTTGTTTGACCTAGACTTATACTTGCCCGGTAGGCAGCTGGCTAACGGTCGAAAATCGTCGGTGCACGATTTGAAGAAAAGACTGAGCGAAACAGATCCACCGACTTACGATTTTCTATTTCGGTTTTCGGTTTGCCGGTCCGATTCGACAATTTTTTCTTAATAAAAAATAAATACTCCCTCCGTCCCGTTCGAAAAGGCACAAATTTCATTTTTGGGCGTCCCATTTGAAAGGACACAACCCAAAAATGAAAAGTTTTGTAGTACTTCTTTATTAGTGGGACCCACTTGTCATACTCTCACAATAAATATTCACTAACTATTTTCTATCCCACTTTCTCTTTTCTATATCACCTTTCACTAGACATGTCCAAATAAAACCGAGAACCGACGGGTAGAACCGGAATCGAGAACCGGCGAGAACCGGAAACCACCGAAATCGGGAACCGAACGTAACCGGAAACCGGATTGAAACGGTTCGAATACGAATCCACCATTTTGGGAACCGAGGAATCGGCGGTTCCGGAATCGGGAACCGGGAACCGGCGATTGATCAAGGTAAGTTAAATGTAATATTTAGCATTTATTTAATATTTGTACTTGTAGTGTAGTGTTGTTTTATTTAAATTAGACTAGAATTTAGATAAATGTTGTAATATAGACAATAGAGGTATATGCTCCTTTTGTCTACGCTTGAATTATAAAAGGGAAAGACTTGGTTGTCCCCCTCATTGTAATATTTTCAATTATATTAATAAAATTATAAGGGTGCCGCCCCTTTTTTTCCTAAAAATATTGTTAGAATTTTTATTCTATCTTTAATAATATACTAACCAAATTTTGTCCACTTCTCATTCTTTTCAAAAACATACTCCCCAAGTGAAAAAAAAAAAAAACAGATTAGTTAGCGTCTTTACTGTCTTAAGAGGTTTAGATTTAAAAAAAAAAAGATAGATGGTGATGGAACCAGTGGAAACGTTGGAATCGAAACCGAAACCGGCGGATAGAACCGGATTAATATGTTTTGAATACGGTTCCGGCTATTTGGGAACCGGGAACCGGAATCGAAACCGTTTGGACATGTGTACCTTTCACTCACAATATTTATTCCACTATACACTTTTTCTCTTTCCTACATCACTTTTCTTAATTTTCGTGCAAGGACACAAAAATGTTCTTTCGGGCGGGACAGAGGGAGTACTTATTTTTAACTGATTTTTCTTGTAGATATTTTGAAGGTAGTTTTTTGCACTCACAATTTTTCAAATAACTAAAGGGTAGTTAGTAAGACTTGAGATATGAGATGAAAAGATTTTGGAAAAAAAGACGGTATCTTTTTAATTTTATTAATATTATATAAATTTACATAGAGTCTAAAATGAGACAATCAACTTTATCCTTTTATAATTAAGGGTAGATATTTAGGAGCCTTTACCTCAAAATTAAATTCACAATTCAACTTTGTCGTGATGTAATCTATTCAAGTGATTGGCTAACATTCCATATTCATCACCTTTTACAAAATAGTTTTTTTTTTTCAGACAATAATTGCACAAAACAATGAAGTTCACCTCGCTATCGGCAACCGTCTCATTTACGAAATGGATCGTCATTATGTCGATATTTGTTAGTCCCCGACCACATGCACCACCTTCATTTTGGTTGAAAACCATTGTCATCGATCGAAAGATAGTTTGAGACTTTGAGAGAGAGACGGAGAGAGATAATATAGTAGAAAGAAAATAGAGAAAGTTAATAATAATATAATGAAAACTAGGTAAGTGGGGGATCTATTTATATTTTCAACTTAAATAATGAGATAAAAATATTAAGTTTTTATCTTTTTTTTATTTGTTATCAACGGCATACATTGACACATACACGTTATACATTGTCTGACTATCACACGCATACGCATTAGAAATGGTTTCAACTATTTAATCAACATAACATGTTAGATCGCCGATCCGAGAAATGAACCGTACCGTATGGCGAGTTTAGCTTGACTTGTGTCTTCCGGTCGACATTGAAGTAACAAACCAAAGTAACCTAGTAGTAAGTGACAAATGTCTTACTATGATACACCAAGTCCATTTTGTCGTCTTTTAATCATATCTTCGTTTTCCAATAGGTTTCCAATAGTGCTTGAATTGAAGCGCTCTTCTTTATGAATTTTGGACTCATTGCAAATCAATTATTTATCCGTAACTAAATGCACATTTTTAAATTAAATGAAAATGAATACTCCCTCCGTTCCAATAAGTCAGCTCACCATTTTTGGACGCACGCAAATTACAAACGGAGGGAAAAAAATACGTCATGAGTGTAATTTGAAAATATGTAGAGAGAATTAGTGGAGGGAATAGTAAATTATAAATTGTACATGAGTATTAAAATAACGTATAGAGAGAATGAGTGGAGAAATAAGAAAGATTCTTTCACAAAAGGAAAGGTGAAGCTTCTAACTTACGCCCTTTTGGTAATTAGTGCCTTTATCGACTTTATGAGTATTAAGATTTTAAATATTATTTCCTCCGTCCCAAAATATTTGTTTCATTTGACTTTTTTGTTGAACTTTGACCACAAATTTATGAGAAATTAATCATGTTCATGAAATTTTAAAAGTTGTTGTTGATAATATTATTAATGGTGAATCAATAGAAATTTTTAGAATTTCATGAACATAATTAAATTGTCATACATTTGTGGTCAAAGTTTAACAAAAAAGTCAAATGAAACAAACATTTTAGAAAGGATGAGAGTATTAAATTGTATTCATCAATTTAATGTTTTAAATTGTATTTATAATCACAAATCATCATTAAAAGTGTTTATGTAAATATGTCTCAAACACTACTTAAAAGCCATTTCAATATGCACATTTTTTTTAAGTTTTTGTGATAAGTTTAACTTCCTAAAAGAATTGATCTTATGATTATGAAAAGCGTGTTTTTTCTCGTAATTAGGAAAAACGTGTATTTAAATATGCGATGATATTTTTAAATGAAATGAAACTTCGTACATGTTGCCATTTTTATAAATACGTGAAATTTCGTACATGTTAAGACTCAAAAATCACACAATTGACAGTAAAGAAACACTACAACTGACGATAAAATACATTACAACTCGAGCTCAAAGTCTAAAAAACATTATAACCGGTTATGGAAAACACTAAGGGGCCGTTTGGTAGGTCGATAAATGACCGGATATAATTATTAGTGCAATAAAAGTATGTTTGGTATATTAAATGCAACCGTAGTAATTATTCAAAGTACAACCCAGATAAGCATCTGAACACCTCTTATCTCCTTCTTATTTATCCTAAAAAAAGGATGGTATTACTCCTTCCTATTAATATGAGCTAATCCTAACATGCTACCAAACGAGTCCTAAACCTATCGCTTAACAAACACTCTCACTGTCAATAAAAAAAAATAGACGAATTTTTATTGAATATGATTTTTTGTTTTTGAAAATGATATTTTGTTTTTGAAAACTACTCCTTGAAAATGATAGTGACTATACATCTGATCATTCAAGGAGAGATCTAGAGGATGTCCTTATCTAATCAATATGAGTAAGAAATACTTCACTCCCACTAAAATGCTTACAAGTCAAATATTTTACTTCCACTAAAACCAATATAATAATGGCAATTACTCCCTCCGTTCCACTATAGTTGACACCCTTGAGGTGGGCACGGGAACTAAGAAGAAACAATTAAATAAAGAAAATGTGTGGTAGAAAATGAAGAGAGAGAATGAGTGGGATAAATAGTGGTGTTGGTTGAATAAATTGAGTTGTGGAAAATGAAGAGAGAGAATTAGTGGTGGGGTCCATCTAATATAAAAATATAAAAACTAGGTTATTTTTGGAAGGTGTCAAGTGAGGTGGGACGGCCCAAAATGGAAAGAAGTGTCAAGTATAGTGGGACGGAGGGAGTATATTTCATGCATCACTTTTTATAATGTTTTTTGTCACTAATAATCCAACAACATTCATAACTTATTTGTGATATCATCATAATATTAATAATATTAGCTTTATTTATTTATTACCCACAATATAATACAAGAGATTTGATCTCTATAATAATATAAAGGTGAAAGAAAAGAAAAAAAAAATGCTCCTTGAAAATGATAGTTATTATATATATACATCTATTCTTTCTAAGAGGATTCCTTATCTGCTTAATTATGTGTGTTACAACCAATCTACTATTATATAAATAATAATAGTGATTTAAATCAAAATCAAACTATCAATTCAATTAAAAATCTGTAGAACGCTGCAAACTGTTTGAAGAGGAACCTGCCTTTAGCAGTGTCCTAAGACAGAATTACGTTCGCAGATTCGGACGCCTATCTAGAAAATACAACTCTTCGAAACAAGTTCTTGCACAAGAACTTGTCCCTGACTAATGTCTGAATGCTTTCTTAAGAAATAGAAGAAAGGAAGAAGATGAAGAATGTTCTGTATCTTGAACACAATCTGAACCATTTGTTTATATATGAAAGTTTATTCAAATTTGACCAATCACAACTCTTAAAATTTGATTTTCAAAAGTCACATCTTTTCAGACATATGAACTTGTCCCTGACGAATGACAGTTAAAAATTGTATAAACAGTCATATTGTCTTATCCAGGGCCGGCCATGGCAAGAGACACATGAGGCCATGGCCTAGGGCCACAAAAAATAGCCATTTTTAGGGGCCTCCAAATTTATTGTGTATATGTAATAGGTAGGCCCAATATTAACCCAAAAACTTAATCCATATCAATATTTGGCCCATACATACTCAACATTTTACATTAAAAAAAGCCCAAATTTAAAATTTTCCCTAATTTCTTTTGTTATCTAAAAAAAACGAAAAAAAAAAAAGATTGAAAGAAAAAAAAACGATTTTTTTTTTTGAAAGGTAGAAAAAGAAGCTACGCCGACGTACCAGTTACGACGCTCGCTGCTGCAGAGAGCCGCCAGAGTCCAGACGCACCGCCACCGTCAATAATCAAGTAAGTGATTTGTTCTCCTTCTCCAATCCCTATTCCCTAAATCCTAATTGATTTAGAAAATCCTTAATTGAAATTTGAAAACCCTAATTTGAAAACCCAAGAAGAGTTGACCGTCGTCGACCGCCTGTGATATTTTGTATTCTTGCTCTTGTTTGTAGGTGGTAAGTTAAGTTAAAGTTATAACATATATATTGATGGTACTGTACTACTCGTTATTTACAGCACTAGACAAAAAATAAAGACAAACACTTTTTGGCTTTGTTACTTTTGGTTGATAATTAAATAATGTAATAATTTGAAATAAAAATTGTGGTTTTTTAAAAGTTGTTTTGTTAAATTGCAAAATTTGTTTTATTTTTTGCTTATTTGATTAATGTTGTTTCTAGGATTTTTGCTATGTCAACACGATAACATATTCCTGAAAGTGAAAAAAGGAGGAAGAAGAAAAGAGACGAAAAATTAACTCAGTCTCTAAGTGGTTCTCTTAACAAGTATTTTTCATGTAATAAGTCGTCCGAAGGGGCAGCTATTCTCGTTGACAATGTGGTGAACGAGGAACCGGTTGATGTGATTGATGATGAACCACTTGATAGTGTTAATCATGACGAAGAAGGAGAAGAAGGAGGGATCAATAATGATATTCCTATGGATTATCATGAAGAAAGGGAACCTCTAGATATATATGATCCAAACAATTGGAAGTTACTCAATCAGGATCTCATTGACTTATTAATTGAGAAGGGGCCTCAGAATCGGGCCGAAATAGAAGACTCTGCATATCCTAGAGATAATGCAAATCGACATTTTTGTAATTCACTTTATACTCGTTGCTTGCCCAATGGAGAGAAACACGACAGGAAATGGCTAGTATATTCTCAATCTTCTGACAAGGTGTTCTGCTTTTGCTGTAAGCTTTTTAAGGACAAAGATAGGGATTCTGGATTGGTTAGTACAGGATTTACAGACCGGCATAATATTGCACAGAGGCTAAGACAACATGAATGTGGCAACGGGCACATGATTTGTATGCACAAGTGGATTGAGATTGAGATGAGATTAAAGCATAAACAGACTATTGACAAAAGTGTGCAAGAGCGAATTACGAGAGAAAAAGAACATAAAAGACAAGTTTTGATACGAGTGATTGCTCTTGTAAAAAGTCTTGCAAAAAATAATTTAGCATTTAGAGGAAGCAAGGAGAAGATCTATGAGGAAGGCAATGAAATTTTTTTAAGTTTGATTGAGATGATTGCAGAGTTTGATCCTGTGATGCAGGAGCACTTGCGGCGTATTCAAAGTAATGAAACGCAATATCATTATCTTAGCCACAAAATTCAGAATGAATTGATTCAAATGTTGGCTAATGAGGTGAAAAGTGCAATTCTTAAAAAGATAAAGATAGCAAAATATTTTTCAGCGATACTCGATTGCACCCCTGATATTGGTAATGATGAGCAAATGTCCTTGGTAATTCGTTGTGTAGATGTCACATGTGTTCCGATTACAATTGAAGAGTTCTTTTGGGGGTTTATAAAGGTTGATGACACAACAGGATTGGGCCTTTACTCAGAGTTGGAAAATGCTTTATCTGATTTGGGCTTGAAGATTGATGACATTCGAGGGCAAGGATATGATAATGGTGCTAATATGAAAGGTCATAAAAAAGGTGTACAAAGTAGATTGCTAAAGGACAACCCAAGAGCATTTTATACACCTTGTGGATGTCATAGTTTGAATCTTGCTTTATGTGATATGGCTAAGTCATCTATTAAGGCAAAAAGTTATTTCGGTGTGGTTCAACGCCTTTACACATTTTTTCTTCCTCAACAAAGCGGTGGGATGTATTTAAAAGGCATGTGGATGGTCTTACACTTAAACCTTTATCGCAAACACGTTGGGAGAGCCATATTGAAAGTGTCAACCCAATCAAACTAAATGCCTTAAAAATCAGAGATGCTTTGATTGATTTAGCTAGTTCATGTGAAGATCCCAAAACTTCAAGTGAAGCCGAATCTCTAGCCACACATGAATTTGAAAGCTTTGAATTCCTGGTTAGCACGATGATATGGTATAAAGTGTTATCATCGGTTAATAATGTGAGCAAGATTTTTCAGAATGAAGATATGCATATTGATGTTGATATAGATCAATTAAAGGCGCTTGTCTCTTATTTTCGTGAATATAGAAATAATGGTTTCAATGATGCTATAACGGAAGCTCAAGAACTTGCTAAAAAATGGATATAGAGCCATTTTTTCATGAAAAAAGGCATGTTCATAGAAAAAGACATTTTGATGAGGCTTCATGTGAGGAGGTTACGTTTTCTGGGAAAGAAAAATTTCGGTTAGAATACTTCATGTGCATAGTTGATATAGCTCTTGCTTCATTTGATGAGAGATTCAAGCAATTTTGTGAGTATGAAAAGAATTTTGGTTTCTTGTTTGATTTGAAGAAGTGCACAAATGATGAAGTTTTGAACAAATCGTGCAAGAATCTTTCAAATATATTGACACATAAGGAACAAGTTGATATCAATGGTGATCATTTTTTTATGGAGTTGCAACTTGTTAAGCATGTTTTGCCATCGGACGTCAAAGGACCAAAGCAAATGTTGAACTACATGATGCGAAACAATGGATGTTTTCCCAACATGGAGATTGCATATCGAAATTTGTTGACTATTCCGGTTACAGTTGCATCCGGTGAAAGAAGTTTTTCGAAGTTGAACTTGATAAAAAATTATCTTCGAAGTACGATGTCTCAAGAAAGGCTAAATGGGCTAGCTTTGATATCGATTGAGAAAAATATAGTTGATAAAGTTGATTATTCAACTTTGATTCATGATTTTGCTTCTAAATATGCTAGGAGAAATGTGTTTATATAGTATCATGCAAGGATATTATGTTATATCATATTTTTATTTAGTATAAAATATTGTTACTTACTAGATTGATAATGACCATATTTTTATTTATTTAGTTAAAAGTTACATTAAGGGGGCCTCGCCTAAAAAGTTAGCCTAGGGCCACAAATTTTACAGGATCGGCCCTGGTCTTATCCAGAAAATAAAAAATAACAATTATAAATAATATTAAAAACTTTAATATTAATTTATAAGAATTCAGTTGCTCGGTTGGTTGCCAAGATTCGAGCTTTATGACTACAAAAACCTGTGTCATGGGGCTATGCCCGATGACTTTTGTCCGTCTCAAAAAGAGCTTCGATTTGATATGCGGTGCGTTTCGTGGTTCATCCGGAATCAAAAGTTATGCCCATTTTAGCGCACACACATAAATTTCACTAAAAGCTCTATTTTTTCAATAAACACCTTTAACTTTCATATTTTACCACACAAGTCCACATAAGTTCCAAAAATATGTGTGTAATGTTTTAGCCCACTAAAACATTTTTTCGTTGATGAAAATTGTTGAGATTATGTACCTCGATTCCGTTTATGAGCCAAACAGCGAGAAATTCATTAGGGAAATTATGCGGCAACATCATCCGGTAGCATATAATATAAAGCAGACCGTTTTGAGTATTTTTGCATTTCAGCTGTTAGAGCCTATGCGACTGCATCGCGTGACCACATAGACATCATAGTGGCTACGCGGTCGCATATGTAACGATCCGAGCCCGAAGCTCAATCCGCTACGTAGGCATCACACACTGGCCCACTAACCATCTCCTCATTTGGGTTAACCACAGCCCATCACAGGCCTCCAAAAGTCCAATGGATGATTTGATGCTTAGTAATAGTATATGCGTTTTTTATATATCACACTAAATTTTCACATATTTTCGATGTGGGATGGGAATATCATAATCTCCCCCACTCAAACCCTTACCATCCCTGGCAAGGTCAATCAATACCCACATCGTACCCTCGGGCTAGCTCACAAGCCTTAATGCCGGGATTTTGCTCTGATACCATTTTGTAATGACCCGAGCCCGACCCACTACGTAGGCACCACACACTGACCCACTAAGCATCTTCTTATTTGGGTTAACCACAGCCCATCACAGACCTCCAAAAGTTCAATGAATGATTTGATGCTTAGTAGTAGTGCATGAGTCTTTTATATATCATACTAAATTCCCACATATTTTCGATGTGGGACTGGAATATCACAGCATAAGTCTGAAAAAAAACAGCTTGGGGGCTTTTTGTTTGGTATATGCATCCTAACTTCTGTAGGGTTTGCCTAAACTGTAGTGCGTAATATAAAAGTTAAGATCACTGGTGAGGAATATGCTTTTATTTTGTTAGTTTTTTTTTACCTTTATCATCTATCGTATGAGAATTACGTGAATTCATGCATAAGTGGTAAAGATACAATTGCTTTAGAAGAGCTCAGATCGTCTATTAAAATCATAGAGTTATGCCGAAACGCAAGTAGTAAATTACGTGTGATCAGCCAATTCAATTGTACTAGTTTTTAAGATAAAGTTATATACTCCATCCGTCCCATAAAATTTACCTATTTTGTTATTTTGGGCGTCCACTTTAAAGTCACACTTTTCTAAAAAGGAAATTTTTTAATACTTCTTTATTTATGAGATCCACTTGTCATACTCACAACAACTATCCACTTACTATTTTCTATCCCACTTTCTCTCTCCTACCCACTCACAACTCTTACTTTAATAACATTATATATATTTACTCCTTATTTTTCGTTCTCAACAGTAAACGAGTAAGGTAATGTGGGACGGATGGAGTATAATTTAATTCTTTCATCGTCGATAAATGTCATACTTTTTTTTTATTTGTTTTAAATATAATTAATTAGTGTTACGATATGAGATCTCCTAAAGTAATTAGGAGATCAGGTTTCCTTGTTATTATTGATTACTAGTTTGTTTATTTTTCTTGTTGTCTACTTAAATTAGATTTCTTTGAATCCTTTTCTAAATAGGATACTCTTTATTGTATTTCTTGTAATATATATATATATATATATATCAAAAAATCAACGAAATAGCCAAGTTTTGAAACCCTAATTATTCTTTTTTTTGTTATATTGAATTGCCTTTGATTTAACATGGTATCAGATCCTTGAATCACGGTCATCATCATGCCCAAGTCCGACCAACCAATTGGTCGAACGGTCGACCAAACAACTGATCACACAACCCCTACTCTACCACCAAAAATTGAACCCAACTCTTCATTTTTCCTTGGACCGCAAGACCGGACAGATGATATAACCCCTATATGTGTACGTGGTGATAATTATGATGATTGGGCCGAAGACATTCAAACAACTTTATAAACACGTAGAACGTTTGGATTTTTGGATGGCTCCATCACAATTTTTTCTCCTCTGCGCACCGAGTTAGATTGGACTATGATTCATGCTATGATTATCTCATGACTTATAAATATGATTGGTTTTGAGGTAAAAGCTTCTCTATTTAAATATCGAGATGCTAAAAGATTGTGGGACACATTAAAGTCATGATTTGCTTTAGTGAATGGTCCTCAAATTCAACAACTTAAAGCCTTAATTGGTAAATTTGAACAAATGAAGACTATGTTGATTTCTACGTATTTTGGAAAATTAACCGCCATGTAGAAGAAACATCACCTTTATGAGCCACTCATCATGTGTAATTGTTGCACCGGGTGTACGATGGGAAGCAAACATGAATTGAGGTGCGAAAACAACATGCTTTATCAATTTCTTATGGGTCTTACACTCACTAATATTCTATCCCAGGACCCGTTGCCCTCTTTAGATAGGGCTTATCAATTGGTAGCTCAGGATGAGTGTGTTTGGCTGGCCAAATTGGTGCATGGTGAACCACCTGATGTGGTTAGTTTTGCTCTTCGTTCTAGTGGTCAAGGGCGTGGAAAAGTGGTGTGTCAAGATAAATCACACTTAAGTTGCAGTCATTGCAAGAAGACCTGTCACGAGATAAGGCAATGCTTTGAAATCATTGGTTACCCGAAATGGTGGGGCGATGGTGGAAAACCTGATGGTGGAAGTGGAAGAGGCAAGACTGCTTTTTAGGGGGCTGGACGAGGCAAGAATGGTCCAATCAGAGCAAACGCAACAACCAACAGTGGATATGTGTGCTCAGATGTTCAGACAACTGCCTCAACAACTGCTGGCAACTCATTTTTCTGTAGGAGCAGCTATTGCAGAGCAAATTTCGACATTGCAACCTCTTATCAAACCTTCTCAGCCGAACATTAGAAGGCTCTTGCTGGACTTTTTGGTAACACTAGACTTTCAGAGGTTCTCGTGAATGATATGTTTGATAATTATGTATGAATAATTGATAAAGGGGTCTCTAATCATGTCATTGGTAGCATGGCTCTTTTATGTCACGCAAGTGATATTCCTGATTGTCCAGTTGATCTTTCAAATGGTGACTCTGTCCGTGGCATTGACAGACAAAATAACTCTTCAAAATGTTCTTTTTGCGTCTACTTTAAGTTACAATTTAATTTCGTTATATTTTTAACAGTTCATTCAAAATTACACCTGATTGCAACAAAAAGACAAATTCAATAACCAACTTGTAACAAATGCAAATTCGATAACCAATTGAAACATCTCGACAAACTCAGGTAACTAAAATGCAATTTTCCCAAAAAATTATCCTATTATTCCAGTTCAAATTATAAAACTTGAAATTGGGTCGACAAACATACTTTAAGATGATTTGATCTCACTACTTTATTGTTGACGAACAACACTCCACTTTAGTGATACTCGTGGGCTGAAAATTAGGCCCAGCCGCTAGAAATTGGGCTATTAGGGCTAAAGTGAATGGTCTTTTTATATACTCCCTCAATCTCATCATAATAGTATTCACTCCCTCCGTCCCAAAATGTTTATTCCATTTGATTTTTTTTTTGTTGAACTTTAACCACAAATATATGACAATTTAATTATGTTCATGAAATTCTAAAAATTCCTATTGATTCACCATTAATAATATTATCAACAACAACTTTTAAAATTTCATGAACATGATTAATCTCTCATAAATTTGTGGTCAAAATTCAACAAAAAAATCAAATGGAACAAACATTTTAGGACAGAGGAGGGAGTATGTTTTTAATTTTATAAATTTTAATGTAAAGGTAATTATCGAATAGTATCCTAATCAAATCTACCCCCAAGAACAAGAATTTTGAAAACTCCCCAACTAGTCCACCACTTATGTGTGGACCATCCTACCCTCTCAGCAAAAATACACGCTCCCTCCCCTCCCCAATGCAGAAGCACGCCACTATTTTTCTCTCCTCCATTTTCTGTCCTTTCAAAATTTTAAAATGAAATATCTTAAGATTCAGAAGTAAAAAATAAAAATAAAGATCTGAAATCACTGTTGTGTTCGTATCGTCAAAATTTAATTAGGATGAATGATTACAATTAATGACAAGCATTTCAAAAACTATCAATCTAGTTCACAAATTTGGACACGCCTACCCTTACAAAAAAAAGGTATGCTCTCTCCTCCTAACGCTAAGAGCACGTCACACTCTCTCTCTCTCCCTCCCTCCTCCATGTTTTTATCCTCATGAAGCTTTAAAATAATATATCTAAAATTTCAAAAGTCTAAAAAAAATTGAAACTAATGTTTTGTATATATCGTTATGACGACTCATACTAGTACCAATAACATATAATTTTGAGAAATTTTGAGAACTTCACAATTATTACAAGTTTACAACTATTCCTAGAACAATAGATGTTTCAAGTTCACAGTTGTTTAAAGAACAATTGAGAAGTTCACAGTTGTTTCAAGAACAACCGTAAGAAGTTCACAATTGCTCTTCATAGTTTAACTAGTGTTATAGTATTAGTTGTGGCCATGAAGGGGCGTCCCAACAAAATTGGTGACTCTCTACACACACTCTCTCCAACTACCATGTCCAACATAACAAAATCGACGGGGAAAATCAAGGTCCCCACTTGGACTAACACGTCCTCCACAATACCCATAGGTCTCCAATTAGAACGATCCGTTAAATGGAGGGTCATTGTGGTAGACTTTAACTCGGACAAGCCCAATTTCACATAGATTGAGTAAGGCAATACATTGACGCTGGAACCAAGGTCCAACATCATCTTCTCCTCACTAGAATCCCCATATTAATAGAAATCATGAAACTTTCGGGGTGTTTTTGTTTAGGAGGGAGGTCTTGTCGAATACGGCACTCGCGTTCTCTCCCAAATCAATTTTTCATCTTTTCCTTTTAGAACTAATTTTCTTGAAAAACTTTGCAGTGAGAATGTTTTTAATTACTTTAAGCAATGGGAAGTTTATGTTAACATTGGAGAACATGTTCATCAATTCCTTCATTTATTGCTCAATCTTAAGTCTAATTAATCGACCGGGATACAACATCAGTGGTACATATGGCTTGAGGGTATATAAGCATCTTTGAGATTTTTTCTCAATCCATTTGTACTCTTTTCCATTTTTCAGAAATATGAGGAGGAGAAGAAGATGATGAAATGGAACGAGTTCCGTATGCTTCAGCAGTTGGTAGTTTGATGTATGCAATGGTGTGTACAAGGCCAGACTTAGCTCATGCAGTTGGTGTTGTTAGCCGGTTTCTCAAAAATCCAGGTAGAGAACATTGGGCAGCAGTTAAGTGGATTTTCAGGTATCTCAGAGGCACTTCCAAGCTATGTATTTGTTATGGAGATGGCAAGCCAGTTCTAGAAGCTTTCACAGATTCAGATATGGCTCGTGATTCAGATACAAGGAAGTCTATATCAGGGTACTTGGTTACATTTGCAGGGGGAGCAGTTGCATGGCAGTCAAGGTTGCAGAAGTGTGTTTCACTATCTACCACAGAGGCAGAGTTCATTGCATCAACGGAAGCTTCAAAAGAGATGTTGTGGATGAAGCGGTTTACTCAAGAAATTGGGTGTATGCAAGAGAGGTATGTAGTATTCTGTGATAGTCAGAGTGCTATTCACCTTGCGAAGAACTCGAGTTTTCATTCCAAGTCGAAGCATATTGATGTTCGTTATCATTGGATTCGTGATGCATTGGAATCCAAGTTGCTTCACTTCGAGAAGGTGCACACTGATTGGAACGGTTCAGACATGATGACAAAGAGTTTGCCAAAGAAGAAGCATGATACCTGCTGCGAGATCGCAGGTATGATGGAGTTCTCAATATAATCAACATTGTCGGGAGGGGGAGTTTGTTGGGTTTTTTTGTCCCTCCTAGTTGATTAAAACCCATCTTTATTTTTATGTTTCTTAGTTTATTTTGGCCCAAACCCTTGGCCTACTTATAGGCCTTTTAGGGTACTTATTAGAGTCATTAGTTGATTTAAATTGGCTGAAAGAAAAAAAAAAGAGGGCAGTAGCAGCCGTGAAAACAGTAGGTGAAACAGATTTCCCGAGTACAACACTACTTCAGCGCAGCAGTTTTCTTTTCACGATTCCCGCTTCGTTTGTGGTCCAATCGGGGTGATTTTTTCGCCTGGTTCTTCGTAAGAGATAGAGCTTCGATCCTACTGGCTTTAATCGAGTTTCTCAGATCTCTAGATAGGTGATTTTCTGGTTCGAATTTGCTGCAGATTGTGGAGTTCTTGTTGGACTGTTTTTGCTGTTTTGGTTTAGATCAAGTTTATTGTTCTTGATCATTATTTGGGTTGTGCTCTCTTGTACCGAAACTTTATTTACGTAGTAGTTGATTTTTTGGACTTGGTCCCGGGGTTTTTACTTCTCGATTTGAGAAGGTTTTCCTCGATAACAATTCTCGGTGTCGTTATTGCTTTTGGTTATTGTTTATTCGCTGCTTGGGTAGTATTATTTCTGCGAATTTAGTAGTACTTTCTGCTCTTACTAAGTTAACACAAGTAGAGAAAGTTTATTCCGCATTGTTACTTTCTCATCATTACGTAATATAAAAGCTCCACTACTTTATGTAAACTATTTTGAACGAATATAAAAATATATTTTTTGTACTAAATGTGATGTAAAAAATCAAACAACGTTATATAAAAGCTTCACTTTACAATGTGATAACTCTTTTTTTTATTGCGTTGTGCACTTTTTAATCGTGTAACACACTTTTTATATTTATTGTTCAATTTACATTTATTTAAACGTTAGAAAACTAACTTCCGTTGTAACGGTTCAAAATCCGCATAGAGGGGTGTGAGACTTTAGAAAGGAAAAGAGGGTCGGTGGCCGGCCAGTACCGCATAGAGGGGTGTGAGACTTTAGAAAGGAAAAGAGGGTCAGTGGCCGGCCATGGCCAGTAGTAATTGAGCCTGTAAACCTTAACCAGCCATCATATGGTGCAATTCAGACACAGAGGAATCATAATTAGTGTCAACGGTTGGTCCAGACTCATCAATGGGTGGGTTGGATTCACCCATACTCCCTCTGTCCCATAAGTCTTAAGAAAACTTTCCATTTTGGGCGTCCCATAAGTCTTAAGAAATCCCAAAAAGAAAACCTTAAATCACTATTCTCTCCACTCATTCTCTCTCCTACATTATTTTAATACTCACAACACATTATAATTTACTATTCCCTCCACTCATTCTCTCTCCTATTTAATTTTTCACACTCACAACACTTCTTCCACTCATTCTCTCTCCTAATACTATAATAATATTCCTTAATTCCCGCGCAAAATGGAATCTTCTTAAGCTTAATGGGACGGAGGGAGTATGTTGTTAATACTACTGCCACTATTCCTGCAACCTAAAGAAAAGGGACTCTGACTATCTACACATGTAATTTCCCTTTTCTAGGCAACATTTTAATCGGTTGCTCAAATATTTATTATTAGACTGGGAGTACATTTTACGTCTAAATATGGATCGATATATAAATTTGAGAATATATATTTTTTTTATTTTTATTTAATTTTAAAGTTGAATTTTCAATATATTTTACTACCGATCAAATTCAGTTTAAGACTATGCTCACACTTAAGTATCTCTCTGCTTCTTACTTTATTCTAGTCCTAATATTTATAAGAGGTGCTTTCATTGCTAATTATTTTTTAGAGAAAACTTCATATTTTATCATGCTATCGAGCATTCTCTCTATACTCTATATACGTGCGAGCTCGGCCACAATGTTCTAATGGGAGCAAAAATTATTTGTAATGTATTTTTCTTTAATATATATATCACAATATTTTGGGGGAAACTAGTTTCTCCTTAAGTTATAGAAAGTCCTGTTTTATAAACTGTTCCTAAATATTCGCTAACTACTTACAAATAGAAAAAAAGTGGACTTTTTATAATTTACGGAGAAACTAGTTTCTCCCAAAACTTGCTCTATATATATAGGGGCAATTTACATCAAATCCTTCAAATCTATCAAAATTTGGTAAGAAAATGCATTATTCATTTTTGGGTGAATGACAAATCTGTTAAACATATTATCACATTTTTTACAATTAATGTAATTTACTACGAATTAATTAAGGCTCCGTTTGTTTAGCGTAAAATATTTTTCGGAAAATAATTTCCTGCAAAATGTTTTCCGAAAAATGAAAATGTTTTCCGAAAAATGAGATAAACATGTTTAGCGTAAAACATTTTCTCCATTTTCTGGTGCGAAACAAACACCGGAAAATGGGAAAAATGTTTTCCAGAAAACATTTTCCCCCAAACAAACGGAGCCTAACAATATAATGGAACGCACTTATTCAATTCGTAACCAATAACGCAATTTCATATTATTTTATTACACTTTAATGACAAAATTATTCAACTTTCCATCACCGCATTAATTGTAACCCAATCAAAAAGTATTTTCATTATGTTGTTAAAGTAAAATACCGATATTTTCCCCCTTTCTTGTTAACAGCCATATGCATATGACTAGAATTTCCTAGACAAAGTTATTATATACACCCGAAATGCGGTATCATTATGACGCATAATAGATTTTTTTTTTTTTCAAATTACAACATTTTATATACGGTGTAGGGGAGGAGGTTCGAATTCTTAACCTTTACGAGCCCTTTACGAGCGAGAGAAGGCAAAGGTGTGCCATCCAGCAAAAAAGGCTCCTCGGCTGATGTCTAATAGATTATTTTTCATTTTCTACCTGCTACAACACAAACTCTGATGCTACCATGAGAAAATTTGGTTGCACAGGGACTGAAGTGGCAATGATACTTCGGCAGCTTCCTCCTTGATGGCTCGTCTACACACAAGAAACACACGTAAACTAGGCCGGGGGTGTCTCCGGCGTACCCCCTCCGGCATGAGAATAAGGTTAGATGGACAAGGAAGAGAGTATAACAATGGAGGTTTAGAGAGAGAAGGTAGAGAGAGAGATCTTACCATGCAATGAGCACTATTCACCCTTTATATACTCCTAAGCCCTCATGTGCCTTGCATACTGGGGACACTTGTCAATCATCCAAGGGAGGTCTCTCAACCTACTTCAACTTAGTGGGATTTCACTATTCACCTTGTCACATCAATCATCCATCACAAATATTTAGGGTTAGGGGCGTAGGCGACAATCAACGTAACATCCTGGTAACGCCCTAAGTTCCCATGTCGCTCGGCGACAACCTCGATTCCAGGCGACATCAACTGTCATGTCGCCCTCTAACCTAGGTAGCCTGCATGAGCGGCGTACTTCCCTTAGCCCTCACTCATCGGGCGCGCATGAGCTCTGGCCATGCCTTTCGCATGGCCCTATTGCCCCAAAAATCTGTATCCCTACGTCCCTTCTCGCCGGGGCCTTTTTAATAGCTCCAAGGAGCCTATTCCTTTTATGTCGCTCCCAGGGGAAAATTTCCTTGGGCGGCCCAAGCCCAGTGGGCCTGGCCCTTAATTAGCTATTGGGCCTGGTTTCTTATTATTAGGGCCCAATATATTTTATAGGATCGTATCAGAAGCCCCCAAGTTCAAGCCTCGGATTATTTATGGTCCAGGCGAGAACTTTATTTGATGTCGCATGATTCTCGCAGTTTATTCTTCATATGGGCGAGGAACAGGTCTCGTCCGTCATGTATGTGACACGTGTCGTAACGGGGTGAGCCGGGACGGCTGGGGGGCCGTACACTTGCGTTGGGAACCGAGCCGTCTCCTTTTAAATGTTCACAATAATGGGGAATTTCAAAATCATACCCCTCCATTAATTACCTCTCGTAAATCCCCCAAACCTTTCCATTCCTACATTTTCGGAGTTTAAAACCCTCACCATCATCTTACACCCTGCACTCCCCCTAGAGCGTAGACGCCCCACATTTCCAACTTATCCGCATATTCCGGTGCATTCTAAGGAATTTCAGAGGAGGACGGGTGGCGTACAGAGCTTTCAAGCTTCCTTTTCAACTACTTCTTCAGACTTTTCTTCCAACCTGCAACTTCCCAGGTAATTTTTCTAACTTTGAATTCCCGCATGAATTCTCGCTTGAATTCTCGCTTGAATTCTCGCGTTGTAATTTTAAGTTTCTCATAAATGGTCAAGTCCTTTTTTCCAAAATCTGTTAAACCCGGTTAGAGCGCAATAGATGGGGGAGAGGGTTTTCAAAAAAGAGAGAGGAGGGCAGGGGCTTGAATCTCACTTGCGGATCCTCACTCCGTGCTTAGGCGACATGAGTTTAGATGTCGCCCTTTCCTCTCCCCCTTAATACCTAATCCCATGCACACTTTCTTCACAAAATTATACCCCCCTCCTGCCTGTGAAGTCTATCTTTCCTTGAACTGATTTTTCTAGCACTATCGTAGCCCCCAATTTTTACTTGGTCCTCCCTTCTATTCACAGGTCATGTCTTCTTCAAACTCAACTTCTGACCATGATGTTTCGGATACCTTAGCGGCCGAGACCCTAGAGCGACAACCTTTCTCGCAGGGTTCTTCCAACCCTGAGGTCGCAGGCTCCAGCAGCTCTTCTTATACCCATTTGCAAACTCATCACTACGTTAAGTATGGGATTAACCCGGACGTTTATCATGTAGAACCATATGTTGGGGACTTGTCCTAGCCGCATTTATGCGAAATAGGACTGATGGGGTCATTGTGTTTCCATCTCAATTAGACGCCGGCCTTAGGATCCCAATAGACCCCTTCCTTGTCGCCGTTTTAATCCACGCCTGCCGCCATTGTAGATCTTCATCCCAATGCTATCAGGGTCCTTACGAGTTACCTAGTGATTTGTAGGGCCTTAAAAGCAAGAACCCACAATTCCTTTGTTTGTTAATTTGTTTGATGGCTATACTTCTGTATCTCAGAGGCATGGCGTAGTTGAAAACAGACTTTCTGTCAAGTACAAGAGTCCTAGACTTCTTACCCCCTTACCTAGAAAGGTCCACAATTGGCAATCCAACCCACTTCTGATTATATCCCGTATAGGCTGGACTCATCCTTGCGACCTTGGCGACATATACACCAAGATCATAACCCGGAATGCATTAGTTTCTGGCGACACCAGGCTGAGGGCCAAAATTTTTAAGGTTCTAGAGGATGCCTCCGATACGGGGCTAGCGCTATTTTCATGGCGGGATATATTATCTCACCCTTCCCTGCTTAGGAAAGTTGGTCTTCCTGATTACCGCTACCCTGACGACGAATCTCGCCTGATCATAAAACCACTTGATCCATACCCTGGTTGGGACCTTCATTCGGGATGTTCTTTGCCGCCGAGTGCGGGCCTTGCAAAAAGAAAGGTCATTGTTGCAACGCTATGTATGAGGTTTTAAGTACGTATTTCATTTCTCATTACTTTTTACTTTGTTTTTCTATTTCTCTTTATTTAACATCTTTTTCCGACTCAGGATTTCGACTCATGGAGATCTCCGACAGACGTGCTAATGCCGCCGCAGATCTCGATGGTCGTCGCAAGCGACTTACCAATGCCCGCCAAGCCGAATTATCCAAGGCCACAGAGTTAGAGCTCCCCATTTCTCGCGACGGGGATGATGCCGAGGCTATTGCTCGCGAGAAGGCCGCGGCTGCCGCCGAGAGGGCAGCGGGGCAAACGCGAAAGTCTAGCCGAGCAAAAACTCCTCTAAGGTCATCCGCCGTTTCGCAACAGGAGGAAAGAATGGAAATAAAAACAGGTGTAGAAGATGCTGAGGTTGCTGTGATAGAGCCTATCCCGCCAGTCAAATCCCCCCAACCCTCTGGTTCTCGCGCTCACAAAAGGGGGCGCACCGAGGAGGAAACTGAACCAGTGGAAGAATCAACTGAAGGGGAGGCCGAGCTGGTGAGCTGGCTTAGAGAAGGATTTGAGATGCCTACGGAGAGAGAGGACTTGTACAATCTTGGTGTGGAAATCGCCTCGCTTCCCTATCGGAAAGTTTTAACCTTCATTCCCGTGATCCTCACAACAGCCTCATCGGTGCCGGCATACTTGAGCGGATCTGCGACAGGGCGGCCATAAGAGAAGTGGTTGAACAAGACGTCGACTTATCTTTGAACTTTGCCGGCCTTCAGATTTGTAGCGTAAGTGCTTACCGCTTAACACTTTACACTTAGTAATCTACTTTTAATTCATCAACATCCTTCAAACTATTAAACTTTTTCCCGAACCTTCACAGGTAGCGAGTACTTTGCGCGGGTTCAGGGACAAATACAAACTGGCGATGCGTGAGGCCGAGAAAGCGGATAAGGCTCGCAAGCGCGCGGCGGCTGAGAGAGAAAAGTACAAAGGTAGATGTGGCGAGATGGAAAAGGAGCTGGCATCACTGCAAGGCGAGCAACTGAAGACGGCAGAGGTACTGAAGGCAAGCGAAAACAAGGCCTTGCAGGCTGAGAATAAAGCTAAGGAGGTTTCCGCAGAGAAGTTGGCGCTAGAGGAGAAGATTCAGGCCCTAGAAGCCGACAACTTGGCCATGGCGACCAAGAATGATGACCTGATCGCGGAGATTGCCGCCAACAAAGAGAGAGCAGAGACTGACGCGATGGACATGTACGACAAGGCTTTACTTCATGTCATGCGGGCGGCGGCGGCAAGCTCTGAGGACATCCCGGCTATTACTCCTGAGCTTATCGCGAAATGGGGCTCAGAGCAGATCTACAGTGACTTTTGTCGCCGCGGTCACCCCATTGTCCCTTACGAAGACGGAGGGCTTAAGGCTTTGGGCCGCGTAAGACGAGCTCGGGCAAGGTGTCCGGGAACCTCCCGCCCTCATCGAAAAAGATGCTCACAATGTGGGTGGACTTAATTGGCAAAAGGTCAAGCTCTCCTAGCCGCTAAAAACGCCGCTCGCGAAGCCCGCCGTGCCGCCCGAATCCGCCGGCGCGAAAAACAACCCTCTCGCTTCCCGATTTAACCGTGGTTCTTCTTTACAAACAATGTTTCGTGGTTTGCACTTAGACAATTTACTTTCTTGCTTTTTAAACAATGGTATGCTTTTGGGGATGTCGCGGTTTGCGACTTAGACATTTACATCTTATTTTTGGATTGGTGTCGCGGTTTGCGACTTAGATATTTGAAACTGATCTTTTGTGGTTTGTTGTCGCGGTTTGCGACTTGAATATTTTTATACGGTTGTAAGGTCGCAGTTTGCGGCATAAACATTTAGGCCCTCTTTTTATTTGGTGTCGCGGTTTGCGGCTTGATACTTTACTTTTGCGTACCTGTATGTGGCTCTCTTAACCTTTTGCTTCGTAATAACTTCAATGTCGCTCTTATCGACTTTGTTATACCTTTGATTATTGTGTATTCTCCTCAATGCTCATTTTGATTATTCGAATGTCGCAATGCGACTTTATCTCCTTGATTCGCTGTCATTGCTCTACAATAGTTTAGATGCCGCTATTGGCATCTTGCCTTGACCTTTGCTTTCATAAATTCTTCTTTGATACTTCACTATGTCGCCATGCGACTTCAACTCCATACTTGTTATTACTCTTCTTACTGTAATTTGCTTGAAATTCTACCTTTAATATGTCGCCATTTTCGCTTCGACAGTTATATTTTTCGCTTCGATAGTTTATCGAAGACTCCTTTCTCATAACTTACCTATATACATACTACTCCCTCCAAAAGAGTGAGGCTTGTCTTTAGGCAAACTTTACTTTATTGTTAGGATCATTTGCATAACATACCTTGTGAAAGTGATTCAGGTTATTGATTGAATGTAACCAGTGTATAAGAGAGAATCCTAACTGTCAGATTCATAACTGTCAGATAAACTGAGAGATGAATATAACAGATTTTCTCTTTTGATATAAACCCTGTTCTATATATGTATTCCTTTATCAAAACCAACTAACTAAGAGTTTGATCAAAGTTAGGTCTTAACAACTTCCCCTTTTTTGGTAAAGTTAGGCTTGACCTGGCATTTCACTCTTCCAGGCATAAGGTTTGGTGCCTAGCATTTCGCTCCTCTAGGTCACCGCCCCTTTTATTTCGCCCATAAAAATTTTGGAACTTTCCTAGGCGCCTAGCATTTCGCTCTTCTAGGTCGCCGCGCCTGGCATTTCACTCTTCCAGGTCGCAAGGTTTGGTGCCTAGCATTTCGCTCTTCTAGGTCACCGCCCCTTTTATCTCGCCCATAAAAATTTTGGGACTTTTCTAGGCGCCTAGCATTTCGCTCTTCTAGGTCGCCGCGCACGGCATTTCACTCTTCCAGTCGCAAGGTTTGGTGCCTAGCATTTCGCTCTTCTAGGTCACCGCCCCTTTTATCTCGCCCATAAAAATTTTGGGACTTTTCTAGGCGCCTAGCATTTCGCTCTTCTAGGTCGCCGCGCCTGGCATTTCACTCTTCCAGGTCGCAAGGTTTGGTGCCTAGCATTTCGCTCCTCTAGGTCACCGCCCTTTTATCTCGCCCATAAAAATTTTGGGACTTTTCTAGGCGCCTAGCATTTCGCTCTTCTAGGTCGCCGCGCCTGGCATTTCACTCTTCCAGGTCGCAAGGTTTGGTGCCTAGCATTTCGCTCTTCTAGGTCACCGCCCCTTTTATCTCGCCCATAAAAATTTTGGGACTTTTCTAGGCGCCTAGCATTTCGCTCTTCTAGGTCGCCGCGCCTGGCATTTCACTCTTCCAGGTCGCAAGGTTTGGTGCCTAGCATTTCGCTCTTCTAGGTCACCGCCCCTTTTATCTCGCCCATAAAAATTTTGGGACTTTTCTAGACGTCTGGAACCACTATCTCCAGACGCCGCGCCTGGGCCTCAATGTCCCTGTGTCGCACTCCATCTTCAAGCTTTATCAATCCATCTTTAAGCTTTATCAATCCATCTTTAAGCTTTATCAGCAACTATCCTTATCTACTTTGTCGCAGCTTTAGCGGCAACAATCTTTATCGCTTTCTTCAGGCTTTCGTGGCAGCAACCTTCTTATTCTGGTTCATGAAATCATCAATCAAAGGGGAAATTCATTAGTGTTTCACAAGTAACCCATTCGCGACAATCACGTTGAAAGTACCTCCCACCATTGCTTTCATGCTATATACAAATTTACATGCCATCAGATCTACAAATTTTACATAACTTCCCCTCCCTATCGACAATCAAAATAACAACAAGGGAAAGTTATACAACTTTTACGATCTACGGCAAACAATCAAAAAAGAGAATAAAAAGGTCGCTGCGCCTTCACTGATAGAATCACTTGAGATGGTCGACACTCCAAGCGTTCTTCAGCTCCTCACCATCCGGTTTTCGCAACTTGTATGCTCCTTCTCGCACCACGCTTGACACTTGAAATGGACCTTCCCACTTCTCGCTCAACTTGGTGTAACCTGGCTTGGCTCCAGTTACCTCTGCACTTCTCAAGACCCAATCTCCGACATCAAAAGACCTTTTATTAACTCGCCTATCATGCTTAGCCTTCATCCTTTGCTTGTAATTGATCATTTTCATTCTCGCATACATCCTCTTCTCATCAATCAAATCTAAATCATTGCACCGCCTTTGTCCGTTTCTCGCCTCATCATAATAAGTAACCCGATATGTTGGCAGAGCCATCTCGGCAGGCGCCATAGCCTCCGATCCATATGTAAGGGCAAAGGCAGTTTCACCAGTTGAACCTTTGACAGTGGTTCGCACATACCATAAAGCTATAGGCAACTCCTCAAGCCATGCTCCTCCCCTTCCTTCAAGGTTTTTGCGCAAAGTTACAATGATCTGCTTGTTAGCCGCTTCTGCCTGACCGTTGCACTGTGGTCGGTAAACCGCCGACATCCAATGTTTAACATTAACTCTTGCACATTCTGCCGAGAATTTCTTTCCAAACTGAGTACCATGATCCGAAATGATTGCTCGAGGGACCCCATATCTACACCAAATGTTTTCCTGCACAAACTTGATAACCTGATCCTCACTAATTGTCGCCAAAGCTTTAGCCTCTGTCCACTTTGTAAAATAATCAACTGCGACAACCACATACTGGCAACCACCCTTGGCCTTCGGGAAAGGCCCTATCAAATCTATTCCCCACATGTCGAACGGCCAAGTCGGCACAATAGGTGTCTGCTCGGTGGCTGGTTGTCGCGGAATGTTGCCAAATCGCTGACACTTCTCGCACTTCTTAACATATATCTCTGCATCTTTCCTTAAGCTGGGCCAATAATATCCATGAAATAATATCTTGTCAGCTAGCGTTCTCGCACCAGGATGGCCTCCACAAATGCCCTCATGAATTTCAAACAGTACTTTTTGCACCATGCTCGGCCCAACGCACCTCATCAGCGGCTTCGAGAAGGATCTCCTATATAACACTCTATCTTGCACAATGAACCTTGGTGACGTCGCCTTTATCAACTTTGCCTTGCTCTCATCTGGCGGCAACTCCCCCGTATCCAAGAATTCCTTCATTTCCACAACCCAATCCTTCTCGCCATCGACAATCTCCGCGACAGACTGTCTGTTGATCACCGGCATCTCAACATATTCAATCATTGGCTCATCGGCAGTGCTCTGTACTTCAGCTCCCGCCGACCTACTCAACTCATCAGTTCGCGAGTTATCAGCTCTATCAATCCGAACCAACTCCCAGAATTCAAAACTTTTTAACAAACTTCTCGCCAAGTCACAATATTTCATCAAGACAGCGCTCAAGACTCCAAAATCACCCTTCACTTGATTAACGATCAACTGGGAATCTGAATGAATCACAACCTTAGTCAATCCCATATCTCGCGCCAATTCTACTCCGGCGATCAACGCTTCGTACTCAGCTTGATTATTTGAGACACTGAATTTAAACCTCAACGCTTTCTCATATTTGACCTCTTCGTCAGGCGAGGTTAGGGTGATTCCCGCGCCGCCCCTCTCTTTTGAAGATGAGCCGTCCACATACAAAACCCAACAATCAGGCGGTCTCACCCTTTCTACCATCGAACTAGGTTCACCCTGACTCTCCCCTTTCTCTTTCTCCTTATTCCCGCTGATCCCGTCTCGCGAACCAATGAAGGATGTCTCCACGATGAAATCTGCCAAAGCCTGCGCCTTGATTGCGCGGCGAGATTCGTATCTGATATCAAACTCAGTTAACTCAATAGACCATTTCAACAATCTTCCCGCGGCATCTGGCCGCTGCAGAATCTTCCTAAGGGGAGCGTCACTTAATACAACAATGGTGTGTGCGACAAAATAAGCTCTCAATTTCCTCGCGGCCATCACCAAAGCATAGGCCAACTTCTCGGCATTAAAGTACCTTGACTCTACCTCGCTTAATGCCTTTGACACATAGTAAATCGGCTTTTGACCCCCCTTATCCTCGCGCACCAAGACGGCGGCTACGGCCAAATCTGAAGCAGCTAAGTATACAAACAACTCCTCCCCTTCAACAGGGCTACACAAGATGGGCGGCTTGCCCAGATAGGTCTTCATTTGATCAAAAGCGACATCACACTCTTCACTCCAAACAAAACTCTTTACCCCCTTCAGGACCTTAAAAAACGGCAAACACCTTTCTGCCAACTTGGAA
Organism: Adenophora triphylla var. japonica; assembly: GCA_022495995.1. NCBI lineage: Eukaryota > Viridiplantae > Streptophyta > Magnoliopsida > Asterales > Campanulaceae > Adenophora > Adenophora triphylla. Next base: position 126,650 of record JAFEMH010002186.1, read on the forward strand.
ATGAATCTCCCCAAAGCGATAATCCTTCCATTCAACCTCTGGATTTCTCGAATTGACTTAGGCGGCGACATATCCAGTAAAGCTTGAATCTTTTCGGGATTAGCCTCTATCCCGCGCCTGTTCACCAGGAAACCCAAAAACTTTCCCGCCGTGACACCAAACGTGCATTTGCTCGGGTTCAATTTCATTGAGTTCCTTCTTAGATTCTCAAACGTCTCAGCGAGATCTAACACATGATCATACTCCTTTGTCTTTATCACCATATCATCAATATAAGCCTCCAAGTTTCGCCCAATCTGCGACTTGAAGACTTCATTTACCATTCGTTGATAAGTCGTTCCGGCATTCTTCAAGCCAAATGGCATCATCTTATAGCAAAAATTACCTTTGGGGGTTCGAAAAGCTGTCTTCGCCTTGTCATTCTCGCACATTTTGATTTGATGGTACACCGAGTAAGCATCAATAAAGCTGAAAACCCTGTGCCCAGCAATCGAATCAACCAGCTTGTCAATCTTAGGCAGGGGGTAGCAGTCCTTTGGGCAGGCGGTGTTTAGGTCGGTAAAATCAATGCACATCCGCCATTTCTTGTTCGACTTTAGGACCATAACAGGACATGCCAACCAAACAGGATACTGAATCTCTTCTATGATTCCCGCCTTCAGCAATTTATCAACCTCTTCAACAACTGCGCTCTCCTTCTCTGGCGACAAGTGCCTAACCCTTTGCTTAAAAGGCTCAACATTGGGATCGGCATTCAAGCAGTGCAGAGCAACGTTCTCGTCAATCCCCCTCATATCCTCTGGTCTCCAAGCGAACACATCCAAATTATCCTTAAGGAATTCCACCAATCTTTCTCGCTCATCCCTGAATAGTTGCTTCCCGATTTTAACCCGCTACTCCGGGAAATACCGATTAATCTCTACCTCTTCAAGCTCTTCGCCAGCCTGAATCTCGGGCTCATCTCGCGTCTCTAAAGTTTCAACTTCTATTCTTTTCCTCTTTCTACTGATCGGGGCATTGGCGGGAATCACCTTCACAGGATTATCAAACGAGTTCTTGGGTAGGTTGCCCATGTTCATCCTCGACTTCCACCGTTTCACAATCCTCATCAGACTCAGCAACAGGATCTTCCACCATTATTTCCTCAATCCTGGGCTCCTCCATCTGAACAAATTGAACCGCACCAGGGTAATTCACGTCCGGGCTCATTTTCGCGACATCACTTCCGAGATCCATCTCCCCTGCGACATGGTTCTCCGCGCTTGCACAGCTAGGTCGCCACATGACCATCATTTCATTCCGCTTGGCCTCCTCATTCGTTCCTGCGACAATCAAAGCCGTTCCATCCTTCATACTTTCAGTTACCACCCAATCATCTTCAGTTTCCACGAATTCTATCATGTTAATTCTCAACTGGCTAGAATGAGACTTTGTCGTCATCGAGCTAGTAGAAGCCCCCTTAGCCTTCATCATTTCCTTTTTCTTTCTCGCCACAGTGATCGCTTCACTCTTCAAACATCCTATACCTTTAGCGGTTGGATACTTTACCCTTTGGTGCGGGATCGACAACACCATATCAAAACTCAAGAAAATGGGATTCCAACTATGGCATTATATGCGGAAACCAAATCAATCGCCATAAATTCCACACCCTTTCCTCCTCACTTTGAGATCACCTTCTCCGACCTCCACTTCCAACATAATTGTTCCTTTAACCTTAACTGAATGATTTGTAAATCCTTCGAGATATCCCTTATATGGTACCAAATTTGCATCAGTGTAATTCATCCTTCGAAAAGCCTCATAATACAAGACATTCCTACTCGCTCCTGAATCGACCATCACGCGCTGAACCACACTGTTTCCCTGAAAAATGGTGATGACCACCGGTTGGTTCCCATGACCTTTCGTAGCAGCTAGCTCGCCTCTTGAGAAACTAATCACCCTGTCCTCGCTGGCGACAAACGGAGGAATGTCGAAACTGTGCGACAACATCATAATTTGATTATCAAGCTGAGCGATACTAGGCAATGGATCCTGAATCACATCAACGATATTTCTATCCCGTACTTTCTCCTGGCTCTTCCCGCCTTCATCTCACCTCTTGTCTCCCTCAAGATACTGCTTGAAGTCGCCATTATCAATCCTCCCTTGTACCATCCTCCTCAAATTATAACAATCCTCCGTACTATGCCCCTTGTCCTTATGAAAATCGCAATACTTATTCGGATCCCTGGCGGCATAAGATCCTTCTCTGATGGGATAAGGCTCTGGGAATTCCTCTTTCCGAAAGATCTCGCTTAAAGAAGTATTCAACTTACTGAACTTGATCATCTTTCCCTGACTCTGGCCCCTACCGCGGCCGCTCCTGCCCCCACCAGAACGATTTCCGCTGCGACCTCCCAACTCGCCCTTGTTTTCCTCTTTCACCACCTCTATTCTTTCTTTAACACTTTTCCTGCTGGGACCTGCTGCTGGAGGGGAGACCTTGACTACCTCCTCCTTTGTACCACTGCAATAGGCTCTAACCCTTTCATATAGCTCGCCAGTAGTCTTGGGTAGCCGCATACAAAATTCCGCCTTGAAAAACCTGTGCAACGGCCCGAGTTGAACAACATAATGATCTCGCTGACCGACATCGCAATTCGATTCACCACTCCCATAAACCTATCGGCAAAGCCGAGATACTCTCTCCTTCATTCTCGCTTCAAACCGCACAGCTCGGTTTTGAGCGGGCTGCGCTCGACCCACCGAATCTCGCCAAAACTTATTTTGAGGTCCCGATACCCCGACACCGACTCCGCCGGCCGCGCCAAGAACCACTCCATGCATGATCGGCGAGAGTGCTCGCAAACGCCTTGCATATCACGGCTTCATTATCGGTCGAGGCGACAACGTTACCTCAAACCCTCCAACATGAGTGTTAGCTCTAGTGTTCCCTGAGTAATTTGGTAGATTCGGCATGCGAAAAGCAGGGTCAGGGGCGGCAATTTGGATGTTCTTCGCAAATGGGGCCAAATAAGAACCTTTCATTTCCTGGGGCTTGGTTCCCGCTTCTAACTCTTTAATCTTCTTTGCCATCTCTGCCCATTTCGGACCTCCACTTATCATCTTCACTTTTCTTCGCCTTTTCCAATTCTGCGGCTTTGGCCGCCTCCACGGCTTTTAAAGCTTCGACCACTCTGACAGCCTCTGCAATCTTTTCGGCTTCTGCGGCTTTCTCCGCCCTTTCCTTATCACTCCTTTCTCGCCGCCTACGGTCTCTATCCCGCAGCGACAACTCTTCCCGACGAGCTCTGTCAGAATACCTCGACCGATGCGATCTTTCTCTCACATACGTTTCGTCATCAGAATATCTCGAGCGACTTGGCGCATAGTCTTTGTTCGCTGTGGATCCCTCATCACTTTCATACCCAAAATAATAAGAGTCATCTCGCGAATTTCCTGACTTATGATAAATCCTTCCTTCTTCAAGGCGATCTGCGCGCCTCCTTTTGACCCTTTCAGATCTCGCCCTTTCATCATTTCGACGCCTACGACCTCTTTCCTCATTCTCGGACGGCGACATGTCCCTCGCCCGCCCTTCATTTCGCCTAGATGCATTCTGACTGGCACTCCGTCCTCCTCTATCCTGTCCTTCCACTTCGATCGACAACTCAGGCGGGATCACCGTAGGTGCTTGGCCCATCTTTTTTAACCTCTCATTGTTCGCGAGAATCTTCATCATATAGGCGTTCTCCTTCCTTAACTTCTCAGCTTCGGCCCTAGCACTCTGGGTTTTAGACGGAACGGGATCCTGATCTACTGCCTTTTCTTTGTTTCTCGCTTCTCTTTCTCTTTCTTCTCGCCTCCTTGTGCTCCCGATTTACGAATCGGTCTCGTAGTATGGACCTCGCCTTCCCGGCAAGCTTCACGATCTCGCCCGCGGGTATCCTTGCGATTAGGCGTCTCCAACTCCAGATTGCGGGTATCCTTCGTCTGGGCGTTCTTCTCTTGAACCATTCTGGGCACTTTCTGGGCTTAACAATGATCATAAACCACTACCCAATAACCTTTTTCCAAAGTAACAAACCTGAAACACACTTTTTGTACCAACACCACTGGATTCAAACCCTAAAACATCAACCTCAACAACTGAAAATACCGATGCTCTTCCAACCATCGACAAACCTTTGAACCATCATACAAGAAGGAAGATTTCAGGTCTCGGCAACGGAACCAACTGATGCTACCATGAGAAAACTTGGTTGCACAGGATCAAGTGGCAATGGATACTTCGGCAGCCTTCCTCCTTGATGGCTCGTCTACACACAAGAAACACACGTAAACTAGGCCGGGGTGTCTCCTGCGTACTCCTCCGGCGTGAGAATAAGGTTAGATGGACAAGGAAGAGAGTATAACAATGGAGGTTTAGAGAGAGAAGGTAGAGAGAGAGATCTTACCATGCAATGAGCACTATTCACCCTTTATATACTTCCTAAGTCCCCATGTGCCTTGCACATACGGACACTTGTCAATCATCCAAGGGAGGTCTCTCAACCAACTTCAACTTAGTGGGATTTCACTATTCACCTTGTCACATCAATCATCCATCACAAATATTTAGGGTTAGGGCGTAGGCGACAATCAACGTAACATCCCGGTAACGCCCTAAGTTCCATGTCGCTGCAGCGACAACTCGATTCCAGGGCGACATCAAGCTGTCATGTCGCCCTAACCTAGGTAGCTCGCGAAAGCGGCGTACTCCCTTAGCCCCTCACTCATCAGCGCGCATGAGCTCGGCCATGCCTTTCGCATGGCCCTATTGCCCCAAAAATTCGTATCCCTACGTCCGCTTCTCGCCCAGGGGCCTTTTTAATAGCTCCAAGGAGCCTATTCCTTTTATGTCGCTCCTGGGGAAAATTTCCTGGCGGCCCAAGCCCATGGACCTGGCCCTTAATTAGCTATTGAGCCTGATTTCTTATTATTAGGGCCCAATATATTTTATAGGATCGTATCAAACTCACTTTTAACAAAATTAGAAATAACTCTTATTTCGACCAGCTCGAAGTCAGACAGAAACTAGCTAGCTGGAAATATGTGTAAATTCGGGCATGCAGATAAAAATGGGACCGCAACACCCAACTTACTATTTTAGCAATCTTCGTGGACCAGGGGAGTGCTATATACAGCTCTGTCACAATATAATTTTTTCAGTTACTTGTTTGTACAAAGATTAATAAAAAATTGTAGTTGCACAAAAATTAAGAAAAAGTGTAGTGAAATACATGTTGTTTTGTTAGTATAAAAAGCAAGGTATGAGAGAGAAAGTGGGGTATGAAATAATAATTGAATTGTTATTGTGAGTATAACATGTACTCCCTCCGTCCCGCTACAAATTGCACACTTTCCTCATTGGGCGTCTCATTACAAATTGCACACTTCCTAAAATGGCAAAGAATCTTTACTATTCCCTCCACTCATTCTCTCTCCTACATTATTTTAATACTCACAACACCATTATAATTTACTCCCTCTCCACTCATTCTCTCTCCTATTTTACTTTTACACTCACAACATTTTATACATTATTTTTTTTCCTTAATTCACGCGCAAACAGTAAGTGTGCAATTTCAAGCGGGACGGAGGGAGTAGGTCTTATTAATATAAAAGTAATAAAACATTTTCATTTTAGAAAGCGTGTAGTTTGTAATGAGACGTCCAACAAGGAAAGTTTGTAATTTGTAATGAGGCGGAGAAAGTGTATATATATACTCCCTCCGTCCCGGAACAATCTTCACAAACACTGTTTGCACTGGTTTTAAGGAGGGAGTATTATATTGAAAGTGTTGTGGGTGAAAATAAAATAGGAGAGAGAATGAGTGGAAAGAATAGTAAATTATAATGGTGTTGTGAGTATTAAAATAATATAGGAGAGAGAATGAGTGGAGGGAATAGTAAAGATTCTTTTCCATTTTAGGTAAGTTTTAAATGTGTGAAGTAAGTTTTGAGACGCCCAAAAGGAAAAGTGTGAAGATTGTTCCGAGACGGAGGGAGTATATATACGTATATATATATATATATATATATATATATATATATATATATATATATATATATATATATATATATATATATATATATATATATATATATATACATATATACATACATATATATATACATACTATACTCCTCCGCCTTAAGAACAATCTTACATGGCTTCCCTTTGGACGTCCCTGAAACTTACGTTCACACAAACTCTTACTAAAATGGAAGAATGCTTTACTATTCCTCATTCTCGTTACCATATTTTTTAATAGACGCGTAATTTACTATTCTCTCCATCATTCTCTCCTATTTTATTTTCACACTCACAACAATTTCAATATAATATCCCTCGCTAAAACATATTTGTTATATAAGCAGTCCGGGACGGAGGGAATATATATATATATACATATATATATATATATACATCTCCCTCCGTCCGAAAAGCCACAAAACTAGCCATGCACGCAAATTAAGAAATGTGATGTAGGAAAGAGAAAAAGTTTAAATGTTGTGAGTATGAAAAATTAAATAGGAGAGAGAATGAGTGGGAGGAATAGTTAGGAGAGAGAATGTTGTGAGTGTAAAAGTAAAGTAGGAGAGAGAATGAGTGGGTGGAATAGTAATAAAAACTTTCCTTTTTGGGAAAGTGCCTTTTTAAATGGGACGCCCAAAATGGAAATTTGTGGCTTTTCGGCCAGGACGGAGGGAGTATATATATAGATGCTCAAATGAGAACTGAACATACCAAAATTGTCGAGTTGGGCCAAACGAGTAAAGTCCACCACAGCATGCCTTGGTCTCCACATTCCCAATAAGGCCGGTCCAATCAAAACAAGGCCCAAAGCCCATCTCAAGTATCAATCGACTAAGCTCACTGTCCGACCTACTGTGTCCCGACCTAACTTAGTCCGACCTCATGATCCATATTACAATTCGGGTACGAACCATGCTCTACCCGACGGTCGACCCATACCACGAGTGGCGACCTCGACCTAAATCAACAAGTGACGACTTAACACTTGCCGGCTTATTTGGTTGAACAATCCTCATAACCACATCCCTACAAATCGTGGACCGTTATGGACATGTTCCCACGTCCAAGTAATCGCTGCTACAATCTCGGAGCACATGTCGCCTCCCCAAAAATACACTACTCTTGTCTATAAATACTTCATCACTACCAAACGGTGAAAGGTAACTGCCATTTTGTATTCTGAGTTCATTATTCAATACATTTTGAGCTTTATACAACCGTTATCTTACTCACGCCCGAGCATCTTCGCCGAGACACATCCGGCTAGTCGTGGGTTCTGCTGTGTCAAGAAGCCAGGTGATCACCCCGCCACGTGGAGGAAGATTGATAAGCACATTTCCCGCAAAGATCGGCTTGGTTCCATTGCGGAAACGTGCTTAAGCTTGACCTCGAAAAGTTCATCAACCTACAACAATGGTAACCCTGCACGGGCATGTTGAAGATGCTTCAAGAATTCATCGAGGTGAACAACAACACCAATACAAACGCAGAAATCTCAATGTCAATGCCGAAAACATGGACTTGCCTCCTCCCCCACCAAATCGCCCCTACGGTAGAGCCACGCGCTCTACCAAAGTTGTTGATGGCAAGAGGATTGCCTCGACACAAGGAGAGGGAAAAGGCATATGGAGGGACAAGGAGTCCCACCTCCTCCTAAGCGTCCAATCGGACAGTGAACATGGGAAACAGTGGCAGTCCCTCAATTAATCCTACGAGCAAGAAGGAAATGATGTTAGAGCGAGCTCAAATCTTGGCCGACTTGATAGCCATGGAGGAGGCAAGAGCAGCCGACGTACGTTCGTAAAGGATTGCTCCCTCCCAAGTCTCCAACAGCAAGCAGCCAGGAGTGCTAGGCCAAATGAAGGTGTGGGGCGTAATGGCGAGGACAGGATAGTTCGCCGAGCTCCTACAATTGTTCATGTGCCGAGTAACGACCTAAGTGGCTAGCCTCAATGTAAACAGGGAGCAGGAGGCTCAATCCGATTTGAGGACTCGCTAATGTACCAACAATGTGCATGTTTCTCCAGCGCGAACGCAGAGATCAGATCCCATAGAGACAGGAATGGGCATAGGTCGCCTGTGAGAGGGAAAGGCGCAGTCGCCACATGGAGATAACAGCGCAGTCGCCGTTCGCCGAGAGGCGCAGGTCGCCTCAAAGAAGTAATGTACATAGATCTCCAATAAGATCGAAAGGACCAATTCTCACAGGACGTAGGAGTAGGCAGTGACTCCCCCGTGGTGAGGGCCGGAGGTCAAATCGCTTCCCCCTCCGTGAGATGAAAGACCCGACGCCGTAGAATGGTTGTTGATGAAAAGAAGTTTGAGCAATGGGAGGAGGAGAAGAAAAGGATGCCGGAAAGGTCGAACGAATTGACTTTGCTCTTCGACCACTTTCCAAGGAACCGAGAGATAGTCGACCTCCCCTAGTTTCAGTTGCCCCTTCTAGAGAAGTATTCTGGTTCCACCAATGCAAGAAGCCACATAGCACACTTGAGGCCACGATGTGTTTTGTCGCCAATGAAGACGACAATATGTGCAAAGCCCTCGTAAGTACCCTCACAGGAGCAACTTTGACATGGTTTAATGGTTTGGCACTGTAGCATAACCACTTGGACATGCTTCGAGGACCAAGTTCCTAGATCGCTTCTCGACCGCCGGAGCTCCTGAAAGTGACGGTGATCGATTTAAACAACTTGGTGCAGCCAAAAACGAAAGCTCCATGAGCTACTTCACCAAGTTCAAAGAAATGGTCGACAAGATTGGAAGAGGGACATCACAGACAGGAGGTAATCAATTGCTTCCGGTGATATTTCCTAAGACATGGACTACGAGCTCACAGTCCGAACGGTCACAACTCGACATGAGTTGTTTGAAAAGGTGTATAATGTCGCTCTGGCTGAGGAAAGGAAAGAAAAGAAGAAGGGAAAGAGCCCCAAGGTTGAAGTCACTGATGATAAAAAGGACTCCAACAAGAATGGGGGGAACAATAAAAATGGAAAGAATGTAACTAGTGGCAACAGAAGGTGCCCGAAGCTTTCACTCCTCACGGTGAGTCGAACCGAGATTATGAATGCCGTCGAACCGGCTCCTCCAAATTCCCAATGAATCCAGGCAACAAGTTTAGGAGGGACAACAAAGAAGTACCGCGACTACCACAAAGACACCGGTCATCTCAGCGTAGGATTGCTTGGGATTAAAGCGTATCATCCAGAGAATGGTCGACTGTGGGAGACTCGAGGCGTATGTGAAGAGACCTCAAGCCGGAGGAGGTGAGCAGCCACAGTGGGCAACAAGGACCTAGGCAAACTCAGATCGAACTCGGGGTCATCACCGAACAAGCGAGCAACACGGCCATCAAGCACAAGATATTCCAGCTCAATAAGGCCCCACATGTGCCTCCAAGGAGAGAAGTCGTGATGAAGCGATCGCCTTCTACCCCCATGAATTGGCAACTAATATGGCGGCTAGGGAGCAAGTTCTCGTCATCCTGTGTCTCATTGATGGATGTACGACGAGCGTACTCTTAGTCGACACGGGGCCTCGCAAGGATATTTTGTTTTACAAAACTTTCAAGGAGATGGGTCTTAATGACGAACACTGGGAGAGATATGATGGCAAAGTGGAGGGCTTCACCAACCATCGAGTTGATGCTAAAGGCCGATAGTGCTCGACGTCGACCTAGGCCAGACTCCCTCGTGGTTGTCTCGAAGGTACAATTTATCGTAATTGATGTAAATAGTGACTATGCCGCCATCCTTGGAATTCCCGGACAGTCGCTCTGAATGGTAGCATCAATTCCTCACCAAATGAGTAAAGTTCCCCACACCCGCCGGAGTGGGATGCGTACAAGGCACGCTCGTGCTTATCTCGGATCATGTTCTAAGAGAAAGAAAGAAAAGGGAGCTAGAGATTGAGACCGCCGATGGTTACTTGAAGCCGTCCCTGGGCCCACCAAAACTACCCTATTGTCAACAATCACCAACGTGGAAGAGTCGACCTATCACTCAAATGACGAGGTCATGCTTGAGTCGACACGTCACTCTAACACCACCGAGGTCGATTCGTATGTAGTTATGGTCGACCAAGTCATCATAGCAACCTAGCGCCTCCAGCTCGACAATAACTCTGGGGCCACCACCACCACCACGAGGTTGCGCATGTTAGATGATATGATAGCGTAAGAAGCTCCACACCCGAGGGCCGAGGAGAGACAAAGGGTCAAAGAGATAATCATTGAGACTCTACAATTCGTGGATGGACCAGAGCTAGAAGCCGTGGATGAGTTAGAGTCAAGAATCACCAACTTTTCCTACCCCGACCAAAAATCTCGGGATTTGGGAAGCAAATTTATCGGGCTGAGGAGCGAGCGTAAATCATCGAGCTACTCAAGGAAAGTAACGATGTCTTCGCATGGAGGGTAGAGGACATGAGGGGAATCAAGGAAGAGGTCAGCTGCTCACGTACTCAAGTCAACCCGACCATAAAACCTAGACCCCAAAAGTTGAGAAGTTTTGCTCGCGACAAGGAAGAGGCTATCAAAGCCGAGGTACAAAAACTTTTGAGTGCAGTGGATAATCAAGCGAGGCCACTCATACAACGTGGTTGGCACAACGTGGTCATGGTGAAGAAATCGAATGGCAAGTGGCGGATGTGTGTCGACTTCACTACTCTCAATCTAGCTTGCCCAAAGGATAGCTATCCTCTTCCTAGAATTGACAAGCTTGTTGATTCCATCGCCGGCCACTCTACTCTCGGCTTCCGGATGCTTACTCGGGATACCACCGTATAAAGATGCACGAGGATGACATTGTGAAGACGGCATTTCAAGCAAATTTTGAGGCATTTATCGCTATAACATGATGCCATTTGGCTTAAAAATGCAGGAGCTACCTATCAAAGAATGGTGAACAAGGTCTTTGCCTCACAAATTGGTCGAAATATGGAGGCTTACGTTGACGACATGGTCATTAAAACTAAGATCGGGAGTCACGTAGTCGACCTGAAGGAGACGTTCGCCAATTTGAGAGCAAACGACATGAAGCTCAACCCCAAAGAAGTGTGTGTTTGGTGTAGCTGCCGGAAAGTTCCTTGGATTTATGGTATCTCAAAGAGGCATAGAGGCTAATCCAGAAAAAATCAAGGCTTTAGTCGACATGAAGGCTCCCACCACTATCAAAGAGATGCAACGACTTAATGGAAGTGGTAGCGGCTCTTGGTCGCTTCATATCAAAGTCAGAAAGGTCTCTCCCCTTCTTCAAAGCATCGAGGGGGACGAAAAGTTTTGAGTGGACGACCGAATGTCATTCGTCGTTCCAACAAACAAGGATTACCTCGCTACTCCACCTCTCTGAGTAGCCCGACCACCGGTGAAACTTTTGTTTGTGTATTTATCCGTGGGAGATAAATCAGTGGCAGCGGTTTTGGTTAGAAGATGAGGGGTTTCAAAAGCCGTATACTACATCAAAGAAGGCTCTATCGATGATGTGGAGAGCAGATACTACAATGCCGAGAAGGTCGCCTATGCCCTAGTCGTGGCTTCAAGGAAGCCGCGAGCTTATTTTCTCGGCTCATCCAATTGTGGTTCTTACAAATGCTCCTCTAAGAAAAATTCTTCACAAGCCGGAGAGTTCGTGTCGACTTCTCAATTGGTCAATTGCCCTTACCGAATTTGACATCGAGTATCGACCTCGAAAGGCGTTGAAGGCTCAAGCTCTAGCCGACTTCTTGGTCGAGCTTACGTTCACCAAGGAAGACGACGAGCGCGAGCTCCAAAAGAAAAGGCTAAAGGGAAGGAGTTAGAGTCCCTGTGTCGCCATCGCCTTACCCGTCGATTGTTGGAAGGTCTATTCGATGGATCGCCGACCAAGAATAGCAAAGCTGAGCCGGGATAGTGCTAATTGAACCAGTAGTCCGGAACTGTGTATGAGGAATCACTAAGGTTCAAGTTTGATGCTTCCAACAACCAGCCGAATATGAAGCTGATAGCAGCCTATAGAATACGCCAAGTGTTTTGGAGCGACTAAGATCATGGCCTACCGTGATTCACACCGATAGTTAACCAAGTCGAGGCGAGTACGAGGTACTTAGCTCCACGTTGATTAAATACTGCGACCTCGGTGAAGGAGCCGATAAAGGATTTGGAATTCTCGGGAGATTCAAAGGATTGGAAGAGAGGACAACGAGCTAGCCGACCTCCTCTCAAAATTAGCTACCTCGTATGAGCCACACGATGAACCTATCTCCTTACTCGAAAGTCCAAATTTATGAAAGAGTAAAAATTCATTGCATAGATGATCCCTCAAGGAATTGGGCTCAGAGAAGTGTTGGATCGAGGAAATGAAAGCATATTTAGAAAATGGAGAGCCGCTTGCATGACGAGAGAAGGCTCGAGCTATCAAAAAGAAAGCTCCAAGGTATGTCATTCAAGGAGGCGACCTATTCGTAAGATCTTATACTCGACCATTACTAAAGTGTATCCACCCTCAAGAGGTCGCCCTATTGATACACGAAGTGCATAGTGGAATTTGTGGTGGACACCGGGCCAGGACTCTTGCCGACAAGTTAATCACTTTGGGATACTATCGCCACACATGAGCCGACACTCACAACTTTGTTCAAGAATGTGATCAATGCCAAAGGTTTGCCAACCTTCCCCATGTGCCTACAACAGAGCGTGCACTCGTGATCGCAGCCTTGGCCATTTGACATGTGGGGCGTCGACTCCGATTGGACCCTTCCTCCCGCCCGAGGAAACCGCAAGTATGTGATCGTCGCCATAGATTACTTCACTAAATGGGTTGAGGCCAAACCATTAGCTCGCATCACGTAGGAAAATGCTATCAACTTTATTCATGACTTCATTTGGTGCCGGTTTGGTTTTCCTCGAGCTATAGTGTCCGACAATGGTTTACAGCTTCTCCCGCACTTTCGGCGTAGATGAAGCGAGTTGGAATCAAACATTGGAAATCTTCTCGTCGCCTATCCTCAAGGAAATGGGCAAGCCGAAGCAAAGAAATAAACTTGTTCTATCTTCGCTCAAGACTCGGGCTCGTAGGTCGACGAAACAATTGGTTGGACGAACTCCCCTCGCTCTTCGGGGCGCTTCGTACAACCACTGGGGCCTACTGGGAAACCCCTTGCTCTTACGTACGGGTCGAGGCCACGGCACTCGCCGAGCTCGCATTCCCCACCGCTAGAGTGACTTTCTTCAATCAAGAGCAAAATGATACCAATAGATTGATCGACCCGGATCTAGTCGACGAGAAGCGAGAAACAAACTTACCTCCGAATGGTCAACTACAAGCAATAACTAAGAGCTACCACGACAAGAAGGTCAAGGCAAGGTCTTTCCAAGTTGGAGATTATGTGTTGAGAAAGATTGAGGCAACAGTAGAAGGACCCAGCAGAATAAGCTATCTCCTAACCGGGAAGGTCCATATGTGGTCACTCGAGTCGTCAAGGAAGGAACCTACATGATAGCTCATCCCTGAGGTGACGAGTTGAAACATCCTTGGCATGCTACTCACCTCATCAAATACTACTTCTAGTTTTCAATTTCAAAGTTCAAGTTTGTGTTAAAGCTAGTTTCGAATTGATGTAAGCATGATTCCTATTTCAATGAAAAGCGCAGCTCATTCGATCAAACCTAGTGTTACATTAATATCAACAAGCTCGACTCTTAGTCGCTTTCTCTAACAAGCTCGATTCTTAATCGCCTTGGTTTATTTAACAAGTCCGACTCTTAGTCGACTTCGTTCTAACGAACTCGACTCTTAGTCGCTCATCTTAGCTCGACTCTTAGTCACTTCACTCTAACAAGCTCGACTCTTAGTCGCCTTGATTTACGTAGCTCGACTCTTAGCCGCCTTCACCCTAACAAGCTCGACTCTTAGTCGCCTTGATTTACTTAGCTCGATTCTTAATCGCCTTGCCTATTCAACAAGTATGATTCCTAATCAACTTGGTCCTAATTAACTCGACCCCGGGTCGGGCTTTCAATAGTATGAACAGGTTTGACTCATGGTCAATCTCGTTCACAAAAAAGTTAACCAAGTCTGAGGTCGACTAAACCAACAAGATCACGTCGCCTCTAGGCTCAAGTTGACTCATTTAGGTTATCCACATCTAGCTCGACATACAATATGGAATGGAAAACATTAAACATTCTGAGAACAAAAGTCGCCTATGATAGAAACAAGTCTCCCAAAACGGGCTAAGACTTAGACAAAATTAATTTACAAAAATATTTTGCCTCCCAAAAACCGGGCCAAGGCATTCGCATAATGTTAATCAAAAGAACAAAAAATGTTGGCTGGAGCTTGTTCATTACAAATAATTTAAGAGTCCTGGCCGACATCAGCTTGGTCGTCAATGGAAGCTCGACCTTCACCATCTTCTTGTTGCTGGGGCTCTATGGGGTTACCCGATTCGGAATATGTCTCGCTCGCTTCAATTTCCATGGCTTCAAGATCGCCGAGTTCCGCCAAGACCGCATCAAAATTTCTATCAAGAACAGGGGAGCTTCCCACTTCTCGCAGTGATCCTCCTCATCCTCTTCGGGCAATGAAAGCTAGATCGTTTTCAAGGTAAGGAACGAGCGAGTGACCACCACGAGCCGTCATATCATATTGGGACTCGCAAACCAACGAGCTAATTGCTCGATGGTAACCGTAGCCGTTGGATCTACAAGCGCACGACGGGCCATGTGTCTTTTGCCGACCTCAAGAAAATCTTGTGCCTTAGACACGATGGCATCATAATACTCGTCCCCTTCCTTGAATTTCTCAACCGCCGCTTCGCAGGCATCCTTAGCGCTTTCTCAATAGCACTGGAGGTCTTTCGACTCTTCTCTCTCAAGTCGATGATGTTCATGCAACTCGAGCAAGAAGGCATCCTTCTCCTTCGTAAGTTTGTTGATCGCGGCCGCCCGCCTTGGTTTTTTCCAATTCCTTCTTCTCTCGCATCCGTCTCCGCTTCCACCTCCTTGATCTTAGATTCAGCAGCTGCAAGATCGGACAAGGCCTTCGTCTTCACCATTTCATTGGCTTCACACGAGTTATCCAGATCGTTGTATTTCTCCCTCAAATCGGCCAACTCTTGTGCCTTCTTGGCGTAATCACGCAAGGCCTGCTTCTCCCTCTCAATTGACGCCCTCCATGAGCTTTTAGCTTGCTCGTTCATGGTGAGAGATCGCATTAGAGGAAACATTGAAGTATTAGCTCGGCAAAGGCATAGAAGGTGAACCGACGAACTAATGTAATAAGCGACCAAACAGAAAGGGAAAGTAAAGGTTTACCTCGCCGTGTACCAACCCGCATCGGGCCGTGAATTCCTCTGGAGTCATCCCCTTATCTGCAAAGTAAGCTAGGAGATCTACATCCAGGGCCCTTCTCACCACCACTTGACCAAGCGCCACCTCAGGATAGCGGCGAGTCATGCTGTTGACCCCAATGAGAGGGGGAACATCGCTGAGCCTCTGAATCAAAGCATCTACGGATTCTTGGCTCCTCGGAGGAGGGGCTAGAGGAGGGAGTAGACTTGGGGAGACGGCCTTGCCCTTTCCTGCACCTTGATCTTTTTCTTGTCCTCAACGCCCGATCATCTTCCTCTTCAACAAAGATCATCATTAATTTCAACTACATTCATTGGACTGGACCCCGCCATCTCGGCTCCAGAGGTCGCAGATTGGCCTCTTGAACTGGATCGAGCTCGACTTGGCCTAGGCGACTGCCGAATTCCTCCTCCCTCATTCACATTCATGGAATGGGAGCCACTCTGTTCAAGGTCCTCTATAACGACCTCCTCCATCGGGATCACCAAAGATTGTCCTTTTCGAGAGAAGATTATTCCTTACAAGCAGCCTCTCCCTCTCTCTCGGGCCGGGCCTTAGCGTTCACACTCCGTGGGCCCTCTTAGTCTTCTTCTTGTCGAAACTCCAACAATTCGAACCATGGCGGCTTCTTGTTCGGGAGTCAAAACCGCACGACATCAAAGTGTTAGTTCGACAATACGGAATGCTTCTATGTACGAATTAATTCTACATACGAGCAAGCAATTTGATAAGTACAGGTGACAATTCGAAACGGATTTATGTACGAGCTAACCGGGCTTCTACATGCGAATAGACAACGGATGGGCTAAGAGTCATGTATGCAAATAAAATCGCCTATGTACGAATTAATTCTACATATGAGCAAACCATTTGATAAATACGGAGATACGATTACAAGCGCTTCTATGTACGAATTGATTGATTCTACGGGCGAGCAAGCAAGTGACGAGCCGAAAGTTAAGTATGCAGATCAAAGCAATCCTATACGCCTATAAAAAATCACTTATGCAAGTTAACATTGGACGAGCTAATGAACGAAGGCGAGTAAACCCTTACCACCAATGTGTTCTCCATCGTTCTTGCAAGAATCACCGCTTTCCGGCAAACCGACAATTCTCCTCTAATCTACCCAAAGAGTGAGTTACCCAATCGGTGGTACACCCGGCCTCTCAATACAAAGCGCAAGGGGCTCGCTACCTCATCTCCGTGCATCATACCGCTAGAATATAATTGTACTTGGTTGTCACTAATGACTCCCAATTGACGGTCCATCCTCGACCAGGGCACACAACTTTCTATACAAAGTTTTACACCAAGGAGGCTCCCGTAATTGTCCTCACCGATAACATCGATTCATCATCAAGCAACGGAAATTCCCATCCCACCGCTCTCAACCAAAACTACATGCGAGTTCCAAGCAATTGTGTTTATTTGGAAGGTTGGTAAACAACTTGGGAGAGTTGGGCTTAGAGGAGTACTAATTCCCCAATCATGCTTATCTAGCTTGGCACCAAAAAACTCTTTGAAAACCTTCATACAAGGCTCATGGCCCAAGAGCCTACACACCATTGCAAAGCACACCAAGACTCTACAAGTGTTAGCACCGAGTCGAAGAGGGAGGGCATCCATACATTCCAAACTCATTAATGAAAGGATCCAACGGCAACCTCAACCCAAACCTCAAACTGCCCATAGAAGAAAGCTACCTTAGTAGCATCTCTAGTGAAGGTCGCACGGTATTTGGCCAAAAATTGTTTCTGACTAAGGATGGTCACCCTAAAGTCTGCCCTATCTACCCCACAGAAGTTGTAGATCACATCATGACGGGACTCCAAATTCTTCCTCCCACGAGTAGGTCGTTGGGGCACATAGCCCCTCTCATTCTTGCCTGGCACCACATTGGGCCCAAATGCGTTGACAATTCGAGGACCAGAAGAAGTTGAGGCAGCGTTCCCTTCTTGAGTCGCCATATCTGTACAAGCAAAAGAGGAAGCAGGGGAGTCAGTCCTATGATCATGTTCAATCGACCTACCTAAGGACGACCTAGACTCCCCCGGAAAACCTATTCTATTTCTAGGGAAGGAGGGCTTTTGGACGTCCCTAACATAAAACAAGGTGATATGGTCAAGCAATTCATGGAATAGATGAAAAGCGACAACATTTGAGTCGTCAATCACCACATTTTCAATTTCCCCTACAATGGGCAGCCCTATCTCAGTGTAATTCAACCCCCAACTAGTCAAAATGGAGGCACACTCATCCAAGGACATCACTCTCCACTCACCGTTCACATTCTTGCATGCCCTACGGTTAACGGTGCAAGAACCATACCACGCCACGGTTCGCAACTAAAGGTCCTAGCCATGGCGGAAACGGAGAACAGTGCATAAATTAAAACCCTAAAGCAAGGATACGAGGGAAATACCTTAATTAATTGCAGAAGGTAGGTTCGTTGCTGGAGCCGAGAGCTAGATTTAAATCTTGCTGCAATCCATTGATTATCGCCGGAGAAGAAGAAGTTTTAGGACGGTAAAAGTTCTAAACGAAGAGGGATTTTCCTATTTATATTTTCCTAAATTTGGAAAGGGAAAGGAAAATCGAAATTAATTTTCCAAAATTAAAAACTGAAGCGGTTTTCGAGAAGGAGTTCCAAACGTCAGAATTGTAATCATTACGAAAATCGGCGCTCCTTCATCTCCAACCGTTCATCACCAACGATCAGGATGTTGCCACGTCATCATGACCGACCTACTTCAAAGACTAGCATCGACCTGCGAGTAAAGCAATTTTCGTCAAAGAAATCTTCTTAACTTCCAAGTCGACGAAGTCAACTCGAAAGTTGGGGGCCACTGAACATACCAAAAGTGTCGAGTTGGGCCAAACGAGTAAAGTCCAATTACAGCATGACCTTGGTCTCCACATTCCCAATAAGGCCGGTCCAATCAAAACAAGGCCCAAAGACCATCTCAAGTATCAATCGACTAAGCTCACGGTCCGACCTACCAGGTCCCGACCTAACTTAGTCCGACCTCATGATCCATATTACAATTCGGGTACGAACCATGCTCTGCAGACGGTCGGGTCGACCATACCACGAGTGGCGACCTCGACCTAAATCAACAAGTGACGACTTAACACTTGCCGGCTTATTTGGTTGAACAATCCTCATAACCACATCCCTACAAATCGGGGACCGTTATGGACATGTTCCCACGTCCAAGTAATCGCCGCTACAATCTCGAGCACATGTCGCCTCCCCAAAAATACACTACTCTTGTCTATAAATACTTCATCACTACCAAACGGTGAAAGGTAATCGCCATTTTGTATTCTCGAGTTCATTATTCAATACATTTTGAGCTTTATACAACCGTTATCTTACTCACGCCCGAGCGTCTTCGCCGAGACACATCCGGCTAGTCGTGGGTTCTGTTTTTCGAGGTCAAGAAGCCAGTGATCGATCAGTCCTGCCACGTGGAGGAAGATTGATAAGCACATTTCCTGCAGCATCAAGAACCATGAGAACCACTGGTATACACTTGTTTACAGTAGATACTTAGCTACTGTATACATATACAGTCTACTGTATATGTATACAATAGTTAAGTATCTACCGTATACAAGTGTATAACCACACGTATACACTTGTATACGGTAGCTAAGTATCTACCGTATATGTATACGCCTATTGTATATGTATACAAGAACTAAATATCTACCGTATACAAGTATATAAAAGTGATTCTCACGGTTCTCATTTTAAACGGTTCTCATTGGAGCGTGACCCATATATATATATATATATATACTCCCTCCGTCCCGCTAATATCCGCACACTTTCCTTTTTGGGCGTCCCGCTAATATCCGCACACTCCCAAAAAGGAAACTTTATATTAATAAAATATTCACCCAACCCCACTCATTCTCTCTCCTACATTATTTTAATACTCACAACACCATTATAATTTATTACACCCTCCACTCATTCTCTCTCCTACTTTACTTTTACACTCACAACATTTTATTAAAATATCATATTCCTTAATTCCCACGCAAATAGTGTTGGTGCGGATATTAGCGGGACGGAGGAGTATATATATATATATATATATACTCCCTCCGTCTCGGAACAATCTTCACACTTTTCCTTTTGGGCGTCCCAAAACTTACTTCACACATTTAAAACTTACCTAAAATGGAAAGGAATCTTTACTATTCCCTCCACTCATTCTCTCTCCTACATTATTTTAATACTCACAACACCATTATAATTTACTATTCTCTCCACTTATTCTCTCTCCTATTTTATTTTCACACTCACAACACTTTCAATATAATACTCCCTCCTTAAAACCAGTGCAAACAGTGTTTGTGAACATTGTTCCGGGACGGAGGGAGTATATATATATATATATATATATATATATATATATATATTTGAATAATAAAGCATGAAATATGAAAATGTGCAAAGGAGGCATGCCATGCCATCCCATGACATGCAGAAGTCGTATATTTTGACAATGGTTCCATTCCATCCCCCTAACTGTTTACAGTTAAGTGGAGTAATTTATGGCCAAGACGACAATGTGAAACTTCATTACCATACCAGGTCCCCCGCCCCCGGAATCCAAACTTAATTGCTAGCAGAACTTCACCAATTATCGTCCATGGTTTTCATAAAGCCGTCTTCCAACTCATCATCCCATGGTTTTCATAAAGCCGTCTTCCAACTCATCATCCTATTTAGTTCCTCTGTTTCAAAATGAATCTTATTTAAATTTATTTTTGATCAATACTAAATTTGATGTCTTTTTGGCGTTCATTTTGAAAGGGAACAAGTATTTATTGATAAGCACTCATCTAACTACTTACTTGGTCGGTTTGTTGCTCGAGTTAATGTGTTGTCGAACTGAAATGCTATACAATAGTTGAAAATCGCATCAATGAATCTTGATTTCAAGCATCGGATTTGATTATAAGTGAAATTCTTGAATTATCTTCGAAACGAGCATAGTTATCAAGTCTAACAGTTGAAATGTCCGACTGTCAAGCAATCAAACTGAATCGTCACTGTCAACACGTTGCAACTTGCATTCATCTTCAAAACATAACCATTCACATATTTTAGAACATATTTATGCATGCATGCATTCTCTTGCTATAAATTATACATCATTCCTCCATCCTCAATGTCCACAATTCTCAGTTATACACACTACTAAGCTCTAGCCAAGAATGAAGAAACCATTAACAACCAGCACTATTCAACTCTTCCAAGTCTCATTCCTATCCCTCTTATCCTTCACCCTCCTCCTCCGCACCACATTATCCTACGCCCCTTATCTCACCACCCTCCTCTCTAACCACCTCCCTCTCTCCATCTCCGCCACCCTATCAATCACTATCCTCATCCTCCTCCTCCTCCACCTCCATAACCGCCCCCGCCCGGTCCTCCTCCTCAACTACTCCTGCTACAAACCCCCACCCCACCTCAAATGCCCTCTAGACGTCGGTCTCTCCAGCATCCAAAACAGTTCCCAGTTATCCCCGGAATCACTCAATTTTATGAAAAACATATTCCTGAAATCCGGTCTGGGAAGCGAAACCTACGTACCCCCTTTCTTCTTCACCGAAGATCAAAACCCCACACTAAACTGCGCCCTCGATGAATCCCGAGACGGCATTTTTTCCTCGGTCGATTCCCTTTTAACCAAAACCTCAATAAAACCTAACCAAATCGATGTCGTAATTGTAACTTCTGGAAGCTTCTCCCCGGCTCCCTCCCTCTCGTCGCTCATCGTGAATCGTTATGGACTAAACGACGACGTCAAAACGTACAATCTTAGCGGCATGGGGTGTAGCTCCGGCGTGTGTTCAATCGACATGGCTGCAAGGATTCTGCGTGGTAGTCAAAAAGTCCGTTATGCCCTTGTCGTTATAACCGAAAGCATTACCTTGAACTGGTACCGCGGCGATGACCGGTCAATGCTGGTTACCAACTGCATCTTCCGAGTCGGCTGCGCCGCCGCATTAGTCACCAACGATCCAAGTCGCCGCCGATTTGCCAAGATGGAACTTGTCCACTCGCTCCGGACTCACCACGGCGCGGATGACTCGTCCTACCGTGCGGCATTTCAGGAAGAGGATGAAAAGGGCAATAACGGAGTATCCCTCACGAAGGACCTCATTAGAGTTGCCGGCGCGAACCTACGTCAGCACATAAGAATCCTGGCCCCACGTGTTTTGCCTCTGAGTCAACTCGTTAGTTATGCGTACTCGGCAACTGTGGCGGCCGTATGCAGAGGCGACGTGAAACCGACAGTGCCGGATTTCACGACGGCGTTCGAGCATATGTGCGTGCACACGGGTGGGAAGGCGGTGATTGAGCAAGTGAGTCGGGTTTTGAGGTTGGGCGATGAAGTAACGGAACCGGCCCGGATGTGTTTGAACCGGTTTGGGAATACTTCTAGTAGTCTAGTGTTTTATGAGCTTGCTTATTTTGAAGCTAAGGAAAGGGTTAAGAAAGGTGATAGAATGTGGATGGTTGCGTTTGGTACCGGGTTTAAGGTTGGAAGCTTGGTGTGGAAGTGGATAAGGGATTCCACTCAAGAATATGATAATCCATGGAATGATTGCATTGATAGATATCCGTGCTGAAGTTTAATCTTGATTATTCTAGAGCAATTTTTGATTCATGATATTTAATTTTGATGCATGATTCATATATCAAAAGTCAAGAGTCACTAATCTAGCCAAGAATTAGTTAAGATGAGTATTGCCCTTTAATTTTCTAGTTTATGTTCATTGTTTTTTCAAGTCTTGTAAGCCTATAAATAGACAAGTCATTTTAGTCTCAATATGTGTCAAAAATTCAGATTTCATAATAAAAAGTTTTTCTCCATATATTTATCCTTTTGCTCTATATTTCTATATTTTTCAACAGTGGTATCAGAGTCCACTTGGACAGCCATAAACGGTGGTACTAATGGTGGTACAAATGGTGGTGGTAGTCAACCACAAATTTCTATCTTGGATGAAAAAAATTATGCTCGATGGCGTATTCAAATGATAGTATTTTTTGAATATCAAGAGTTGCTTGAAATTGTGGAAGATGGCATAGGAGTGCTCGAGGAGAATGCGAATGATGTGCAAAGACAAGCACATCAATGTGCTTACAAGAAGGATAAGAAGGCGTTATATTGCATCAATCAAGGAGTTAATGATGTGGTGTTTGACAAGATTGCGAAAGCAACTACGTCAAAGAAAGCATGGGATATTTTGGAAAATTCGTTCAAGGGAGTTGAAAAGGTGAAGAAGGTAAAACTCCAAACATTGAGGCGAAGGTATGAACTTCTTGAAATGGAATCTTCAGAATGTATTTCAGATTATGTTAGTAGAATTCTTGCTTTTACAACCTAAATAAAGTCATATGGAGAAACGATTGAAGATTTAGCAATTATGGAGAAAATTTTGAGAACACTCACACCTCGATTTGAGCATGTCATGACGGCGATTGAGGAGTCTAAAGATCTCTCTGTTATGAAAATTGATGAGTTGTCAGGTTCTTTACAAGGACACGAGCAACGAATGAAGGAGAAGTCAATTGAGAAACCAGCCGAGCAAGCATTACAAGCTTCTCATGTCCACTCCCCAAATAAAGGTGGACAAGGTGGAAATACTCAAGGTTACCAACATGGTGGCGGTTCTCATGGAAGAGGACGAGGACGAGGACAAGACCGAGGTCGAGGACGTGGTTACTATAGTCGAGGTCGAGGTGATTATCACAACAACAACCAAGGAGGAGACAAAGAACAAAGAAATGATCGTGGAGGTGTAAATAGTCATCAAAATAATTCATTTGATTACCGAGGACGTGGTCGAGGTCAAGGAAGAGGTCATGGTCTATGATAAGTCAAATGTTAAATATTATGAATGTCATGAATATGGTCATTATACAACTGAGTGTAGATATAGAGATAATTTTGGAGATAGAGAAGAAGCAAGATTTGCAAGAGAAGGTAAAAATGATGATGGTCAATGTGAGGACCCCGACCCGGAACCAACACGTGTCTCGAGCTGGAGCGTCCCCAACTAACTCCAAACTTCCTAAGATTTTAAAACTTTGATTTAACTTACAAACTTAAACATACTTAACATAACCATTTCAAAATAACTCCATTCCTCTCTATATTGGAGAAAGAGTTGGACAACATTAAAAAGTAACAACCTGTTTTAGTTAAAAAAGATTTTAGGTTATAACGTAGAAACTAAGTTTTTATATACACAACTCCATAAAGAAATTTTACCAAAATACATCTTTCTGCGCCAACCTATACATACCCCGACAATCCCAAAATACCACTTCCAAACTCCTTTCCGTCCTTACTTGGCCGGTCCGCCTGTCTCGGGATCTAAAAACATTTAAAGGGAGAGGGGTGAGAATAAATCTCAGCAAGCTATTATGAATGCAGCAATATGCCAAGTAAGATGCAACACATAACAAGGTGCATATAACACATTGGGAAAGTGTAGACACCCCATTCTGAACCAATAAATCATGATTACACTACTCTTCATCTCTCTTTTATGTTTTGATGAAAGCATATCAGTTTCGTCATGTTTTCGTTAAGTTTCTAACTAACCTCGTTAGTTTTGGACCTAACTGACTAACGGAATAAACTAAAGAGGACAAAATAGTCATCAGACTAGATATCTCGCACGAGATATCATATCTCGCGCGAGATATCCCCTCGACAGGATGTGCAGAATCACAATTCTTCTCCGTCCCAAACTCTTTTCTTGATAAACCTCATCTAATCCGGTTCTCCAATCGAATTGAGTTGGAAGCTTCCTAGGAGTGTTTTACCTCTCCACCTCTACCTCTTAAACCCCTATAAATACTTGGTGACTTCCAATCGTTTCAAAGGTCCAGAATTTCCACACAACACACACAATTTGTTGGTTTCTTTCCACGAAAGACTCCTTCAAATCACTCACAAACAACTCCTAAATTCGTCCTTGACCACGTTGATTGACGAACATCAAGGCTCAAGCCTAGCATCAAGGCGAAGCTCTGTCCGCATCAAGACTTGACTCTCATATTGAGTCGAAACTCTGCCCAAATCACTTCTCGATCGAGAAAACATCTTAGAACCACGTTCTAAATCAAATCCTCCCTAAATTAGGTAAACTCCTATACTTTTACTCTTTTCTTCTTAATCTCTCTCTATTGGCTTTTAGAGTGGTGTAATCCCATCAAAAGGATTAGCCTAGAGTCCCTTCAATCGATGAAGGCGATCTCGAAGCGTACAATCCGACATTCCTAATCAAGAAATTGATTAGGGTTTTCTTGTTCTTTATTTAATTAGTAATTAAAAAGATTGATAATACTCAATTGGCAAGACCGATCTCCGGATTGGGTGGAATGGATGCTCCTCGACCTACCCATTCGATAACTTAACCCCCGAACCCTCAAATTTCTTTTTAAGGTTTTTCTTATTGTTTTTCTAAATAAATAATAAGTGGCGACTCTGTTATTTCAAAATTCACGCATCGCTACAGTTTGGCGACTCTGCTGGGGACAATTAATTAAGAGGGTTAGACTTGCGTCACAATTGAGTATTATCAATCTTTTTATTTTTCTGTAAAAATTCTGATTTTTCTGGATTTTTTTGAAATTTTTCGGCACTGTTTTCAAAAAAAAAAAAACTATCCGAATACTTATCCCGCGCGAGATATACTAATCTCGCGCGAGATTAGTACACGACAGAAAACACAAATTGTTTAATCTGTTTGGCGGCTGTTTGGCGGCTGGACATTAAAAAAAAAACAAAAGGGATTAGGTCAGCATCATCATTTGACCATTTTAAAAAAAAATAAAAAATCCCACTTTGTTTGTACCTGGCGGCTGTAAGAATAAAATGGGGTTTTAGTTGACTTTCTTGCTCAAAGTTGACTGCAGTTAAAAAAATCAAAAAACAAAAACAGTTTCAATAAACAGAAACTTTCAAAAAAAAATCCAGAAAAATCAAAATAAATTATTGTTATTTTGCTAACTTTATTTTGCAGGGTAGAGTAATTAATTTATTACTTAAACTATACAACTGCGTGCGATTGATTTTTAATTTAAAGTCCGGTCCACGGAGGATTCGGGAGTTGTAATTTAAATTAATTTAATTCCTTCTCTCTCTTTAAGTGGAACTACGACGGCCTGAGTCTCCCCAAATTTGGGAGAAACGTAGGAAACCACTTGGTGCGGCCATTATCTGTTTTCTTTTGTTTTCAAAAAAAAAAAAAACTCTCTATTTTACTCTATCACCTAGATTGACTCTCACACACGCGCACTCATATTATATCTGTCATTGCACTACATACCCCGATTAACCCGGGACCCACACTAAGGACGGATGACGGTAACCACCTAGTCGCCGGTCTCTCCGAAGTTGGATCATCCCACTCCGCGTATTCAATCCACCTAGATTGTCATATCGCGGGGAGCCTAGCCTTCCAGCCCTGCATCGCCACATATCATGTAGATTGACTTTTTAAGACACTCCTTGACCGGTCGGTTTGATCTTGGAGTCCTTGTAATCCCTTGTCAAGATCGTTTTGTGCAATAATCCACGGAAAAGAAATCAATAAATTGTCGCTTCGGAATTGTCCCTTCGGAAACGTCCCTACGGTTGTCCCTTCGGATTTGCCCCTAAAAAGAGAAAATTTTCTCATCAAAATTATTGCACAATACTTGATGTTACTTTGGATTACTCCGACCCCTAGGTCCCTAGGTTTGGTTCTTGAACTTTAGAAACCCCCAAAACGGATTTTCCGTCCGACCAAAATTAGGATTAAAATCAGAAAATTGTGACTTTCCGTGGTGAAGTCTCGCGCGAGAATACTTGTCTCGTACGAGATAAGTGTTCGGTCTTTTCGTGTTTTGGCCAAAACCTTCAAACCTTCAAGCCTTCATTCACCCTATTCAAATTCGACTTGTTGGGACTCGATCATGGTTTAACACGGTTGCTACACGTCTAGGTTCTTCGCCAAAGCTCAACACGATGTCTGCTTCTCCTTCTACCACCGAGGCCGATTTCAACGATGCTAAGGTCCAACTCATCGAAGCCATGACTAGGTTGGATGAACAAAGTAAGCAAATTGATGAGCAAAACGCCCAAATGGCCGCCCTCATGAAAGAACTCAACAATTTGAAAGTCAAGAAAGGAAGAAAGCAAAAGCAGAAAGTGGAATCCTCCTCCGATGAAGAGGAATCCTACACCAAAGTGAATAAGAAAACCAAGAAGTCAAGCAAGAAAAAGGAAGAATCCGATTCATCCTCTTCCTCATCATCCTCCAGATGTGGCAAGGACATACCTCCAAGGACACTAAAACCAAGAAAGAAGGCAGTGGTGAAACTACTAAACTTGGTGACCATGTTACTAAGAACTACCTCGAGAAGAAGCTTGCAACTCTTGACACTTCCAAAGGGTCATTCGTTCCATTTGATTCCGATGCTCTTCAACAATCCATCGCCAAGTTTCCTCGCAAGTACAAGACACCCGACATTGCCAAGTTCAACGGTACTACTTGTCCTCGAGCTCATATTGAGACCTATTCTTGGGCCATGCTTCCAATGGGCGTTGACAACACAATCTTGGCCCAATGCTTTCCTCAAACTTTAGAAGGTGCTGCAAGGGATTGGTACATGTCTCTTCCTACGACTACAAGGCTCGATTGGTCGTCCGCATGTTTGGTCTTCCAAAGGCAGTTTGAAGACAACTCCACTTACCGCCCTACTAGGAGGGATCTTGAACAAACTAAACAACATGCCAATGAGTCCTTTGCTGAATTTGCTAGAAGATGGAGACTCAAACTTACTGAAATTGTCGAAAGGCCTACTCTCAAAGAGCAAATCCACATCTTCCTCCAATGCCTTCGTGATGAATTTCAAGAGAAGCTCGCCGGTAACTACTTTCCTAGTTTCAATGAACTCCTCGAGTCCGGAATTAGGGTTGACGACTTCCTAAAAAGCAAAAAGAAGGAAAATACTTTCCGCTACAACAAGCCCACCACAAGTAAGGATGCTTCAGTCAACGCTATTGCACTCAGTACCGCCCAACACCGGAAAGTATTCTCGCCGTCCCTCCTCCCGAAAAGAAAAAGAGGCACTACGACAAAATTGAAGGAATCACTCAAGAAGAACTCTTCGATGTGCTTGTCCAGAATGAAAAAATCAAATCAAGGGAAGGTGGTCCTCCGAAGGATATGGGTCCAAATCATGCTCATCACTTATTCTGCAAGTACCACAACTTCACCGGCCACGACACCAACTCCTGCCACCACTTGAAGGACATCATACAAGACCTCTTTGATAATGGAGATCTAGAACGTCCCAACGTCATCACCAATCCTCTTCCTCGTACTCCATGAAGAAGATGAAGCTCCAAGAAAAAAATCTACACTTACCACTTTGGGGCTACCACTATCCTCTCCCTTTCTCCTTTGATAGAAGTAGAT
Organism: Adenophora triphylla var. japonica; assembly: GCA_022495995.1. Taxonomy (NCBI): domain Eukaryota; kingdom Viridiplantae; phylum Streptophyta; class Magnoliopsida; order Asterales; family Campanulaceae; genus Adenophora; species Adenophora triphylla. The sequence goes on from JAFEMH010002186.1 coordinate 154,561, forward strand.
TAGGTTTTAAATTTCCAAGTATGAACTCGAAGAGTCGCTCTGTCTTTCTAGTACTCCTCACCTCCTCTAGTTTGTGTCCTCTAAACTATCGAGTCTGTTCTTAAATTTCTCAATTAATCAAAGTAAATTTCTTTTCCTAAACACTTTCCCTAAAGTTGTTCTACCTCATGAATATCATTCAACTCATGCAAAATAATGGACCTTCCATTCCCTAAATCATCGCAAAAATAGAAACTTCTAAGTGACTTTAAGAAGCAAGTTATCATTAGGAGGCTTAAGGGTTAAACATTACCCCTACTGAAAGTTAGAGACCAACAAGCGAAGAAAGCCAAAGGTGCTGCTGTCAACATTCATCCCAAGAAGAGTGGGGCTACTCAATTCAAGGCTTTGAGAGTACAAAAAAATAAATAAATAAATAAAAAGCTCGCTAGGACGAAACTCCTCAATTCGTCCTAGGCAAAAATAGAGCATCGAAAAAAAAAAAAAAAAAAAAAAACTCTCAAGCCTTCATCGCCCCACAACAAGGATGGAATTTCAACAAAGGTAAGAAGGACTCTCCCACAAAGAAGAGGAGTCAAGTGATACCAACAAAAGAAAAGAGGATTCCTCAACATCCTCTTACAACAAGTGAAGAAGACTTTCAGTACCAAGAAAAATGTTTACCCTTAAGTCATACTAATGATTGGCTTCCTTCTCAAACTTATTTAGAAACTTCTAGATGATACACGGTTCATTAAAAGGTAGAATAACTTTTCTAGATCTTTGAGCCAAGAAGTGTTTCTCGTTGAGTCTAAGGGCTTCCTGTTAGCCACTCTCATACACACTCTTGAAATTCAAGCATCAAAACTGGGGCTTCCTCACCTTTCCTCCCCCAGTCAATCTCTACTTCAACTCTTCAAAATAATCAAATCTGCATTAGGGGCTTTCCTCTTTGTTTCTCACTCTCATCATCAGAGAATACACTTCTCCAAAAAATCAATGCTTGGATCACCTTCCAAAAATAGAGTCCGTCTCTCCTAAACTAACTTGAGACCTCATTTCTCTCTCCTCAATAAGATTTTTTCTCTCTGAGTTCTCTTTGAGTTACATACTATAAAAAAAAATGAAAAAAAAAAGACGCAAAAGAGATGCCCGCTAGATTGAAAAACCCGAAAGGGCGGTCTAGGCAAAAACCAGGGTGCGCACTAAGAAAAAAAAATCAAAGGACAAAGGGAGAGTATTCTTCAGCCTTCTTCATCGAGTGTCATTCGATCTTCTTCAAATCAAATCAACAAGGAGAGTCTTCTTCGATCACCTTCAAATCAAAGAGAGCAGCTTCACAAGCCTGTTCACAAAGTCATCTACCACTTGCAAACAACTTGGGGCTTGAGACACCAAAGGGCCTTGGACATAAAGCCATTACGACAGTCGACAGATTTGTAGTCGTTTGCCTCCTAGAGACACGACTCAAAGGAGAAGTAAGAATGAAAATTCTCAACAGACCTAGATGTGTTCACACAAGGATACTCATCGAACGAAATTCTACAACAATACAGCCTCGCTGATTAGCAACAAATTCTGCATAAACCTGATTTGGTCCCAACTTGTCAAACACAAGTTCACCCATACAATTCACCCATCTCAAATACAAATCCATACACACATGTCCCTACATGTTCATATACCATATTCTCATACATAAACTCACCACCAAAATGTCCGACCGGCCATTTACACGAACAGACGTGTGCACCACCACGTAAGTCCAGTTAAACAACTAAAATCTGAAAAAAAAATCTACTTGGAATCTTTATGTGCTGACAGGTACACAAAGGTAAGAATCATTCGGGTCTATCCGAGATCTAGCGTGCATATATCCTTGCATTACAGGGGCCGACAGAACCTTCATCTCAACCGACAACTTCAAGTCCGTGACCTCGGCAACACCAACAATATCAAAGTCTGTGATGGCAGCAACTTCAAGTCCGTGACCTCGGCAACAACTTCAAAGTCTGTGATGGCAGCAACCTCAAGTCCGTGACCTCGGCAACATCAACAAAGTCTGTGATGGCAGCAAACTTCAAGTCCGTGACCTCGGCAACAACTTCAAAGTCTCGACGGCAAAGAACTTCAAGTCCGTGACCTCGGCAACGTCAACAAAATCCGTGACCTCGGCAACAACAACGGGAACGTCAGTAACCTCGGGCGGCACACTTCAACAACTTCATCAACAAATGGGTATCTTCAGAATTGGGTCAAGTCTTTTGATTCCTCAGTATGATTTTACCTTTTCAAAAAAAATCCCTCTTCGATTTTCAAAAATGCTTTTCAAAATACCTAAAATAGCCTTTTAGTGTTTTGGAGTCGAACTACGTTTGGTCTGATTCTCTCTTAGAGATACGTAGGCAGCCGTGCGGCACGACCATCCCAATGTTCAGAATGATGTCTTTTCTATCGACGACACTTCTTCTTTCATAAGACCTGTCGCCGAGGGGCTCTGTAGACACCCCATTCTGAACCAATAAATCATGATTACACTACTCTTCATCTCTCTTTTATGTTTTGATGAAAGCATATCAGTTTCGTCATGTTTTCGTTAAGTTTCTAACTAACCTCGTTAGTTTTGGACCTAACTGACTAACGGAATAAACTGAAGAGGACAAAATAGTCATCAGACTAGATATCTCGCACGAGATATCATATCTCGCGCGAGATATCCCCTCGACAGATGTGCGTAATCACAATTCTTCTCCGTCCCAAACTCTTTTCTTGATAAACCTCATCTAATCCGGTTCTCCAATCAGAATTGAGTTCTGGAAGCTTCCTAGGAGTGTTTTACCTTTCCACCTCTACCTCTTAAACCCCTATAAATACTTGGTGACTTCCACTGTTTCAAAGGTCCAGAATTTCACACAACACACACAATTTGTTGGTTTCTTTCCACGAAAGACTCCTTCAAATCACTCACAAACAACTTCTAAATTCGTCCTTCAACCACGTTGATTGACGAACATCAAGGCTCAAGCCTAGCATCAAGGCGAAGCTCTGTCCGCATCAAGACTTGACTCTCATATTGAGTCGAAACTCTGCCCAAATCACTTCTCGATCGAGAAAACATCTTAGAACCACGTTCTAAATCAAATCCTCCCTAAATTAGGTAAACTCCTATACTTTTACTCTTTTCTTCTTAATCTCTCTCTATTGGCTTTTAGAGTGGTGTAATCTCATCAAAAGGATTAGCCTAGAGTCCCTTCAATCGATGAAGGCGATCTCGAAGCGTACAATCCGACATTCCTAATCAAGAAATTGATTAGGGTTTTCTTGTTCTTTATTTAATTAGTAATTAAAAAGATTGATAATACTCAATTGGCAAGACCGATCTCCGGATTGGGTGGAATGGATGCTCCTCGACCTACCCATTCGATAACTTAACCCCCGAACCCTCAAATCTCTTTTTAAGGTTTTTCTTATTGTTTTCCTAAATAAATAATAAGTGGCGACTCTGTTATTTCAAAATTCACGCATCGCTACAGAAAGCTGTAAACACCTTACATTACCTGTAACGACCCTAACCCTAGGCACAATTTTAATATTACATTATATGCTTTTAAAATTTATGTTAACTTTATGTGTTCATTTATGTCTTTAAATTCTTGTTTAAGATAAGATGGTTGGGAAATAATAAAAATGAAAATTAGATAAATAGTAAAAGGAGGTTAAATGGATAGGATGAAGTATTGTGATGAGGGTAATTTTAGTTAAAAGTGAAAGCCTCTAAATCTCTAGATATTTTCATGGGGGGGGGGCCAAAATTGTCTTACTCTTCCTATTAATGCCAAGTGTCAACCTCCTACTCTTTCCCTCCTTATTCTTACTCTTCCTCCTTCCTCCTTCATTATTTCATATACTTTCCCTAGCTAGAAAACCTCCATGGAAAGCCCTCCCTTCCAAGTCTTGAAACTAAGCCATTTCTCCACCATTTTCAAGTTCAAGAGCATCTTTGAGGTTGGATCATCAAGAGGAATCAATCAAATTAAGAAGATCAACCTTCCATTCTAAAACCCTAAGGTGAGTTGTTATGACTTCCCTTCTTATAAATGTTCATAAATTATTAATGTTGTTCTTGTTATAATTAATGGTTGTTGCATGCTTTGGAAACCTTGTAGGAATTGGATGATTGGTAAATGAAATAGGATGATTTAAATGTTCATGGTATTTGATTTAAAGAGTATGAAATGGGTGGAAGATTTAGGGATGAATAAATTAGGTTTACATTATTAGGGGTTTACTTGGTTTATGATGATCCTTGTAGAGCTAGAAATTCCTTGGTGTTCATAAGTATAAAGGATAGTGTAAAGGAAAAGAAAAATAGCAAGAGAGGAATTTAGGAATCCGGGATTTGGCTGGGAAGGGCACTTGGGCGGTCGCCCAAGGGGCATGAGCGGCCGCCCGTACTTTGCCAGAAACTAGTGTGCTTGGGAAATCCTCTTGGGCGGTCGCCCAAGAGGTGTTGAGCGGTCGCCCAAGAGGGCAGAACTTGGATTCCTTTTGAAGAACCACTTGGGCGGTCGCCCAAGTGGCCTGGGCGGTCGCCCATAGTACTAGAATCTCCCCAATCTTCTTTCTTGCTGATTTTACTAGGAAGCACTTGGAATGATCCCTAACCATGATAAGGTAGTAGAAACTAATCCAAACCGGATATGAATTAGTCCTTTTAATTTAAGTTATAATTAGGACACTAATGGCACCTTAATTGGGTTTAAATGGAAGTACGGAAACACTCTATCTCCGACTTAGAAATCATTTGGCAGTTTATAAAATGTGTGACTCCTACTTGGTAGAATTAACTTGGATCCTTATAGAGATCATATATTTTTGTATAATGACTAAGTAAGATGGGTTGATGATATATCATTTTCTTACTTGAGTACATATTCATGGATTGTATGATGCTTAGTGTATTACATAAATGTTGCACTGTGCTACTGATGGAACATGAGTATATTTTATCATGTGGCTACGTTGTTTATCCCCTTTGTGGGTTTATATTGCAAGTTTATGATATGTCTTTGGACTTCGGTACACCGGTTGTTGGAGGGTTGTTTACGGTGAATATTGCTTTAAGCAGTTCACAGGAGATGAGTTATGACAATAACTATCTTGGTTGTTAGGGGGTTGTTTCTGGTGAATATTGCCTAAGCAGTTCACAGGAGATGAGTTATGACAATAACTATCTCGGTTGTTCGGGGGTTGTTTATGAATATTGCCTAAGCAGTTCATAAGAGATGAGTTATGACAATAACTATCTCAGTTGTATGATTTGTTTGTGAATAATGCCTAAGCAGTTCACAGGAGATGAGTTATGACAATAACTATCTCGGTTGTTTGGGGGTATTTATTACTCCCTGTTTATTCTACGATATTGATTGTTCTTTATATGGTAAAATTCTTGGTTCGGGTGAATATGCATTCACAGAAAAGAGGAGTGTTGCCCCCTCGTTGTACGACTATTGTTCAGACGGGAAAAGGTAAACCGAGGTAATGTAAAGTGTTTACGGCTTTTCCAATGTGTTATATACAATTTGTTATGTGTTGCATCTTATTTGGCATATTCTTTGCATTCATAATAGCTTCTTTGAGATTTATTCTCACCCCTCTCCCTTTAATGTTTTAGATCCTGAGACAGGCGGACCGGCCAAGTGAGGACGGAAAGGAGTTCGGACGTGGTATTTTGGGATTTGTCGGGGTACTTATAGGTTGGCATAGAAAATGTATTTTGGTAATTCCTCTATGGAGTTTGTGGGTATAAAACTTAGTTACTACGTTATAAATAAAGTCTTTTGTAATTTAAAGTAGGTTGTTACTTTTAAAAGTTATTCAACTCTTCCTTCCATATAGAGAGGAATGAAGTTATTTGGGAATGGTTTTGTTCAGGATGTTTAAAGTTGTAAGTTAAACCAAAGTTTTAAAAAGTTTAGGCTATTGAGTTAGTTGAGGACGCTCCAACTCGGGACACGTGTAGGTTCCGGGTCGGGGTCCTCACAGTTGGTATCAGAGCTCGGTTAGAATTCTCGGGTAGAGTCTAGCTGAGTGAGAGTGTGCGATAATGGACGTCGAGTGTTTAATGCAGGAGCTTGTTCAATGGCAGAAAATGATAATGACCAACCAAAGGATCGAGGAAATGTGAGCAATATGGAGAGATAGATTCCTCCACAATCATTTGAGGTATATTACCTGTCTCCGGAGTTAGGGGTCCTACTTTTATAAATCCCCGTTCATTTCGTTCTCATGTGGCATTACATTTCGTTTTTATTTGCATAAATGGCCCGAGAGTTGCCTTATGTACTGGAGGTTCTACTCCGATGGGAGAGTACTTCGGATCATCCTTGATTAGCATGGTAGTTGTGATTAAGTGGGCATGGATTGCTTAGGTGAATATGGTAGATATACCAATCCGTAAATTATTGTTATATTGACCTGAATTAATTGAGTAGTTGTTGTGTTTGGGGAGGACTGTCGCAAGAAGCGAGTCTCCTTATCTATGTTTGACTTGCCTCCATGTGTGGTTGAGGCGGATAAGTCATTATTTGCTATTATGTCATATATGCGTAAATGTCGAAAGTATGGCCTAATTAAGAGTGGTTTATGGTTGTATTACTTGCGTAAGTAATTATACATTGGTGTCTCGTGATGGAGACTAGATATATGAGACTAGTATTGAAAATAATAGTCTAAGTGGGATTATATGGTTTATAAGATATCGTGAGTACGAGTCCTTATAGAACTGACATGTATTAGCCTTATGTGCTATAAGTTTATTCTCTAAGGAGAGATTGATTGAATTCTTGCTACTAATTTGAATAGGAAATCAGATATTTTGTAGGTGATATCACCCTATAAGTTGACTAAGTGGTGTTCTTCATGTGAGTTTCAAAAATGGGTTTTCATCAGGTATCATACCAGGACATTGAAGCTTTGAGTGGATATAAGATACTATTTTAGTATTCGGATCCCTAAATAGAGGACACTAATTGGGATGATAGAATTGATGATTCATTTTGGGAAATTATTTGATAAAGAAGATAATGAGCTTAGCGAATCTCCGTAAGGATAAATTGTTACTATAATTAGAAAAGATGATACTTGGTGGTTATTTATGGATTATAGAGATCTCAAATTCGTAACTGTAAGAAATAAGTATTCGTTATCACTTGTGATGATTTGTATGACTGATTTTAGGAACTAGTAGAATACTCAATGGTTATTAGTTGAATTTTCGGGTGTTACAATTACAGTGAATATTTGTTCTAAGGATATACTTAAGACAACCTTTGTATCTAGTATGACCGTTTTGAATTGTGGTGGTGTATTAGTTATGGAGGGGTAATTAGGGTAAATGTGAAGAAGTATAATAGATGTAGTTATTGGTGACTTATAGGATCAACTTCAGGGGTTGGTAATATATGTATATGGTTTGTTTTGAGGAATGATTATCATTAGTTGAGAAAATAAAAGGGGGATAAATCTTATTGGAAGGCATAATACTTTAGGATGATTACACCGTATAGGTTGACTTAGTTGCGTGACTCATATGAGGAATTGGTGTGACGCTTGGATTTGAGATTGTTGATTATCGAGAGGTAAGTTAGTTTACACTGTTAATGTCAAATTGCAATTTGGGGATGATTGATCTATGTGAGTTCCAATTATATTTTCTTATTAGGAAATCATGGTATTTGATCGGAAACTTGAGGTATGCAATACGATGTTACTAAGTACAATACCAATATCGAAGATAGGGAATAGATGACTCAAATTAAGTAAAAGTGTTGAATATTCAACTTGAGGAATGATTGAATCGAGGATGATTTACCAAGTTTATTATCTTAATGAATGTTTTAGAGTTACTCATAGAAGATAGTATTAGTATTACGAGATTGTGTTTTCTTATAGAGAATTTAACTAAGTATAAATATCATGAGTGGTAGCTACACTATAAATAGAGGTCAAATAAGAAAATTATGTTAAAATTGTTTTAAATGTGTTTTAGAACTTTGGATTTTATATTGGACCTCTGTGTGAATAATTGTGCCCTTCGGGGATAGTTGATTTAATAAGGTCAATGAACCGTTTTTATGTACATTAAAATCTGTGAGTAATTTAATTATCTACCACTGGTATGGGACAGTTGTAGATAATTCGATCACTCGAGTTATTTTTGTTAACTTATCAATCTTTTGAAAATCTCTTAAAGCTGTGAGTGGTTTAGTTAATTAAAACTGGTATGGGACAGTTTTAAATAAATAAACCATTCGAGTCTCATTTGATCTCTTTATGTCTATCCTTTGAAATTCTGAAAAATGTTGTAAATTTTAGGACGACTTGGTATTCTAAAGATATAATTTGTACAGAAGCAAGTAGAAAGGTAACCTAGTTCCCTTATAGTGATTAATTGTATTAAAGTTTTGATCCAAGAAATGATTTGATAAATTGAGGGGTTATTAATGTGACCGTCGCAGTAGACTCGGTTTTGTATTGGAGTTGGATCGGCTCCGTTGTGGGCGGCCAACCATTTGATTCGGATATTGATCCGTCACTGGACCTGAACATAATTAGAACATTGAATTGTGAAATATGGTAAATTAATATTCCGTTTATGGAATCAGGGTCTTATTAGCATGTTCTCAATTATTATTTCATAGGCAGTTATTTAATGTTTGTATCATGAGAAATGAGGGTGAGATAATTGAGATAACTCGTTTCAAGCGAGTCAAGACATAAGGTGGTTTGGTCATAAGGGTGAAAATAGAAATTTGACGTTAGAAGATTTATTAAAATATTTAGAGTTCTAGATTGAACTGAGAGTATTATCACGATTAATTTTGTGATTGGGTTACCTTGGAAGTAAAAGGAGTATGTTGTTTGTTTATAGGAAGTTGATAGTATTTTCTACTTATTATATATATTTATGTTGATGAAATTCATTGATTAAGTCCTCATATATGTTAGGGGATTGTTTGATTGTATAAATCCCATGGTATCAAATGGATTGGATAGACATCTTTTGGGAAGATCATTTTGGAATGTAGGAATGCTATTGAGTTTAACTTTGTGAAAATTTGAGGAATCATTACTTATTGTTGAGGATATGCTAAGGGCATGTACAATGGCTTTTAGTAGTCGATAGGACGTATGGTTACTAGTGGTTGGGGGCGTATAATAGCAGTTATCATTCTAACATTGAGATAAGACCGTATGAGGCGTTGTTCGGGAAGAAAATATCGATCTCTAATTTGTTGGGGTGAGGTTGGAGAAGCAAGGCCTAAGGTAAATTGGCGCCAAAATTTGTTAAACCATTTGATGTTTCAGAAAAGGTTGGTGAATTGACTCATAGACTGGCTTGGAGCAGCTTATAGATTATTTAAAGTTTTAAATGCAATATTGTAATGTAATTGGTGACATAGGTGGTATACCTTCATTTATTATATTTTATTGTGGTCGGGAAAATTCGGTTAAGTGATATTTGTATGGTATTCTTGGGACATTAAGTTGTAATATCGTATTATTAATGAAATTAGAAATCTTGGAAAAGAATCATAGCATTGAAGAGACTAATTGGGAATTGGAGTCTGAGGCATACATAAGTAACCGAGGCGGGTTGAACATTTAGGTAAGTGACAGTCAAATTCGGGACGAATTTTCTTTAAGGGGGAGTGAGTGTAACGACCCTAACCCTAGGCACAATTTTAATATTACATTATATGCTTTTAAAATTTATGTTAACTTTATGTGTTCATTTATGTCTTTAAATTCTTGTTTAAGATAAGATGATTGGGAAATAATAAAAATGGAAATTAGATAAATAGTAAAAGGAGGTTAAATGGATAGGATGAAGTATTGGGATGAGGGTAATTTTAGTTAAAAGTGAAAGCCTCTAAATCTCTAGATATTTTCATGGGGGGGCCAAAATTGTCTTACTCTTCCTATTAATGCCAAGTGTCAACCTCCTACTCTTCCCCTCCTTATTCTTACTCTTCCTCCTTCCTCCTTCATTATTTCATATACTTTCCCTAGCTAGAAAACCTCCATGGAAAGCCCTCCCTTTCAAGTCTTGAAACTAAGCCATTTCTCCACCATTTTCAAGTTCAAGAGCATCTTTGAGGTTGGATCATCAAGAGGAATCAATCAAATTAAGAAGATCAACCTTCCATTCTAAAACCCTAAGGTGAGTTGTTATGACTTCCCTTCTTATAAATGTTCATAAATTATTAATGTTGTTCTTGTTATAATTAATGGTTGTTGCATGCTTTGGAAACCTTGTAGGAATTGGATGATTGGTAAATGAAATAGGATGATTTAAATGTTCATGGTATTTGATTTAAAGAGTATGAAATGGGTGGAAGATTTAGGGATGAATAAATTAGGTTTACATTATTAGGGGTTTACTTGGTTTATGATGATCCTTGTAGAGCTAGAAATTCCTTGGTGTTCATAAGTATAAAGGATAGTGTAAAGGAAAAGAAAAATAGCAAGAGAGGAATTTAGGAATGCGGGATTTGGTGGGAAAGGCACTTGGGCGGTCGCCCGAGGGGGCATGAGCGGCCGCCCATCTTGCCGCGTAAACTAGTGTGCTTGGGAAATCCTCTTGGGCGGTCGCCCAAGAGGTGTTGAGCGGTCGCCCAAGAGGGCAGAACTTGGATTCCTTTTGAAGAACCACTTGGGCGGTCGCCCAAGTGGCCTGGGCGGTCGCCCATAGTACTAGAATCTCCCCAATCTTCTTTCTTGCTGATTTTACTAGGAAGCACTTGGAATGATCCCTAACCATGATAAGGTAGTAGAAACTAATCCAAACCGGATATGAATTATTCCTTTTAATTTAAGTTATAATTAGGACACTAATGACACCTTAATTGGGTTTAAATGGAAGTACGGAAACACTCTATCTCCGACTTAGAAATCATTTGGCAGTTTATAAAATGTGTGACTCCTACTTGGTAGAATTAACTTGGATCCTTATAGAGATCATATATTGTTGTATAATGACTAAGTAAGATGGGTTGATGATATATCATTTTCTTACTTGAGTACATATTCATGGATTGTATGATGCTTAGTGTATTACATAAATGTTGCACTGTGATACTGATGGAACATGAGTATATTTTATCATGTGGCTACGTTGTTTATCCCCTTTGTGGGTTTATATTGCAAGTTTATGATATGTGCTGGACTTCGGTACACCGATTGTTGGAGGGTTGTTTCTGGTGAATATTGCTTTAAGCAGTTCACAGGAGATGAGTTATGACAATAACTATCTTGGTTGTTAGGGGGTTGTTTCGGTGAATATTGCCTAGCGAGTTCACGGGAGATGAGTTATGACAATAACTATCTCGGTTGTTCGGGGTTGTTTATGAATATTGCCTAGCGGTTCATAAGAGATGAGTTATGACAATAACTATCTCGGTTGTATGATTTGTTTGTGAATAATGCCTAAGCGGTTCACGGGAGATGAGTTATGACAATAACTATCTCGGTTGTTTGGGGGTATTTATTACTCCCTGTTTATTCTACGATATTGATTGTTCTTTATATGGTAAAATTCTTGGTTCGGGTGAATATGCATTCACAGAAAAGAGGAGTGTTGCCCCCTCGTTGTACGACTATTGTTCAGACGGGAAAAGGTAAACCGAGGTAATGTAAAGTGTTTACGGCTTTTCCAATGTGTTATATACAATTTGTTATGTGTTGCATCTTATTTGGCATATTGCTGCATTCATAATAGCTTGCTGAGATTTATTCTCACCCCTCTCCCTTTAATGTTTTAGATCCTGAGACAGGCGGACCGGCCAAGTGAGGACGGAAAGGAGTTCGGACGTGGTATTTTGGGATTTGTCGGGGTACTTATAGGTTGGCATAGAAAATGTATTTTGGTAATTCCTCTATGGAGTTTGTGGGTATAAAACTTAGTTACTACGTTATAAATAAAGTCTTTTGTAATTTAAAGTAGGTTGTTACTTTTAAAAGTTATTCAACTCTTCCTTCCATATAGAGAGGAATGAAGTTATTTGGGAATGGTTTTGTTCAGGATGTTTAAAGTTGTAAGTTAAACCAAAGTTTTAAAAAGTTTAGGCTATTGAGTTAGTTGAGGATGCTCCAACTCGGGACACGTGTAGGTTCCGGGTCGGGGTCCTCACATTACCTCTGTTTACCTTTTCCCGTCTGAACAATAGTCGTACAACATTGGAGATAAACTCCACTAATTAGTGAACTTGTTGAACATTATACACTTCTTATAAGACCCTTTTTTCAGGGAACCATATAAGATAGTAGCAACTCTGTAAGGCTTTTGACTCAATACAGATGCTATAACCCCAATCTGTGGCCACAGAAGGGGACGGTCAAAGGTATAACATAATTCGATCACATTAGGTCACACTTTCCTTAATTGATCGTATTACGCTATACCCCCAATCATCAGTTGATTAACAAAAGTTCAAGCACATAATAGTTACTTGAAATAAAATCCACAAAAGGGATAAGAAATATAACCACATGGTAAATTATACTCATGTTCAACCAATATCATAATGCAACATTTATTTAATACACTATGCATAGCACAATCAATGAATATGTATTCAAGTAAGGCAACAAGGTATCATTAACCAACCCTACATAGTCAATATATAACAATACATGGCCTCTATAAAGGTCCAAGCTCAATTTACCAAGTTGGAGTCACATTGGTTAAGTGGCCAAACAAGGCTACTAAGCGTTTTCCGAGTAATAATTAAAGTACTTCCACAATTCCATTTTAACCAAATGAGATGTCTTTGCGTAGCTAAAGTATTCTACTTTAACCTAAGTTAAAGAGAATGCATTCATATCCTAGGTAGATTAGGTTTATACTACTTTAAAATAGTTAGGAATCATGATAAGTGATTGTTGGTAGAAATCAGCAAGAAAGGAAACTGGAGGAGCATCTGTTGACATGGGCGACCGCCCAAGGTGGTATGGGCGACCGCCCAAGCAAGGGGTCACAAAGGGGTGAATTTTATGTGGGGATGGGCGACCGCCCAAGATTGGGAAAAGCTGAAGGCCAACTACTGTGCACATGGGCGGCCGCTCAGCCCAACATGGGCGACCGCCCAACCTAAAATTATGTACTAACATCAACCATTCTACTCCTAACCATTTCATACCTCTTCCAAACCAATCCAACACTAACTAGCATCATTTTAGTACTCCAAATCTATGCCAACCATTCCAACAATAAGATAAACCTAATCCTTTCACTCACTTAGTTAATTCTCACATTTCACTATCACATTTCAATGTCTAACATCCTTACTTCACATTTACCATACTCTTTCACTTTTGATCAACTTCCAAGAACCACAACCCCATATTTAAGTTATTAACCCATTCTCAACTCCAAGAAGTGTTCTAATATACCAAACAATCAATTTAACAAACAATACCAACATCAAATATTTCATGAGCAAATATTTGAAGGAAAGTCATAATAACTCACCTTAACAATATGAGATGAAACAATGATTTTCTTGGCTTGAAGCGTTTCCCTCGCCGCCACGAACACGAAAGTACAACCGGATCATAAAATGAAGAAGGATTGAGTTTACTAGGATTTTTGGAAGGGAAGGTTTACAATTGGTTTTCCATGGGGATTTTTCATTGAGGAGGAAGAAGATGATTGAAGAAAATGGGGAGGTATGGGAAGGTTTGAAAATGAAGGAGGTGAGGGAAAAGAAAGAGTATGGCCCCCCATGCCAAATTAAATGGGATCTTTCCACTTTCTCCACTTAAGCCCCTAAATTTTTAAAGAATGAAATTAAACCCTCTACTTCTCTCCTCTACACAAGGGCAACCTAACTACTCATATTTTATTTATTTTCAATTACTATACTTTAACAAAATACTTTAACTTATTTCCATTTAATCCTAAGGCTTTTAAAATTATCTCCTAACCATCTTAACTTACCATAATAAATCAAAGACATAAAGTAAGCACATAAGGTCAACCAATAATATAAAATGCATATAATAGGATGCTAAAATAGTGCCTAGGTTTAGGGTCGTTACACTCACTCCCCCTTAAAGAAAATTCGCCCCGAATTTTAAAAAGACTTACTTGCACGTTCAAACAACCAAGGATATTTCTCTCTCATTTCCGACTCTAGCTCCCACGCTGCTTCCTCAATGGTATGATTCTTTCATAGGATCTTCACTACCGAAATGCTCTTAGTTCTCAACTCCTTAACCTGAAACTCCAAGACTCCCAATGGTTCTTCAACATATGACATATCCGCTTGAATCTCATCGGGAGGAGAACTCAAAATATGGAAGGGATCATGACAATACTTCCTCAACATTGAAACGTGAAACACATCATGAAGTAAAGAAAATGATGGAGGAAACGCCAACCGGTAAGCCAATTCCCCTATCTTTTCTAAAATCTCAAACGGACCAACAAATCTCGGAGCCAATTTACACTTATTACCAAATCTTTTAATTCCCTTCCTCGGAGAGACCTTCAAGAACACGAAGTCACCCACTTGAAAAGATAAGTCCCGTCTTCTATAGTCGGCATAGCTTTTCTGTCTACTCTGAGCTGTCTTTAATCTATCCCGAATCACCTTGATTTTCTCCGTCGAATCTCGAACCAAATTCGGGCCCCAAAGCCTTGCTTCACCAACCTCGTCCCAACACATCGGAGATCTACACTTCCTACCATACAACGCCTCATACGGAGCCATCTCAATGCTAGACTGATAACTGTTGTTGTAAGCAAACTCAACTAACGGTAGATGATCTTCCCAAGACAATTGAAAATCCATCACACAAGATCGTAACATATCCTCAAGTATCTGAATGGTTCTCTCGGACTGACCGTCGGTTTGAGGATGGAACGCCGTGCTAAAACATAGCTTAGAACCCAAAGCTTCATGCAATGCTCTCCAAAATCTAGAAGTGAATCTCAGATCTCTATCGGAAACAATACTAACTGGAACCCCTTGAAGTCTCACAATCTCCTTCATATACAATTGAGCTAACTTCTCCATCGAGAACTTGGTTGACACCGGAAGAAAATGAGCCGACTTTGTCAATCTATCCACAATAACCCAAATAGCATCCATCTTCTTCGCGGTAAAAGGCAAAGCCGATACAAAATCCATTGAAATCCCTTCCCATTTCCACTTCGGAATGTCTAATGGTTGAAGTAGCTCGGCCGGTCTCTGATGCTCGACTTTGATCTGTTGACAAGTTAGACACTTAGACACATAATCCGCAATCTCCCTCTTCATCCCATTCCACCAATATCCACGTTTCAAGTCTTGATACATTTTCATACTACCCGGATGAATCGCAAACTTGGACTTATGACCATCCTCTAGAACACGCCTCTTGATTTCCGGTGAGGAAGGAACACAAATTCTTCCTTGGAAGGTTAAAATTCCATCTCTATTCAAAGCAAATTCCCCGGCTTTCCCTTCTTGCACTTGGCCCAAAATTTTCTTCAACTCCGGATCACTTTGTTGAGCTTCCTTCAAATACCCATACAAGGTAGGAACGGCTCGCACATTCGCAATTATTACTTCACTCCTCAACTCTCGGGAACTCAAAGCTGTTACATAAGCCTTTCGGCTAATCGCATCCGCCACTATATTTGCTTTCCCCGGATGATAAGAAATCACACAATCAAAATCCTTCAAGAACTCTAACCATCTTCTTTGTCGGTTATTCAACTCCTTTTGGGTAAACAAATACTTCAAACTCTTATGGTCGGTGAAAATCTCAAATCTCGCCCCATAAAGGTAATGTTTCCATTTATGCAACGCAAACACAATCGCCGCCAATTCCATGTCATGAGTAGGGTAATTCTGTTCAGCCGGTGATAACTTCCTAGAGGCATACGCAATCACTTTCCCATTTTGCATTAGTACACATCCCAACCCCGCCTTCGAGGCATCACTGTAAATGACAAAATTTTCGCAACCATCCGGAAGGGTAAGAATAGGAGCCGTGGTCAATCTCTTCTTCAACTCTTTGAAACTTGCTTCACATTTGGAATCCCATATAAAAGATACATCTTTCCGAGTCAACCTTGTCAACGGAGTTGCAATCCGAGAAAAACCCTCAAAGAACCTTCGGTAGTACCCCGCCAAACCAAGAAAGCTACGAACCTCAGTCACAGCTGAAGGTTGCTTCCAATTAAATACGACTTTGATTTTTGAAGGATCCACGAAAATTCCCGAACTAGACACCACGTGCCCCAAGAAAGCGATCTGCTCAAGCCAAAACTCGCACTTGCTGAACTTGGCGTACAACTGCTTCTCACGAAGAACTGATAAGACAATCCTCAAATGAATTTCATGCTCCTCTCGGGACTTAGAGTAAACAAGAATGTCATCTATGAACACCACTACAAATCTGTCGAGATACGGCTTGAAGATACGGTTCATCATATCCATGAATACGGCCGGAGCATTAGTCAACCCGAAAGGCATCACAACGAACTCATAATGACCACATCTCGTTCTGAAAGCTGTCTTTGCAATATCATCTGGTCTAATCTTCAACTGATGGTATCCGCTTCTCAAATCAAGTTTAAAGTAGATAACGGAACCTTGAAGTTGGTCAAACAAATCATCTATATGCGGAAGAGGGTATTTATTCTTTATGGTTGCTTGGTTCAACAAACGATAATCAATACATAATCTTAAGATACATAATCTTAAGGTACCATCCTTCTTCCGGACAAATAAAACTGGTGCTCCCCACGGTGACACACTTGGGCGAATAAAACCCCGGTCTAGCAATTCTTGCAACTGAACCTTCAACTCTTTTAATTCAGCCGGAGCCATTCTATAGGGTGCTTTAGAAATAGGTGTGGTACCGGGCACTAGGTCAATACAAAACTCTATCTCACGATCCGGAGGCATAGAGTACTCACTTGAAAACACATCACTAAATTCATTAACAATCGGGACATGAGCTAATTCGGGGGACTTCTTACTTGAATCTACCACATAAGCCAAGTACCCCGCACACCCCTTAGATAGCATTTTTCTAGCCTTTAAAGCAGAAATAACATGTATACCGAACATAGATTTGTCAGCATCAAATATAAAAGTAGGCACATCAGGCATAGCAAATGAGACTCGCTTTCTACGACAGTCTATCAAAGCATGACACTGACTCAACCAATCCATCCCAAGGATCACATCAAAGTCACGGATTGGTAACTCTACCAAATCCACTGGCAACACATGCCCACATATAGTCACATCACAACCGTGATAGATCAAAGTAGATGCAAGGCACTCTCCCATGGGAGTAGAAACCTCCAACACATAAGGCATAGATTCAGGCAATTTATGTAATGAAAATGCAAAATGAGATGCCACAAATGAATGGGAAGACCCGGGATCTATAAGGATGCGGGCCTTAACTCCTGAGACAGGGACTATACCTCTAATGACAGCATTAGGATCGACCTCTTCTCTACCCAAGGCGAACACTCGACCTTGCACTTTATCCTTGGGCTTCCCCTCGATATCTCTTTTCACGCCACCACCTTGTCCCCCTTGTCCGCTACCCTAAGCTTGCTTCCTTTTCCACTTAGGACAATTCTTCCGGAAATGGCCTGTTGCCCCACACTCTAGACATTTTCCTTGCTTACTTCAACACCTATCCTCTGAATGCCCTGGCTTCTTGCAAAATCCACACAATGCCCCAAACTGACCTGAAGTCGAACGGTTTGTAGGAGCCGCCACATTTCCTCCTCTACCTGCTCCCGGAGCTGATGTCCTTAGCTGCCCTCTATTCTGCCCAGAACCCTGACCTTGGAATCTATTCTTACTTCCACCTTTAGATTTACTACAATGCTCTTCTATATCATTCTCAATCAGATATGCCATATTCACGGCCGCTTGGTAGTTGATGAAGTCATGTGTCAATAACTGCTTCCGGAACTCCACCCTTAATCCTTTCACGAATCGGTAGATCCGCCTCTCTTCTTCCGGCACTAAATGAGGACAATATCGGGATAACTCTGTGAACTTGGCAGAATACTGTGCTATGGTCATTGTCCCTTGCTCCAATTTCAAGAACTCGACTTCCTTCTTATCCCTTGTAACCATTGGAATGAAATGATCTCGGAACTTGCGTGTGAAGTTCTCCCAAGTCTGTGGTGTAAGGTCCCGATCCCAGCCATCCTTTACTACTTGCCACCAATGCTCAGCAGGTCCTTCTAACTTGAAGACAACGCCTCACCTTTTCTGCATTCGGACTCTCCATTGCTGCGAAAATCTTATTCATTGCCTCAAGCCATCTCTCTGCCTTCAACGAATTCGGATCACCATTGAAACTCGGGGGTGCCATCTTCACAAATTTCTCTAGGCCATGGTGCCCTTGCCTACCTTCTGGTTGCTGTTGAGCCCTACCTTGATTTGCCATATTTTGTAGAAATACTCGGAACATATCCATCATTTCTGCATTCGGATTTCCAACATTTCCCAAAGCCCGAGCTTGATCGTCATCATTTCCCGCCATTAGAACAAACTCCTGCATTAAACACTCGGCGTCAGTTATCACACACTCTCACTTAAGCTAGACCTCTACCCAAGAACTCTAAACTGAGCTCTGATACCAACTGTGAGGACCTCGACCCGGAACCAACACGTGTCCCGAGCTGGAGCGTCCCCAACTAACTCCAAACTTACTAAGATTTTAAAGCTTTGATTTAACTTACAAACTTAAACATACTTAACATAACCATTTCAAAATAACTCCATTCCTCTCTATATTGGATGAAGAGTTGGACAACTTTAAAAAGTAACAACCTGTTTTAGTTACAAAAGATTTTGGGTTATAACGTAGAAATTAAGTTTTTATATACACAACTCCATAAAGAAATTTTACCAAAATACATCTTTCTGCGCCAACCTATACATACCCCGACAATCCCAAAATACCACTTCCAAACTCCTTTCCGTCCTTACTTGGCCGGTCCGCCTGTCTCGGGATCTAAAAACATTTAAAGGGAGAGGGGTGAGAATAAATCTCAGCAAGCTATTATGAATGCAGCAATATGCCAAGTAAGATGCAACACATAACAAGGTGCATATACACTACAAGAAACGTCATCATTAGGGTCGGCCCGTCACCGTCCCTAAAAGTCGATTTGCCGTCCCTAATAGTTTTAAGGTCGGCCTTAAGGACGGGACTTTGGGGTCCGGAATAACAGGCGACTCTAAAACTCTGGGACCCCCGTCACCGTCCCTAATAATGTATTAAAGACGGCATGCTTTGGTCCTTAAAAGTAATTTAGCGGGAATATTTTTGGAGCCAATTTTTTTTTGGGACGAGTTAATAGGGTCGGACTTGCCGACCCTAATATTAATTTAGCGCCAATTTATTTTTTTTCGGAAAATTATTAGGGACATGCGTCGCCGACCCTAATGTAATTTTGCGCCAAAATATAATTTTGGAGGGAAAGATTTAAGGTCGGCTTTCAACGACAATTTTGGAAGGAAAGATTTAAGGTCGACTTTCAATGACCCAAACAAGCTTGTATCCCAAAATACCTAAATCTTAACCATCAATATTAACTACTCCATTCGTATAAAAATGAAATGAATGTTCATCAACTAACTCTTTCATATAAGAGCATTGACCAGCTAAATAAATGTATTATTGTACACATTTGAAGTTACACAAAACAAAGAGATAATCTTATGACCAAAAAGAAAGGGAAATTAACTATATATATCTAGCCGCCGAAAAGATACCCAGCTGCTGCTTCTTCATTACCATCAAAACACTTGAGAGTGCTTCTCTTCCGAACCCAATTCTATAAGCTTTGTTCATTTTTATCCATGGATTGAATGGAGCTTCCTCTTGCCACAATCTTACAAATACTAAAGTGATCCAATTACAATGTCTTATCTGCAATCCAAGTAAACTCAAACCACTGTCCCACTTGTGGCTGATCGAAGGCAAAGAGCAAAACACACCAAATAAACCAAAGCATAAGAAAGATGTATATATTTCAATGCACAAATAGCTCAGACATAGCTACGTACCTGCTTATCCAACTAGACAAGATATTGCACAACAGCAGCACCATCCCGAATGTGTGCATTTTTCATTCCTTCCAACTCAACAGGGTTCTGGAAAGTGAAATGGTCAGTCATGGAAAAGCAAAAATCAACTTGGCAAAGACAACAGAAGTACCGCTGCAAACTAGCAAATCAATCAGAAGTGGGGTGCTTAGAGTTGAAGGGAAATCCCTAGCAAACAAAACAATGCACCAAAGTCCATTTCAAAGAAAGAAAAGCAATACTCCCAGCAACAGGGAGATGAAAAGAGATTATGCTTAAAGAGCTATACAAGGACAGTCCAATGTCATCTTACTGTGTTCTCTCTTTTCAAACAAAGTTTTGCAGCCTTTAATTTTAGTACCAGCTCAATAGTTATATTTCATAAATTGTTACAAACCTATATGAGTAAGATTTTTTTTATTTTTTATTTTTGATAGGAATGTAAAGTAAGAATTAATGCAGGAAAAAAAAAGACTGGCCTGCTCGCAGACAGGAAATAGAACACTTTTCTAAATTGTGAACTTCAGAGATGTGCTCAAATATAGAACTCATCAATTAAGAGAATTTAAGGCACAATACTTGGGACCACGACAGTTAATAAAAGCATGGGAGTCTTGATACATAAATTGTTAACGACACACTAATAGGACATATCTTACTTGGGCTCCTGAGCTGGAAGCTTCTTTCGAGAACCTCTCCTCGTCCATAAAAGTACGCGGTATGTCTTTCTCTGAGAATTTCAAGACGGTGATGATGTCAAAGCTTCAGAGATTGATTCAAATATATAAAATAAACATTTTAAACGAGCAAAATAATTAATGACACTCGAGTAAAAGTAAAAGTAGGAACAAATTTAAATAGTAACCTTGCAAAAATGGTAAAGCGACCTCTCCTCCACCAACTCTTAAAACGTTCTCTTTCAAATCAATCATGCACGGTGGAATGTGGCTATATTGAAGATCTTAACCAAATTTAAATATTAAGTATGGATCAAAAATACTATGAGCAAATGGAAGTACCTGGTGCTTACGAAGCATATCCAGGCATCAAATTTGTAAGTAAAGCATTATCATTCCCCTCTCCCCTTAAAGATTAATGCAGCTCTTTCTTGAGGTCGTCCCAGTCTTTGTTTCAAATATATTCAGATTCTCAGAAGATAACTTGGTCCATCTAATAACATTCAACAGACCATTTACATACTCACATAAAGTCCAAGAGGCAAATATATGGCAAGATTCACCACTAACTCATCGCTTATTGGTGGTAAAGTTAGATATGAACATGTTATGCAATTAATTAGTAATTAAAAGTGGCTTTTCTAAAGGTGCAACACTACCAAATAATGTGCAAACTTTTTGTAGTTCTAAAATTTGTAATCATAAGTAGTTGAACATTTAAGTCTGTTAGTTAACATGAATTGGCTTAGAAATGGATCTAAATTACCTTCAAGCGCTTTTCTAACTGTAAGCGCCATGTGAGCTCTTCTACCTGTTTTTCGAGTTTATCTTTTGCTTGTTGAAGGGCACCTGTTTCTCTTGCTGCCTATAAATGCAGAAATGGCCAACAGGAATTCAAATATGAGTGAGCAAGGCTGTATGTGTGTGTGTGTGTGAGAGAGAGAGAGAGAGAAAGAAAGAGATGGTTTTCACTTTTCAAGTAGATATGAATCACATATTGACAATGGCATGCAGTACATATACTATGCAGTGTAAGTAGCATGGGCTATTCCCTGATAACATCATGTAGTTTATTTATATATGCTTCTCTACTTTGATGTCTAATATTATGGTATACTTGTGAATAACATTAAAGAAGCCATCTGGTGTGGAATCATTTGAATATTTCATAAAGTTGAATAGGCATTCATCTCACCTTTAACACCATGGAGGCATCAGTAGAGTTAAGGTTATTTTGTAGCGAACAAAAGACAAGAGATAAGGGAACACCAAACACATACTGTAAATGAAGCTAAAAGCCTGACTATTCCGATTAGATTCACAAACTTTCCACTAGCAATTATGATCCAAGAAAATGAAGCAAATTAAATTATATGATCAATTTGAATTTCTCTATGCATCAGAAGACCAGCCTTACCATCTTTAGTTTCCGAAGCTCTTTCCTAGCAACTCTACCCCTCCATCTACATTGAGTAAGAACTGTTGCCCACTTCAGTTTCTTATAGTATGAAACTGCTCTATAACCACGCCAATGGGCCTGCAAGTAGCAAGTTAAAATTAGAACACAAAAGGCGACACTCTGAAGCAGCATAAGAAGACCAGGTGCGAACCTGTATACTGATTGCTGCTTTAGTTTGCTTTCTGAATCTGAATTTGATGCCTTGACTGCCAAACACCTAAAGCATAAAGAATAATTGCTTGTAATATAGGAGCATTTAGGATATCCACCAGTATATCTAGGGGAACAGCAATACGCTTTAAGAAAACATTTCAAGAAACAAAGTTTTTCTGAAAGACAAACCTCTGCATAAAGACTGTAAGGAAACTTCTGCCTGTAGCAAAGAAACAAAATATTTCCTAGTTATATGAGTTCTAATCTTCCTTTGAATAATCGATCTAAGCAACTAGATTAGCAATTGAAAGGCCATCAACACTAAATATCTATCAATCAGTAACATATCTCAAAACCCTAAAATTTGAAATTCAAGACGATTAGCAATTGACAGACCTGACCGATCGAGCCAGCACCGGTGAACTCATCGGTAATCTTACCAGCGGTTCCTTTAGGAGGACCAATGGGAGAAGAGGAAGGTGTGGTGGTGGCGGCGGCGGCAGAGGTAGCATAGTTGACGACGCGGTTGAGGAAGTAGCCAGCAGGAGAAGGGGTGTTGGAGGATCGGGAGGGGTTTCTAGGGTTTGTGAATGGGTATCTAGATGGAGGACGACGAAGTGGAGCGCGGAGGAGAGAGGCTAAGAGCCTCCGGGAAGACATTGTTGGCGATTGCAGAGAACGGGAAGGTGCGGGAGAGGTGATAGTGGGCGTAAGAGTAGGGAGGTTTTGGGGGGGTTTTTTTTTTTTCTTTTAATTTCATTTATTAGCTGATTAATTTTTAGAGACCCAATTTGCCGTTCTATCAATTTCGATGGTGTAAGGCTGACTTATTAAGTAGATAATAGGGATTAGAGAATTTTCCCGACCCAAAAAATCCAGTCCCTAATAATGACTTTTTTTGTAGTGATAACACATTTGGAAAGCTGTAAACACCTTACATTACCTCTGTTTACTTTTTCCCGTCTGAACAATAGTCGTACAACATTGGAGATAAACTCCACTAATTAGTGAACTGCTTGAGCATTATTCACTTCTTATAAGACCCGTTTTTCAGGGAACCATATAAGATAGTAGCAACTCTGTAAGGCTTTTGGCTCAATACAGATGCTATAACCCCAATCTGTGGCCACGGAAGGGAACGGTCACAGGTATAACATAATCCGATCACAATAGGTCACACTTTCCATAATTGATCGTATTACGCTATACCCCCAATCATCAGCTGATTAACACAAGTTCAAGCACATAATAGTTACTTGAAATAAAATCCACAAAAGGGATAAGAAATATAACCACATGGTAAATTATACTCATGTTCAACCAATATCATAGTGCAACATTTATTTAATACACTATGCATAGCACAATCAATGAATATGTATTCAAGTAAGGCAACAAGGTAATTAACCAACCCTACATAGTCAATATACAACAATACATGGCCTCTATAAAGGTCCAAGCTCAATTTACCAAGTTGGAGTCACATTGGTTAAGTGGCCAAACAAGGCTACTAAGCGTTTTCCGAGTAATAATTAAAGTACTTCCACAATTCCATTTTAACCAAATGAGATGTCTTTGCGTAGCTAAAGTATTCTACTTTAACCTAAGTTAAAGAGGATTCATTCATATCCTAGGTATATTAGGTTTATACTACTTTAAAATAGTTAGGAATTATGATAAGTGGTTGTTGGTAGAAATCAGCAAGAAAGGAAACTGGAGGAGCATCTGTTGACATGGGCGACCGCCCAAGGTGGTATGGGCGACCGCCCAAGCAAGGGGTCACAAAGGGGTGAAGTTTCTGTGGGAATGGGCGACCGCGCATAGATAGATGGGCGACCGCCCAAGATTGGGAAAAGCTGAAGGCCAACTGCTGTGCACATGGGCGGTCGCTCAGCCCAACATTGGCGACCGCCCAACCTAAAATTCTGTACTAACATCAACCATTCTACTCCTAACCATTTCATACCTCTTCCAAACCAATCCAACACTAACTAGCATCATTTTAGTACTCCAAATCTATGCCAACCATTCCCAACAATAAGATAAACCTAATCCTTTCACTCACTTAGTTAATTCTCACATTTCACTATCACATTTCAATGTCTAACATCCTTACTTCACATTTACCATACTCTTTCACTTTTGATCAACTTTCAAGAACCACAACCCCATATTTAAGTCATTAACCCATTCTCAACTCCAAGAAGTGTTCTAATATACCAAACAATCAATTTAACAAACAATACCAACATCAAATATTTCATGAGCAAATATTTGAAGGAAAGTCATAATAACTCACCTTAACAATATGAGATGAAACAATGATTTTCTCGGCTTGATGCGTTTCCCTCGCCGCCACGAACACGAAAGTACAACCGGATCATAAAATGAAAAAGGATTGAGTTTACTAGGATTTTTGGAAGGGAAGGTTTACAATTGGTTTTCCATTGGGATTTTTCATTGAGGTGGAAGAAGATGATTGAAGAAAATGGGAAGGTATGGGGAGGTTTGAAAATGAAGGAGGTGAGGGAAAAGAAAGAGTATGGCCCCCCCATGCCAAATTAAATGGGATCTTATCACTTTCTCCACTTAAGCCCCTAAATGTTTAAAGAATGAAATTAAACCCTCTACTTCCCTCCTCTACACAAGGACAACCTAACTACTCATATTTTATTTATTTTCAATTACTATACTTCAACAAAATACTTTAACTTATTTCCATTTAATCCTAAGGCTTTTAAAATTATCTCCTAACCATCTTAACTTACCATAATAAATCAAAGATATAAAGTAAGCACATAAGGTCAATCAATAATATAAAATGCATATAATAGGATGCTAAAATAGTGCCTAGGTTTAGGGTCGTTACAGTCAAGTTCTTTTGATGGTAAAGGCGGCGGCTGAAGATCCCGGTTACTACAAAGAAGGCGATTGATAGTAGAGATGTGTTATTTGTCGAGGAAGAAGCTTGGATTTGGGAAGTTGATGCTCGAAATGATTCTCGACGTACTTCCATTTCTATTCT
The DNA here is from genome assembly GCA_022495995.1 of Adenophora triphylla var. japonica. NCBI lineage: Eukaryota > Viridiplantae > Streptophyta > Magnoliopsida > Asterales > Campanulaceae > Adenophora > Adenophora triphylla. The sequence continues at coordinate 179,980 of JAFEMH010002186.1, forward strand.
TGAAGATGAAATCCCAAATGAAGTTGTTGAAGAAGAGGTGGTGGAGTTTCTCCTAATCCACAAGTGCCGACACCTGAACCATTTTTGGCAAATGAAAGACCGAGAAGGAATAGGCAACCATCTACTCGATTTAAAGGATTTGAGGTAACCCATGATGATGAGGTTAATGATGATGGTGATTTAGTACATTTTGCCATGTTTGCAAATAGTGAGCTAGTCAAGTTTGAGGAGGATGTCCAAGATCCAAGGTGGATTCAAGCAATGCAAGAGGAAATAAGAGCAATTGAGAAGAACAAGACGTGGCAACTTATTGATATTCCGAAAGAGAAGAAAGACATTGATGTCAAGTGGGTTTTCAAGACAAAGATCAAAGCAAATGGTGAGATTGAAAGGCATAAAGCACGGGTTGTTGCAAAGGGATACGAGCAAAGGCCTGGTTATGATTACCAAGAGGTATTTTCTCCGGTTGCGAGAATTGAGATCGTGAGATTGATTATTGCTTTGGCGGCACAAAAGCAATGGAACATTCATCAAATGGATGTCAAGTCAGCTTTCTTAAATAGGCCTTTTGAAGAGAAAGTTTATGTGAAGCAGTCACCCGGATTTGTGAAGAAAGGAAGTGAAGATAAAGTTTATAAGTTGAAGAAGGCGCTATATGGTTTGAAGCAAGCACCGAGAGCTTGGAACAAGCGTATTGATTCTTTCTTTATTGAAAATGGGTTTGAGAAATGTCCTTCCGAGCATGCCTTATATGTGAAGATAAACAGTGTTGCCGATATGTTATTGCTTTGCCTTTATGTTGATGACTTGGTGTTTACGGGCAACAATAATAGCATGATTGAAGATTTCAAGAAGTCGATGATGAACGAGTTTGAGATGACTGATCTTGGATTGATGTCATATTTTCTTGGCATTGAAGTCGATCAAAGAAATGATGAAATTTTTGTTTGTCAAAAGAGGTATGCCATTGAGATTTTGAAGAAATTCAGGATGTTTGATTGTAATCCTGTGAGGACACCCATGGAAGTTGGTACAAAACTGTCTAAGGATAGTGATGATGCGAAAGTTGATCCAACATATTTCAAGCAAATTGTTGAAAGTTTGAGATATCTTACTTGTATGAGGCCGGATATTGCTTATGGTGTCGGTTTGATTAGCAAATTTATGGAGTCCCCTCATTAGTCTCATCTTCAAGTTGCAAAGAGGATTTTGCGTTATCTTAAGGGAACCATTGGTCATGGTATGTTTTACTCTTCATCCAACAATGGTGTGATAGTTGGATATTCAGATAGTGATTGGAGTGGAGATCCCGATGATCGTAAGAGTACTTCGGGTTATGTGCTTAATTTTGGTGCAACTGTTTTCTCTTGGTCATCAAAGAAGCAGTCAATTGCGGCTCTATCTACATGTGAAGCAGAGTATGTAGTAGCAGCGATAAGTGCATGTCAAGCAAAGTGGTTAAGGAGTTTGTTAAAACAAATTCATGTTCGAGTTGATGGTTCAACAAAGATTTTTGTGGACAATATTTCTGCGATTGATTTGGCAAAGAATCCTGTGACGCATGGGAGGAGCAAGCATATAGATACTCGTTTTCATTTTCTTCGTGATCAAGTTGCAAGGAACGAGATTTCATTGGTGTATTGCAAATTCGAAGATCAAGTTGAGGACATTTTGACGAAGCCATTGAAGTTCGAAGCTTTTTTTAAACTCAAGCGGATGATGGGCATGACAACATTCGAGAATCAAGATTAAGGGAGGATGTTAAAGTTTAATCCTTGATTACTCTAGATTATTCTAGAGCAGTTTTTGGTTCATGGTATTTAATTTTGATGCATGATTCATAATACCACAAGTCAAGAGTCACTAATCTAGATAAGGATTAGTTAAGATGAGTATTGCCCTTTCATTTTCTAGTTTATGTTTATTATTTTTTCAAGTCTTGTAAGCCTATAAATAAGCAAGTCATTTTAGTCTCAAAGTGTGTCAAGAATTCAGATTTCAATATAAAAAGTTATTCTCATATATTTATCTTCTTGCTCTATATTTCTATATTTTCCAACAACCCGGTTAAGAGTTGATAAATGTTCAAGATTTCACTCTACAGATATTAGAATAGAGAAATGCCTGTAGGTCCATTTGTTTTTGTTCCTTTTAATTGAAGCTTGTGATTTAAAAAACATGCTTTCCATGGGACTCAAAAACCTGCTAAAAATGAGGGGTTCAAGTCATTTTTTAAGGTTTCTTAAGCCTAGAGAGTGGTGAGCCAGGAAGCCTGTAGTTGAGCTGGGACAGTTTTGTTTGCGAAAGTGTATAGAACTCAGAGCCCTAGGGAACCTTGCTCCTCGTGCCAATCCAACCAGGGAACTATTCAATCGTGAAGGACCATGCTCGGGCAGTCCTATTCCAACAATGATTCTAGTCTTTCTAGAGATCTAATTCAGTCGAGCTTTACTTTCCTAATACAACTCAACTGCCAATCTCTATTCTATAGGATTACTTCACCGCCTACCTATAAATAAGAGATTATAACTCCAAAATCAGGTATATTATATTCTCTAACATTTTTCCTTATTATTTTCTTATTATCTCTCCGAAAATACTTAGTCTCATATCGAAAGGCATTCGCCGGTGAATCCCCAATTTAATTTTATTATTTGTTCATCTATCCATATATCCGATCCATTGATTCCAAATAGATTGATACGAATGTTATATTAAATATCCCCAATTAATACGCAAAATTTAACAATAAACTCACTTCATAATCAACCGAAAAAATGATCTCTATTCACAAATGACACTCTGTGAGTCTTTTATAATCTACAAATAGCCCCTAGTGTGACATTCATTCCATCCAATTCAATCTATCCCAACATATTCCATTATAAAGAAAAACAATTTTCTCTGGCATTCAAAACATTAGCTATTTTTTATTTTATTTTTACCCAAAATATCCCTAGGTTTTATTAATAAATGAAAGAAAAAATTATAAACATTAGCTATAAAGAGCATCTTAAAAGCATAAAATTTCTTCAAATTCCCAAATTTTCAAGCATTAACTTTGTTTGCCGGAGTTGTTAGTTTGAAAGTTTGAAGTAGGGGTATAAACGGTTCGGTTCAAACTTCGGTTTGAGATCGAATCGAATCAAATCATGTGATTTGGTTCGATTTTCAAATACGAATGGTTCGGTTTGTTATCAAAAATCGACAAATCACATATTTCAGTTTGATTTGTGGTCTGACACTCCCATAACAAATCGAATCAAACCAAACTACGGTTTGAAAATGCGAGACCGAACCATCAAATTGAACCGATAAACCAAACCACAAACCACCTAATCAAACCAATAGACTGAACCATCATATTCAGATATTAACCATATATTTGTATATTGAATAATATTTATCGTTAGATCAATAAAAAAATCTAAATTAAATAGACTAATCATAATTCCCGTTTTGCATTATATTCAATATTAATTTGAACATTTGTTATCTTTATTGTGACACATAACTAGCCATGTTTTCTCTACAAAAACACTGTATCTCTCGCTCTTCCTCCGTGATCACAGAAAATTTTAAATTAATATGACAATAAGTTGCAGTCTGAATCGTAGTTTGAAGTATGATATAAACCATGTTTTGAAGCATGGTTTGGATTGTGGCTTGAACCACTACTTGGACCGTTATCTGAACCATGATTTAAACCACATAACGTGGTTTGAACCAAACTGAATTAAACTATAGTGATTTGATTTTGTTCAGTTTTGAACTTTTTCAAGATTTAATTCGATTTGAATTTTTTTTAAACGATTAATAGCGGTTCGATTTATAAATTGATTCAAATCGAACCAAACCGAACTATTAACAACTGTTATAGTCATTGCATCATAAATAAAAAAAGATTTGCTATTTATCGTTAACACCAATCAGTGGCGGAGGGAGCAAGTTGAAAGGGGGCAAAATTGATTTTACAAAAATTGCAATAACTTATAGGGAAAAAATATAATGCATTTTTTTCCTTGACATAAATTGGGACAGTTTGGATAGGATTCCTTAAATCTAAATATTTTTTTCAAAATTTTAGGCTCTACCTGCGCCCTTACACCGGTGAAAGACAATATATCTTTTTATAAAAATTGTGTTCAATACAAGTCTAAACTATTTTATGTTAACGGTTAAATTATTTTCCGCATTTATTAATTTGCTAAATTTATTATATTGTCATTTTTTCAAGAAAGTTTTTGCTAATATTGTTATATAATTTCCCCTTAGGCAAATGCTTCAGAATGGAAAGTTTCTCACGTATATCAACTGGAGCAGTATGAAAACTAAGTCCACCCACCCGAATTCCACTCTTTTCCTTTGTAGTTCGAGCCGAAAATTTGGGTTAGGCTCGTCGGGTCAGCTCTATATGTCATGTAATAGGGGGTGGGGTGGGTTTTAAAACTACTAATCCAAATGAAATTGGGCCAATCTGGACTGGTCCATATGGGGGCAGGCCAACCCACTATACTTTTTTATTTTTTTTGCCACAAAACGATGTCATTTTTAAGTGGAAATTCTAGGATTATATCGACCTTTTGTACTGAATCCGTGAATCGTGAAGTGAGAGAGACTCGAGAGAAGTAGAAAACAGAAACGAAGAAACCCTAAGGAGACGTCGCCTCGCCGTTTTCATCGTCGTCGGTGCACTCCACTACCACCACTAATTCGTTGATGTCGTTACTGTTTCTGATCCACACACATGTATCTCTCTCTCCCTCTCTCCATTCTTATTGATATGAATCATTATTTGTGAGATTTTTATTTACCTGTCCTTGTTTGTAGCAATTTGCGCAAATTTTACTTGTGCTAATTTCAGTTATCAGTTGTTTACAACTGATAACTAAAATTAAACAACTGATAACTGAAATTATCAGTTGTTTGAAGAGTAATTTGAGCTTCAAACAACTGATAATTTCAGTTATCACTTGTTTACAAGTGATAACTGAAATTATCAGTTGTTTGAACAAAACTGATAAAAAAAAACAAAAAAAAACAATTTTTTTATGATTTCGAACTTATGTGTGTTTTTTTTTTTTTGTAACTTCCATCTTTCTAAAGTAGTTTTTTGTAAATGCCTCTACTTTTTTATTTGTGAAACTCACTTGTCATACTCACAATAACTACTCCCTCTGTCTCGCTACAAACCGCACACTTTCTATTTTGGGCGTCCCATTACAAACCGCACACTTCCTAAAATGGCAAAGAATTTTTACTATTTCCTCCACTCATTCTCTCTCCTACATTATTTTAATACTCACAACACCATTATAATTTACTATTCCCTCCACTCGTTCTTTCTCTTACTTTACTTTTACACTCACAACATTTATATCATTATTTTTTTTCTTAATCCCCGCGCAAACAGTAACAGTGCGGTTACTAGCGGGACGGAGGGAGTATCTACTAACTATCCCTACCCCACTTTCTCTCTTCTATATCACTTTTCATACTCACAACATTTACTTCAATATAAATACATTCCACTTAATATAATACTCTTTTTGTACTAGAATAAATGTCGCAATTTTTATTTTGTAAAATGACTTAATAAATTTTTAATATCATATAAGTAATACACAAACTAAACTAGTAAAACACATTTTTTTTTTACAGTTTTTCAAACCAGAAGGGGAAGAAACCTTTCTTGAAAACGTAGATAAATAAGTATACTGAAATATTTATTTCAGTCCAAATAAGTAATGGGTTATATCCAATCTTAAAAAAAATTGGACTTTTACATTACATATGTAAAAGTCCAATTTGGACATATCCTGCGATTTACCTTTGCAGCAAGCGGCGAAGTGAAACTTGATCCAAAATTGTCCGACAAAACCGAAACTCCTTATCGAAAAAAAAAAAAAAAAAAAAAGCTATATTTTGTTTTGTTTTGTTTTGGTTTGGTTTCCCATTGTCTTTAGTATCAATATTAAACACGTGTTTAAATGTATGTAATTTTAAATGGTTCAGATATAAAGGTTGACTATATTTGAGACTGAAGAAGAAGGAATTAAAACGCACGAGGGTTCAATTTGAATACTCCCTCCGTCCCATTAGTATTAGCACAAACACTGTTTACGTGGGAATTAAGGAATATGATATTTTAATAAAATGTTGTGAGTGTAAAAGAATGAGTGGAGAGAGAATGAGTGGAGGGTGTAATAAATTATAATGGTGTTGTGAGTATTAAAATAATGTAGGAGAGAGAATGAGTGGGATTGGGTGAATATTTTATTAATATAAAGTTTTCTTTTTGGAAGTGTGCGGATATTAGCGGGACGCCCAAAAAGGAAAGTGTGCTAATATTAGCGGGACGGAGGGAGTATACAATAAACTAATGTGTACGCATTTAACTTATTGGTATAGAGGAAAATATTCAATTTTAAAATAAATTTTGTATTTGACTAGTTAATATTTTTAAAAATTATATTTTTAATCATTTGTACATTTCTTATAAAATAATAAAATTATATTTTCTTCGCCCCACAATTAAATATCAAAAATATGAGCACAACAATTAAAAAAAAAAAGTAATATAATAAAAAGAAAGTAAAGACCGTGGGAGAAATTGTATTGAGTATGCAAACTAAAATACGAGAGATAATGAATGTGATGAATAACAAGTAGATTGTTGTTGTGTTTTGACAAGTGAGTCTCATTAAATTAAAAATATTAAAATCTTTGGCATTTTGAAAAGTATTCACTCACGTGAACCAGACGAAAAGAAAATAAGTATTTACGCATATGGAGCAGAATTCACTCACATGAAAAAGACGGAAAAAATAAGTATTTACTCACATAAACCGAGGAAGTATTTATATTACTAATACAAATTTAAATTTTTATTCGACATTTAAGGACGGGGAAATACTAAGGTTCCACTTTCAAGTTTTTAAAGGAGAGAAGAGAGAGAGAGAGAGAGAGGGGAGAGAAGGGAAAGAAAAGGGAAAGGGAAAGAAAAGGAGGAAAGAAAATTAAATAAATTCGTGAAGTGCTCCAGATTATATGAAAAAAAAATTGAATTACACTTATACCCTTACAAAATATATATACTCCATCTGTCCCACTTGAATTAAGATATTTTGTCATTTTGAGCGCCTCACTCAACTTAGGACGTCTCAAAATAGAAATTATATTATTTTTATATTCAATGCTCACAACAATAATCTCCCTACTATTTTTCCACTCATTATCTCTTATTTTACTTTCCACACTCACAATATTTCTGTCATTCATTCTCTCTCTTCTTATTATATTACTCCCTCCGTACCAGACCAATCGTCCTGGGATTGGATTTCACGCTTCTTAAAATTTTTTTTAAAAAAATGAATAAAGAATTGTAAGCGGATAGAAGATTAGAGGAGAGAGAATGTAAAAGATAAATGTAGGGTAGGAAATAATAGTTAATGATTGTTTTTTTTTATATATATAAATATGTTAACATTATAAAAGTATAATGAATGGGTTTTTTGTAAATATATTTAAATTATAAATGTATATATGTCCAAAATACTATTTAAAACTTATCATTTATGAAAGAAACTCTTAACTCTTAAAGGGAGACGAATCAGAAGAAAAAGTAAAATCCTTCTAGTGAAACTTGAAGCGAAACGAATGGAATAATATTTTTTAATTTTTAAGTAGAATAGGATGGAGAAAATATTAGATTTCCTATCATTATTTTTTTCTTTCTCTCATTTTTAAAATTTGATTTTAAAATTCTCCCAGAAAAAGATAGGCGGCGGAAAGAAGGTAGGCTTAACTTATAGCGAATGTGGACCCATTCTCAGTCTCATCCGTTACTCTTTCTTTCTCCTTACCCATTTTCTCAGTCCCCCTCCCTTACCTAGTCTCTTACTTTGACAAGTCAAATTACCCAAAACGCGTTGAACCTTAATACTGGACCCACCACACACATTTCATACTTGTTCTTTCCCTCCTTCCCAGCAACATCTCACCTTCTCTCTCTCCTCCCCATATAAAACCCTAATCCGATGACTTCCATTTCCCATTCAAATTCAAATCTCTCTTCCCTCTCTCTCTCTCCCTCTCACACACTAATCGTTGACTGCCAACCATGTCGATCAATGAAGTTGAATCCGAACCCAGTAGCATAGTAATTCGAGAAGTTTGGTCTCATAATCTCGTTTCTGAATTTGAATTGATCAGTAATCTCATTGATCTCTACCCTTACATTTCCATGGATACTGAATTTCCCGGCGTTGTTTTCCGCCCATCATCTTCGTCTGGTAATCTACCTTACTACACTTCTGAACGTCGGCCGGCCGATCACTATACTCTGCTCAAGTCAAACGTCGACGCGCTCAACCTCATACAGCTCGGTTTAACCCTCACCGACGCAGATGGCAACCTACCGGGATTCATCTGGCAGTTCAATTTCAGTGACTTCGATGTGTCGCGTGACTCCTACGCTCCCGATTCCATCGAGTTACTGAAACGGCAGGGGATTGACTTTGAGAGGAACCGGATGGACGGGGTTGACTCGGCCCGATTTGCTGAGTTGATGATGTCGTCAGGACTCGTGTGCAATGAATCAGTGAGTTGGGTGACGTTTCACAGCGCGTACGATTTTGGGTACTTGGTGAAGGTCCTCACGCGCCGGGAATTGCCGGTGGAGTTGGATGACTTTTTGGAAACTATGAGGGTATTTTTCGGAAATAAAGTTTATGACGTGAAGCACTTGATGAAGTTTTGTCAAAGCTTGTACGGTGGGTTGGACCGGGTTGCTCGGTTACTTGAGGTGAACCGGGTTGTAGGAAAATGTCATCAGGCCGGGTCTGATAGCTTGCTTACGTGGCATGCGTTTCAGAAGATTAGAGATGTCTACTTTGTAGAAAATGGGCCGGAGAAATATGCCGGCATCTTGTACGGATTGGAAGTATTTTAGAAATAGGAAAAGAAATACATAATTAATTAATGAAATTTATTCATTTATTCAATTGCTTCTTTGGGGTAACTCACTCAATTCAAAACCTTAAAAAATCGTTTGTTGAACCAAGCCCCTCTATATAAACTTAACCTAGGATATTCAAGAAAACCAAGAAATTTAAGCCCCATATATTCCTAATAGGGCTCGTTTGATAGCCGAGTGAAATTAGCCCGTATTAATAGTGAGAGAATTGTTAATCTCATAATTAATAATTAAGCTTCTTAATAATCCTGATTGAAAATACAAACTTTTGTTTAGTAGAAACTGCATAAAACAAGACATTGCTATTTTAATGACCAAATTACCCGTATAACAATTATCAAGAGACAATCAAGAAAACAATTAAAGTAAATTAGCATTTTTTTTTTCTAAATTGACAACTTGTTAACATTTTGTATAGAAAGAATTAAATATGGAACGTCAAGACATTTAATAGTTGACATATATATTGGGGATAGTTTGATCAAAAATATTTGTATCCACCATCTTCTAATACCTTCATTAATAATACCACCATTTCATTGGGATACATAAGGAGGGGATAAGAAGTTAATCTCGGGGAAGAGGGTAATTTATATTGTTGCATTTTTTCCTACCAAACACTCGACTTCGGGATTATTAATCACATCTGGTGCTAAGACGGACTGCCAAATGGACACATAGTGTTTTCGATGGGCAGTTAAGTAAAATCATTTAAATAAAAAAAATTCATAAAAGTACAGAGGGGGTAAGAAATTGAGATCTTTTTACAACTTACTAGTACAACTGAAGAGAAATTTTAATGAAAAGAAGATAAATGTGTGTTACTTAAATAAGACACCTATTAAAACCCGCTAGGGTTGCAGCCAAAACAAAATACTCCCTCCGTCCCACTCGAAGCGTAACTTTTTACTCAAAAGGGTGTCCCGTTTAAAGCGTCACCCTTTCCTAAAAGGAAAATATTTTATTAATATTCTATTAACCATCCACTATTCCATCCACTAATTCACTCCTCTACACTCACAACACTTTTTAAATTCACTATTTTCTCCACTAATTCTCTCTCCTATTTTCAAATTACACTCACAACATTTTTTCTTCCCACACTTTTCCTTAATTTGCGTGCCACCCCTAAAATGGCGACGCTTCTACCGGGACGGAGGGAGTATGTGTTGTCGTTTCAATATGAATAAGAACGGTACCGCCCTGGAAATTTTGTTATCGCTATATCCTCCACCACATTCACCTATATAATACTCCCTCCATCCCACTCCATCGTGGAGTGAGACGTCTCACTCCATTGTGAACTGTCCAAAATAGCAAAAAATCTTTATTATTTCACCCACTCATTCTCTCTCCTACTTTACTTTTACACTCACAACATTCTTTCTCCTAACTATTTCTCCCACCCATTCTCTCTCCTATTTAATTTTTCATACTCACAAACACCTCCTCCACCTATTTCTCTCTCCTACTTTTCCTTAATTCCCGTACCCAAAAAATTGGTTTACAATGAAGTGGGACGGAGGGAGTATAGAAAAGGAAAGAAAAGAATGCAGAACTGAAAATCTCCAAGAATGGTCAAAACTCCAATTTTGGTTAAATATTGTCTTTTGATATAATGCCTTTTTTTTTTTTTTTGACAAATAATAAGTTGTACTTTCATCTATTAAAGTTTCTACACTAGACAACAATTTTGTGAGCAAGTTTTGTGACAATTTTGTACCCCTAATATTATTCAAAAAAAACAATAAGATAAATAAGAAAAGAGAAAGAGATTGTGAAAATATAATAGTTACGGAAAAGACATTTTGATCTAAAATTGACCAATAACTGATGAAATATAAATTTTCACTATGAAATCTAAAATAATTTTGATCTAATATTATTAAAATTTGAGAAATAATTGATTCATGATGATTAAGAATGATAAGTGGGTTTTATTATCCATTTTAAATAATAAAACAACCAAGAACCTTACTCTGTTATACAGACCAAAAAGGAAAGTAAAAATCTTACTTTGGGACGGAGGGAATATTATTTTTTACATTTCAAATACGAAAATTCCTAACATATAAGGTAAAAGGTTTCATTTCAAAAATTAGATATTTATTCTTCATCTAACAAGATAATTATAACTGAATAATGATTATCTTGTTTATCAATTTAAAAATTCATGACTTAAATTTAAATCAAAAAATCAATATTTCATGCCCCCTATAGAAGACTCATAATAGACCAACAAATTCTTTGTTATCTCTATATCCTCCACCACATTCACCACTTACACAGTCAATGTTTACACAAATAAATAGTCATCGTACAGCTAGAAGCAGCTCCTTGTTGCATACTCCCTCCGTCCCATAAAAGGTTACCACAAAGAAAAAACAACGTATGTAAAGCATTGTTAGACCATTATTCGAACCAAGGGACTGAGTGGTAGATGCAATGCAGATTGCAGAGATATGTACACAAACTCCTTAAAACAACCAAGAACCTTACTCTGTTATACAGACCAAAAAGGAAAGTAAAAATCTTACTTTGGGACGGAGGGAATATTATTTTTTACATTTCAAATACGAAAATTCCTAACATATAAGGTAAAAGGTTTCATTTCAAAAATTAGATATTTATTCTTCATCTAACAAGATAATTATAACTGAATAATGATTATCTTGTTTATCAATTTAAAAATTCATGACTTAAATTTAAATCAAAAAATCAATATTTCATGCCCCCCTATAGAAGACTCATAATAGACCAACAATTTCTTTGTTATCTCTATATCCTCCACCACATTCACCTCTTACACACACAGTCAATGTTTACACAAATAAATAGTCATCATACAGCTATAAGTAGCTCCTTGTTGCATACTCCCTCCGTCCCATAAAAGGTTACCCATTTACTGTTTCGCGCGAAAAATAAGGAATAATGTTATTAAAGTAGGAGTTGTGAGTGGGTAGAAAAGAGAAAGTGGGATAGAAAATAGTAAGTGGATAGTTGTTGTGAATATGACAAGTGGATCCCATAAATAAAAAAGTATTAAAAAGTTTCCTTTTTAGGAAAGTGTGACTTTTAAGTGGGACGCCCTTAATGGCAAAGTGGGTAAGGTTTTATGGGATGGAGGGAGTATTTCATATGACCAATATAAGGAAATTGACGATATGTCTTCAAATCACAAATTCTTCTTCGTTACAAAGCCAGACATCAAGATGAAAAAAGAAAATAAAAAGAAACTCAACAGTCTCCGCTATCAGAAACACAACAGCAATGTGTGCTTGAAAACCAGTCTCCACTATCTCGGAGAAACACAACATCTATGTGTGCTTGCAAACCAGAAGACAACATAAATCTGGTAATAAAGTTAACAGGATTGAACTTTGGAAAAGAGAGAGAACTTAAACCTGAATCTGGTAATATAAGTTAACAGGATTGAACTTTGGAAAAGAGGACGTGTTGGGATTTCCATCTTAGTTAATTAATTTTCTCCAATACCTCATTTATTTTGAGAGGTGCGTTTGAGAAAGATTTTAATTTAAAGCCTTACAGGTTATATCCTTTTCATGTATACCCCAAATTCATAAAATTCTAGCGTTAACTTTCAAATTTTACTTCACAATAATCCTGTTTTTCGTATCAAACTGCCAATGGAGGTAATAAACTTTATTTACATGACAAATAAATAGTTCATGACAATACATGTAAATTAAATTTTTACATGAGATTCACTAAACCCAAATTAACACATGAAAAATAGAAAAGCCATTGACAATTGTTTAAGTTCAGCTTTCAAACTAACCCCCTCTGTGCTCTTTTTCTCTTTAGGAGTTGGGGGAGGCTTTAAAATTCTCGCAAGATCCTACGTTTCCCTTTTAAATAAATGATTGATATTCGGGATGGCATTCGAAAATCACCCGCCCCAGATCCATCTATCTAGCCCCTACTTTGGCATAAGTTCAAACGCCTATCAAATAAGCAAGAGACCCAATAAGAAAAGCCAAGTTAGAGCCATATGGCTAAAGAGTTTAGTCAAACACTTGGCTTGATCTGTTACACTGACTGAAAGCTATAAAAGTGTTTAAATTAGGTTTATTTATTTTAGTTATGCTAACCAACAAGTCAGCCTTATAGGAGTTTTTTCAAATCAAATACCCGCCAAAATAACCTGGATTGTTGTTCAATCTTAAGTGCAGTAGGTTAGTGGTGGAAAAACAAGGTTTTATTAAACCAAACACAAACCAAATCCGTAGTTCATTATTCAAATGTATCAAAAATTTAGAGTTTTTGGTATTTGAACATATGGGGACAACTTTACGCTTCATTTAGAGGTTCATGTAAACATCAAAAAAATACAAGTTTCAAGCTATATGTGACAGTGATCAGATGGGGAGAACACTAGGTCTCAACTCAAAGGCTCGTGTTAAGTATCGACATGTTACAAGCTTGAAGCTCTATGTTATTGTAATAAGCTAATCTCAATTCTCAAGTAAGATTAGTGTCTAATTGATATAACCGTTAAAGCTCAGGAGAACCACAAACTACCCCAAGCAATACCAAGAGCAAGGTCAAAGTCTCGACTCAAACCTTAAAGACATCCTCGATGCACCGACCCCCAATTAAAAGGGTGAGGTTCTCTATATAAACTTAACCTAGGACAGCAGTAAACCATGAAGGTTAAGCCCTGAGTAGTGTTTTCAGTGTTCAATTACGTAAAATTACGTAAGAAATTGAGACCTTTCTACAACTATGAAGAAAGCATTATAGCACTCAACAGTAACAGGAAGATATGTGTCTTATTTCAATAAGATAACATAACTTTTGAACACATTTATAACAGTTACATGTCTGCTCCCCAATTTAGTTGATGTCATCCATGTAAAAATCTTCTATTACATTTTAAGGAAACATATACTGCATAAATGTGTATCATGCTCATTTGTGTAACATGTGCATTTTTAATTTTCTTGATTAAAATATATTATTTCTCTTTTACCGTCTCCTAAATAAGTGTCACTTATGACCCATCATGGGCAAAAAGGGAGGTTGGGTTGGGTCCGGTAGCAAAACGAGTGTCATTTAGTGTATGATCATCAACAAACAAAAAAGGGAAATTCATGTCAATTGTATTCATTTACAAAGTAAAATTCCACCACTTCTATTACATTTTTCTTCTTCTTTTGATAAGGTTTTTTTAGAAAAGAGTAATATACAAACATATGAACAAGGAGTCCATCAATGTACTCCTATTATTATTATCATCATCAAAGCAAAAAAGGACATGTACCAAAATGAGTGTCCATTAAATTGTTATCATCATCAAATCAAGAAAGGACAATCATAGGAATACACAAGGGTTAACGACCACTTATGGTTTCAAAAATTTACAAACGGACTAGCAAACGTTTAATTTGAACGTATAGTAGTGTGCTTTCATTTTTGTTTTCATTTATAGAAAAAATAACACTACCGTTAAAAAGATAACAGAACACTTGTTTATCATGTACTCCCTCCGTCCAAAAATGAATGTCCAAAAAAATTCAATTTTGCTCTTGATTAAGAGCAAATGTGAAAAAAAAAATTGGACGTTCATTTTGGGACAAAGGGAGTACATCATAAAGACTATTTCTATCAATTGAACTTACCTCTTTCGCGAAATACTCGTTTCAGTTCAAAATTGTGAATATTTTAAACTCTCGATTTATGATTATGCCTCTTTTCCCTGAAGGTTCATTCTGGGAGATTTTTAGTTGACTTTGATCCCAGTTAATCCATTATCTTTTCTGACAGCAGCGTTATCTTTTCTACAATTGAAAACGAAAATGGAAGCACGTGACTATAATTGTCAAATTAAAAGTATGCTTGTCTATTTGTAAATGTTGTTATAGTATTGCTGCCCTAAATGTCAGTTTTCCTTTACACTATGACATAGTACATCACTTCTTAAATAAATAAAGTAATATAACTCCTATTCTACCAACCCAAAACTCCAAAACAGAGGTACAAATACCAAAAAGATATCGGTAATATTTCGGATATAAAAAATTTGTATCTTTATTAATCAGATGGTGAAGTTCAATCTTAATTTGAATATCCAAAATTAGAGGTACAAATAGTAAGAAGATAAATCTTATTTTGTAATATCTCATATATTAAATGTTTGTATCGCTTATAAATCATGAGATCAATTCAATTTTAATTTGGTACGATGTCCATTTTAAGACCAATATCTGAGACACATAATATTTGGAAGTTCACCAATATCTAATACACATGTTCAAACTGATATACTATTCATCCCAAGACCATCTTATAAAAAATATCCCACAATAAGACCAACATACTAATATTTGGGTGATGGATGTTAATCCCCATCTAAAGTTCTCAAATTTCTTTATATTATAACATAACTCATAGAAATTAAAAAAAAAATGATGTAAGTAGATTTTCCAGTTCCAGAAAGAAACCCAAATAATTAGGGAGTTTGTAAGAATATTGATCATACTAGAAAAGTAGGATTTCAAATATGAAAAGAAATGAAAAATAAAAGAATAAGTTGTAAGAGATGAACATGAACATGGGTAGAAAGAGAAGGAAATTAGGAGTGAAATAATTCCCTCCTCACATGGTTCTTCCCCTTTTACAACTGAAATTAGGAATTTAAGTAATCCTATTTTCAAACCATTACAATGGTACTAAAGTACCAAACAAATGCTATGTCTAACTACCTGACTTGTATATAACACTTTTAGGTGAGCAACTGCATTTTACCTTTTAAGAAATTAAGACATCAAACGACGTCGTAGCATTTTACCTCAGTTCAATATAACTCAATCATCTTCCAACGGTTACCCTAATTTCAAAATCAACCCTAACTAACTGTAACACTACTTAGTACTTCCCCTTCAAATTAAGGGCAATTACAGTCCAATCTTTCTATGTCGCCATTCTTCTTGATCAACCTCCTACCTAGAATAGGCACAGGCTCCAGCAAGAATCGGTCAGCGACACATTGAACACTGGATGGATTTTAAGGCTCCAGTAAAAATGGAGCCAAAACACCGGATGGATCATAGGAGCAATAGGAGGCAATTTCAGCTTGTAACCCACTACTCCCACCTTTGCCTCAAAATGGGCCAGATTATCTGGGAAATAACTTTAGCTTCCTTCTAAAAGACAACGATGATAAGTTACCATTTTTTAATGTAATCGAATATTAAAATCAAATTATTTAATTTCCCCCAAAAGCTCACCAATTTTGAGATGATTGTTTAACTACTCTTATAATTATATTGCAAACTCGTAAATTCTTTTAATCATATCACCAATTTTGAATTTTGAGATGATTGTTTGACTACCATTTTAATTATATTGCAAATTCGTTAAATCATTTAATTATATTGCAAAGTCATAAAATTTGAGTGTAAATTTTACATCACAATAATCCTATTCTTGATATCCGTAATAAACTTCAAATGACAAATAAATAGTTTATGACATGTACTCACTCCGTCCCATTTCAAGCTTCACCTTTTGCCAAAATGGGTGTCCCGTTAAAAGCTTCACCTTTCCTAAAATGGCAAAGAATCTTTACTATTCCACCCACTCATTCTCTCTCCTATTTCACTTTTATACCCTCCACTCACTTTTCAAATTTACTATTCCCACACTCGATCTCTCTCCTATTTTACTTTTACGCCCGCAACATTTTCTCCACTTACCTTTTTCCTTCATTTGCGTGTGTGGCCAAAAGGGTGAAGCATATAATGAGAGGGAGGGAGTATATAAATTAAAAAAAAAAATGAACAGGGATACTCAGGACAAACATATAATGAAAGTCGGCTCGACAAATGGGTACTTATTATCACCAAAATTCTTCAATATTCAAATCTCAGCTACAAAGTAAACCAATATCACCTCTCACAGTAATAAATTTATAGTATAGATTAAAACAAGAAAAAAAAAGGCCAAAAGAACAAACCTCACTACTCATTCAGTTGCTCAAGTTCAGCTTTCAATTGCTCAATCTTGAGTCCCATAGATCTCTGAATTTGCCCCTTTTCGCTCTCCGGCAACTTGGCTAACAATCCGTCATACAAATCCAGCACTTGTTTAGCCACAGCTCGAGCACATTCAGCTTCTTCATTGAAATACACAGTTTCTTTTGATTCCATAGCCATTTCAATCTCCTCCCTCGCTTCTGCAAACTTGAGATTGATTTCGTCGACTACTTTGTCTGTGTCAGCATTACTATAATTTCTGACAACTGTGAAGTGGGTCGGGGTGTTTGAGATTGGAAAATTGGGGTTGGAATTAGGGTTTGAGGGTGGAATGCGGTTTGTGGGGGATTGATTAACTAGGGTTGTGATGGATTTGAAAAGAAATTGGGATGTGGGTTTTGAAGATCTTTGAAAAGGGTATCTTGAAATCAATTTGCAGAGGGAGATTGAAGAGCGGTGGTGCATTTTGAGAGCGCAAGAACAAGTGAGGCAGACGCTTTGATTGATGAACTGGAGTTGTTAACCTGACGGTCGGTGGAGTAGACGTTCGTGGTCATACTAGGGCCTAAAACTACAAGCCCAGAGGACCTCAATCGTAGGCCCATGTTAGCTAACTAGTCTTTGTAATTTTTAAACTATCCTGACTAGGGTTTTGTAAGAAAACCGAAAATCAAAATAGAAATTGACAAAAATGGAATCGAAAAAATTGAAAATTAATGATATCAAATAGTTACGGAATTAAATAATAAAAAAAAAAAAAATGAGTTTTTGGTTTCGATAGGGTTTTATGATTCCAAAATCAATAAATATACCAAACCGAATAGAAGTTAAAAAAATCATGTCATTTTTATGAGTGCTTATATATGTGAGACTAAATGTTTGTTTTTTCTAATGTTGTGTAATATTGATATACTAGTACATGTCCGTGTTCAAGGCCACGTGATTTTTTTTTTTTAAATTTTTTTTAGGGGCAAAATGGGAAAGGGACAAATGTATGAGGGCAAAATGAGAATTTCGCCGTTTGAAACTGTTCATACCACTGTAGTAAACCCTTCCCTCATTTATACTATAGATATGTTTTATTTATTTATTTTATTTCAATGATGAATTTTATTTGCCCTAATCTCTAAAATTGTAAATTTAATCTTGGGTTATTTAAAATTTTGAATTAGAATATTGTTTTCCTTTGGGCTAAAAGTCTAAATAACACTTTTGAGATAACATAACTTCTAGCTAAAAAGACATTGTTTATGAAACTTATAAAAAACAAAGAACTGATCACAAACTGAAACCGAAAATTGAAAAAATCGAAATGAAAAATCAAAATCCAACGATATGGATTGATATAGATTTTTGATATGATATCGATTTTACCCCAAAACCGAATCATATGTCGCAGTTGCGGATCTACACCAATAGCATTGGTGGTGCCTATTCTTAATTAAAAAAAATTGCAAAACTAAAATTCAATAAATTTACATATAAAAATATAATAGGCTTTAATATGTCAACAATATATAAAATAAACACAATTTACATATGATGCTTCCTAGAATTCATGTTTTGAAAATAAGCTAAAATCTCATCATCGCTATTACCATGTTATCAAAAATCCAATTAAGCTAAGTTTATAGAATTTAGAACAAATCAAAATTCAAATCAAGAACCGAACCAATCAAAATCAAAATCCAAATCAAGAAAATTAAAGCAATTTTAAATTTCTAGGGTTTACCTTTGATTTTGTGAGGGGGTTGCGGAGGGGGGGTTTGGTTCGCCCATTCTATGGCCAGAGAGGGAGGCGGTGGGGAGGGAGGCGGCGGTGAAGGGATGAGGGAGGAAACGGCCGAGACGCATAAACCGAAGGAGACGAACGCTGGTTGTTTCTGATCTTCAGCGTTCCAATAAATCTATTAATTTTTTTTTCTTCCTAAGCAAAACGATTTCGTTTTGTAAAAATAAAAATTTGATGGTGGTTGTGCACCATCCGGCACACAGTGAGATCTGCCCTGATATGTCGTATCATCATGCTCCCCTGATCCTAACGAAAGTGTACAAAGGACTTGTACTGTACAAGAGACCTTATGCATACGGTAGGACACCTTAAAACACAATTTGTAACAACATTACTCGTGTTTGAATTAGATAAAAAGCTGCAAGCTTCATGATAATATTAAACATCATCATATACCACCTGATCCACAAGATAATTACCTAATTTCAGTATAAAGTAAACCAAGTGTTGAAGCTTCACCAAAAACACAATCTCAGCCCAAACTTAACAAATCCAACAGTCAACAACTTCACTTATCCAAGACAAACAACCCTATATAAACATACCCAACAAGCTCATCATCACCAGCAAGTCAAACACACACACTACTGACTGACATAACATGGCTAGGCTACTTCTTCCGGTTCACCGGACAACGAGCGTATCTCAGGCCGCCTTTGCCGTGGGGTCCGTTTTCTTGTGCGCTTTTGCACTGTTCATGTGTGCTGGACATTCAAGAAAATGGCGTAACCGTTTAAGAGCATGTTATAGCTACAGTTATGAAGAACCTGTTATCCACATCAGCAATGAAGGGATGATGGGAGGGTTTCAGTTGGAGAACGATGAAGAGGAAGTAGAAGCGGTTTGGCAGAAGAATATTCTTATGGGTGGAAAATGTCAGCTACCTGATTTCTCCGGCGTCATTATTTATAACTCTGACGGAAATATTGTTCCCCGTGGTAAACCCACTCTTGCTCTTCCTTGGAAATAAATGATACCTCCGTATTGTATAGTTTTTACGCTCTGTTCTGGAAAATAATCTCCTGGTGTTGTCTACTTACCCTGCAACAGAAATTATGTTATCAGTTTCATTATTTTGTATTTCTAGAAGTTCAAATGTAATGCACTACTTTATGTTTCTGAGAATCTTGCAAGTTACACAAAAATATAACCAAAACTGGACCTCAAATAGATGGATTATACAGGCTGGCCACAGTAAAGGGGAGCTGATACTGGAAGAACTCTGTCCCCTGAAGCCTACAACATCCAGCTTTGGAGAGGATTTTAGGGCACTTTCTTTTTGTTTTCCGGTTCGAGCTTTCCCACCCAATACTGTTTGTTGGGATTGGAGTCAAAACCATGAAGGAAAATCGCAGGAGCAGTTTCTGGTCATGTGCGCGACCGCGCTGGAGAATGGACGAGGGCGCTTGAAGTCTCGGGACAGTTGCGCGGGCGCGCTTGGCATGGAGGGCGGCCGCGCTGTAGACGGGAAGGAAGAATTCTGGACTGATTCTGTTTCCTAATTTGATCAGATTTCCTCTTGATTGATGTTTCCTTGTGACAGCAATATTTGAAAGACTTGTGAAGAAAGAAGAATACTTTCTTTAGTTAGGAATCCTTTTATTACTAGGATTTGATTTCTTGTTTCCTATAAATACATGTGATAGCCTAGAGACAAATTGTAACATCGGAAAATATTAGAGAGAATATTTTGGCTTGGTAGCGCCCCCGGACGTAGTTGTTGTTGCAACGAACCGGGTTAACAATTCTTGTGTGTTCCTTTGTGTGTGATTTACTTTTCGTGTGTGTTGTTCTTATTTTTCTTCCTAGCTCGGTCCGTTTCCGCTGCGTGGGCGTGATTTTCACAACAACTGGTATCAGAGCCTTTGGTTTTGTCGAATCATTGGTTGGCTGGTCTTTTGCTATGGATTTCTTGGGAGCTTTGGAGGATGGGAATAAGGTGGTGTTGATCGAAAAGTTTGATGGGACGGATTTCAATTTTTGGAAGACGCAGATCGAGGATGTTTTGTGGAACAAGGATTTGTATCTACCATTAAAAGAAAAGCCGGATGACATAGAGGAAGCAAAATTCGAAATCTTGGATCGGAAAGCGTTAGGGCTTGTTAGGCAAACGTTGACCAAGGATGTCGCGAAGAATGTTTTGGAGGCGAAGACTACCATGGAGATGTTACAGATGTTGGCGAGCATGTACGAGGCACCATCGGCGGCGAATAAAGCTCATCTAATGAGGAAGCTGTTGAACATAAGGATGGTGGAAGGCATGTCGGCAACAAAGCATATAAGTGAATTCAAATCTACTGCTGACCAATTGTCTTCCGTGGTCATTACTCTTGATGATGAGGTACTAGCGTTGATTTTACTTTCTTCTTTGCCGGAAAGTTGGGATACGACTGCGATAGCAGTTAACGTCTCAACAGGAAAAGTGAAGTTGAAGTTTGCGGATGTCGTTGATGTGATTCTTGGCGAAGAAATTCGTAGGAAGAGCAAGGGTGGGACATCGGGGCTAGCACTAAATGTCGGTGAAAAGAGTAAGGGTGGCAAGAAGGTGATTACTTGCTACGATTGTGGGGAGAAGGGGCACTTTAGGAGAAGTTATCCGCGGTCGGGCGGAGCGAAGGAATTGAATGTTGCGGAGGAGATAGCGAGATGTATTAATCTTGGGTGGGAGCTTGATTCAACGGATTCGTGGGTTTTGGATTCGGGCTCGACGTTTCATTCATGCACCAGTGCAGAAAGAATGGAGCAAGTATGTTCCGGTGATTTTGGGGTTGTTCGCAGGAAACGATCATCCCGCCAAGGTCATCGGAAAGGGGTTGTTCGGGTCAAAGCAACGGATGGGAACGCTTTGTTTTACGGCTACGTGATGTGCGACATATTCCGGATTTGAAGAGGAACTTGATTTCCATAAGGCAACTTGATGAGGAGGGTTGTGTGGTGACCTTCGATTGTGGGACATGGAAGGTAAACCGCGGAGCTAGCTTGGTGGCTCGTGGCGGCGTGGAAAATATGTTGTATACCACATGCAACATGAGTCGTTGGGGGAAACGAAGGCGCATCCCAATGATGAATGGTGGTGGCCGAGATCGCCATGGTGGGAGAAATTTCACTAAACGGTATGTTGATAGAAAATTGGGTGATGAAATCGGCCGACGCGGAGCCAATTTGGTCAACATGGGAGCGGGATCTAGAACGGTGATGCGATGGGTTGCAAAGAACACACAAAGGTTCCAAGCTTGTGATTGTGTGGGGCACGTGGATTCGCGCTGTTCAGGATCGATAGTTAGCAAGCAAGTGAGCGGGGATGTGCAGGGAGGATCATTCGGAATGAAGACTCGGAGCATGGTAGAACCGACAGTTATGTTGAAGCGTAGCTCAGCTTCAACTCACTTGGATAACTAGACAAGAGGCCGGGCGCTACCAACGCAATAGCTGGCCACTGAGATTTGTTTGTTTCAAGAAAAGGTATCATGGATGGTTTGTCTCCAGGTGGGAGATTGTTGGGATTGGAGTCAAAACCATGAAGGAAAATCGCAGAGGCGGCGGTCATGTGCGCGACCGCGCGCTGGGCTCTGCGCGACCGCGGCTGGAGAATGGACGAGGGCGCTTGAAGTCTCGGGGACAGTTGCGCGGGCGCGCTTGGCATGGAGGGCGGCCGCGCTGTAGACGGGAAGGAAGAATTACGGGCGATTCTGTTTCCTAATTTGATCAGATTTCCTCTTGATTGATGTTTCCTTGTGACAGCAATATTTGGAAGACTTGTGAAGAAAGAAGAATACTTTCTTTTGTTAGGAATCCTTTTATTACTAGGATTTGATTTCTTGTTTCCTATAAATACATGTGATAGCCTAGAGACAAATTGTAACATCGGAAAATATTAGAGAGAATATTTTGGCTTGGTAGCGCCCCCGGACGTAGTTGTTGTTGCAACGAACCGGGTTAACAATTCTTGTGTGTTCCTTTGTGTGTGATTTACTTTTCGTGTGTGTTGTTCTTATTTTTCTTCCTAGCTCGGTCCGTTTCCGCTGCGTGGGCGTGATTTTCACAACACTGTTCTCTTAGAGCTACTTGCATTTGATGACTGAAGTTTTGAAAAACTTGTTCCGACTTCCTGTACTAGGCCCAGCCTTCCCACTAGATGATGTTCTTTTAGAGCTGATTGCATTTGAAGGCTTTGAACGATTTTGTTGTTGACTTTTTAGAATTTGACAGTAGTGACTACTTTACTCGATTTTGATACCGGGAATCTGTTGGTGGATGCAGTCTTGCCACCTCGGACAGGTGTTTTTGTTTATGAAGCTGCTTTAGTATTGATTTTCTGACTGGAGGCTTTTGCTGATCTTGTGCCCCTTCCCTTTTGTTAACTGAGTCGGGGCCTGTCAGCTTCCCTTCTAACGTTATCGTTATCGACTGTTAAAGACTCCAAGCTCTCATTATTGCCTCTTCAGTGCTAGTGGCCAATGGATGGTCCTTCCTAGTTACCAAGCTTGTAACTTTCCCTGTATGTCGGAGGATATTAGACTAGCAACTCGGAAAAACTCGGATAAAACAGATCAACTGATGATTCTAAAAAAGTGAACTTTATCCCTCGTAGTCAAGTAAAATAAGGTAAAAATTAATGGGATTATGTAACAATGATCACTCTCGAGGGAAAAAATGCAATCGAGAAAATGTTTTGACCTTTCAAAATGGGACTCTCAGATAGGACGCTCCAAGATTCATGCAATATCATTTATTGCATCAGTAAATCTAGTTCCATTCATCTATCAAATCCTTCCACCTTAAACTAGAAGGCATGTAAATTTATCCACAGAATTACTTGTACAAGCGAAAAGATCCACACCCCCACCCCCGTTGGCTGTACAAGATCAAAGAGAGGATTGCAGAGTCAACTACGGATATGTTCGGCAACACAATTACAAGCCGTTGAATTGGGATTGGAAGAGTAATTTTAGTTTCATTTCATTCTTCCACTTACAAATCCAAGGCTTGGAATTGAGTTTCCAAAGAAGCTGGAAGAGTATTCTGACAAAAATATATGGGGCATCCATCCATCCAAGCAAAGTAACAAGACCTTGCTTGGATCTCAATTTTAAATGTGTCTGTAAACTGCGGTCAGCTAGTACTTTTGTACTTGCAAGGCCATAATATTCTTTCAGTTTCAGATACTACAATAGTGATTAGTGAGAAATCATTTCGATTGTTGGTATAAGACTATAAGAGGAAAGATGTAATCATAGGACGAGTCGTTCAAGAAATATATGGGGCATCCATCCATCCAAGCAAACATGAAATGAAGTTTCATATAGCTTAGCAAAAAATAGAGGACTGGAAAAGCTCTTGAAGAGAGAGCAATGAGAAATTTACAGCATGGCAAAAAGTGATGAACAATACCTTTTGCACCCATGCGGGCAGTCCTTCCAGTGCGATGACGGTACTCAATCTAGAATGCAACAAAAGAAGACTTATAGTTTAAGACGTAAAAGAATAGAGGGGATGCAAACTAGAGAGCAGTCAAGAAACATGCTTACAGAGTTCAAAGGAAAACCAAACATGATAACGTGATCCACATCCAAGTCCAATCACATAGCAGCCAAATCTGTGAAAACCAGAGTGGGGCAATCCCCATCTTCATTCTTGAATATCTTGAGGTTTTCAACCCTGGAGCAGAGGGAAAGTCACAATTTAGAGACGAGCAAACAAGGAGCTAACGGCAAATACCAAAGCGCAACCATATGTGTGTGAGAGAGAGAGACAGAGAGGGAGAGGGGAAAGAGAGAGCATGAGTCAGAAGTACCAAACAGTTCATTGCAATTACTCCAAGAAGTGTAGATATAAACAATGGACATTTATATAGGGACAGAGTGTCCGACACGGGTACGGCGGGGTAAACTAAAGAGTCCAAGCATCAGAGGTTGATTCTTATTGTGAGTTTCTGTTCTTCCTCAAAAAGAAGAGGGCAGTGACCAATGAATTTACGCTTTACAGGACTGGGTATAACTTTACAGAAGATACTAAATATTGCTACTTATAAAGTGTATAGCACACTACTTACTAGTACTCCCTCCGTCTCTATATGAATGTCCATTTTCAATTTTGGGATAAATTAAAAAAAAGTTGACATCTATGTATTCTTACTTGC
The DNA here is from genome assembly GCA_022495995.1 of Adenophora triphylla var. japonica. Lineage (NCBI taxonomy): Eukaryota > Viridiplantae > Streptophyta > Magnoliopsida > Asterales > Campanulaceae > Adenophora > Adenophora triphylla. The sequence goes on from JAFEMH010002186.1 coordinate 204,885, forward strand.
ATATGTACATAAATACCTTTAATAAGCTCACGATATAACATCATGATTCTAAGTGCGCAAACGGAAGAATCAACTGTAGTAATGCTTCCAGCTTGTTGTCTGAACCTGAAAGAATTATAAAATCACGGCGAGCAGAAGCAATCTTCTTATGCAGTGCTGAAGTGCGCACATGTTCAATTCCTTGAAATTCTTCATCGACCAGCAACTGCACACCCTGCAAAAATCAAAATGGAAATTTCAAGGAATTGAACAAGATGACTAAACCATTTCCTCCTCCTTTAAAACATTGAAGAAGGAAGTGGTTATAATTTCCAGTAACACATATCGAATTTGAATGTTTCATTCAAAGAGTTCCTGGTTCTCTTTGAATGAAACATTCAAAATCAATATGTGTTACTGAAATTATAACCACTTCCTTCTTCAATGTTTTAAAGGAGGGCGAGCCTTGGTGCAACGGTTACGTTGCTCCTTTTCGAACCTTGGCGAACATTCTCTTGGCAATTGTCAGGGGAAAAGGCTCTAGCAAATGGTTCCCTCTCCCAACCCCCGCTTGGCGGGGTTTGCCCTTTTTATTCAAAGAGTTCCTGGTTGAAAATTAGGTTATAATTTCCCGTAAGGGGAAATTTCATTTCTCATATATAAAATTCAAACAAGTTCTATACAGAAAAATAGGTTTGTCATGATAGTTTACTTACTTCAAAGGATACATATGTAGCCCTTAAATACTCCCTCCGCCACGGAAAGATAGTCTCACTTTGACTTTTGTGGTCAATTTGATTGAACTTTGACCAAAATTTTAAATCAATTTAATTATTTAAAATTTGTACTGCCTATGTTTCATGATGAATGACCAAAAACATTTCAAAATTGTCGTTGATCAAGAGCAAATTGAAGGATTTTTTTGGTAATTCATTTTGGGACAGAGGGAGTAATTGATTATATTTTCTATTTGCAAAATATACAAACATTAATTTCGAAACGAAATGCAGAAAGTAAATGGAATAGAACCTGAACAAGGGGCAACAGGCAGGGGCCTTGCCGGAGCCAGTATGAGAACCCAAAAGCACACTCTTCTCAGTAAGCACAGCTGGAATTCCAATACTCTGCATCTTAGTAGGCACACTTGTAACGACCCCAAAATTCATACATAATAATAATAATACTTAATTTAATAATAGAATAGCCTCCAACGGCTACTAAATCCATAATTCAAAAGTACTAACCACTATTTGAAATAAACTTAAATGCTGAAAACGGTAATAATCTCTACGGCTAGTACAAACCACTAGCTCGAAATACTTAATATTCTAAAATAATTATTTAAACTCCAAAAGCCGCTAATCCATCAAACACGCAGCCAATCCTCTCCAATCATTTATTACCTGGGAGGGGAAAGAATATGAAAGGGTGAGCGAACAAAGCTCAGTAAGTTCATACGGGGTCTCTTCGGTTTCTAAGAAGAGACGACCGGAACGAACGGATTTTAATAATATATCAATGAAAGGATAACATGTACAATAAATAGTTTTGGTACTGAGAATGTCAAAGGAGGTTACTTTTTCAAATAACAAGTAGTGACACTTTTACAATAACCGATAGAACTTTACACACACTTGTCCGTCAATTCCAAGTAATTGTGCACCTTTAATCTAGGGTGACTCCGATACACCTATTCGGTGATCGTTGAATAAGAAGATCTACGCCTTTAATTTAAGGCGCCCCTTATTCTCGAATAAGAGAATCTACGCCTTTTATCTCGGGGCGCTCCCTTATTCTCGATATATCATGATAATCACATCTATAGAATTTAGGTCATTTCATTCGACTAAACCATTTCATTCTATAGTGAGGTCATTTCAATCGACTAGACCTTAGGTCATTTCAATCTGTCTAGACCAATTTATTTAACTTTGAGACCATTTCAATCATGCAGGCCTTAGGTCATTTCAATCTGTCTAGACCAAATACATATAGAGTCCTCATCAATTGGACAATTTAACATCATATATTCATAGTGTTCATGGTACGAGAACACATAAGTCAATTTCAATTCACATAGATACACATTGAACAAAAACGCATCAATGGTAAGATATTCCAAAAACGTTCATAACGAGGGAATACAAATGAATAACTACCGGCCACTTGGTAGTATACAAATCATCAATAGGAAATTCTATAACAAAGGAAGATACATTCAAATACTTAATGAACGTAATCCCTTACCTTGGTCTAACTTCTTGTACAAATCTTCTTCCGTGCGTATCTACAACCACGAAGAGTAACTTAGTATTACCCATTTGTCGTTAACTATCTCTACTTAGTCAAACCTCATGCGTTATAATTTAACTTCTTTCCTTTCTTTATTTAGTAATCTTCTAGGTTTGGGAAAGTTTTTATTTTTGAAAACTTTCCTTATTCGGAAATTCCATTATTCTTGGACTTGTAATTTCCCTAATTATATGTTGATTTTATTTAGGGTTGTTCTCTTTTCTATCCTTTTCATACATCTTAACTCTAAAGTAGACTTTCCTCTTTTAGGATTTCCATTTAAGCCCTTCTACTTTTGGTTAATTACTAAAAGGTCCTCCATCTTTTAGGTATTTGCAAAACAGTCCCTCAACTTATGAGTATTTGCAAAACAGACCTTCAACTTTTAAATATTTGCAAAACAGTCCTTCAACTTTTAAATATTTGCAAAACAGTCCTTTGACTTTTAAATATTTGCAAAACAGTCCTTTGACTTTTAAATATTTATGAATTAGTCCCTCGACTTTCAATTAATTATAGAATAGTCCCTCAACTTCCAATTAATTACAGTTTGGTCCTTCTGCAGCTTTAAACTTTACAGTTTAGTCCGTCGCTAAGTTCTCCATCTAATTCTGGTACAGCTTAGAATTCTAATGATTTGACTTATAGCTATTCGGTTTAGCCCTTTTCGGTTGGAAACTTGCTTTGTAACCTTTTAAAATAACCCAAAAGCTTAACAATTTCAACCCAAACATACCTGAATACCCTACTGTCATTCGGCTGAACCATAAGATGCCCAAACATTATTTTTTGTTATTTATATTTGGGTATTACATCCTTGGGCCCCTTTTACTTCACAAGCCCACTTACCTATCCCAATCTTAATTAAATCATCCAACCCATTCATTTAACATTTAATAGCCCAATTATTTAATGTTAGTTAATAATTGTAATTACATTAATTATTTTCTAATAAAAATAATTAAATTAAAAGTCTAATTTTTTTTTTTTTGGTTCTTACATTCTTACCCCCTTAAAAGAAGTTTGTCCCCAAACTTAACGTACCTTAGGCTCCGTTTGTTTCACCGTAAAACATTTTTCGGAAAATAACCTGTTTTACGGTGTTTGGTTAGCCCCCGGAAAATGTTTTCCGGAAAATAACTCGTTTTCCGCTGTTTGGTTGCCTAAGTAAAATGTTTCAGGAAAACATTTTTACGCCCTTTCTAAGTAAAGCGACCTGCGACCTTGTCCTAAGTAAAACATTTTCCGAAAATGGAGGCCTTAATGTACAACTCATATTACGCGTACAACCACCCCACTTGCCTATCTGACCCCCCACCCCCCAATTTTTTTTTTTTTAATTTTTGTAATATTCCCCCACTTCAGCCTTACCCCAGACCCCCCCAACCACCCCACTTTTTTTTTTTTTTTTTTTTTGTAATCGCCCCTACCCCCTGCTGCCTTGCCACCCCCACCCCCCCAAATTTTTTTTTTTTTTTTGTAATCGCCCCTGCCTACTGCCTTACCCCCACCCTGACCCCCAAATTTTTTTTTTTTTGTAATCGCCTCTACCTCCCTCGCCTACCCCTTCACCACCCTTTCTTCCCACAAATTTTTTTTTTTTTTGTAATCGCTCCCTGCCTACTCACTGCCCTTCGCCCCAGCCCCGAAAAGAAAAAAATTTTTTTCAAAGTGGGGGTGAAATGGGAATGGGGTAGGCGGCGATTACAAAATTTTGGGGGAGGGGTGAGGTGGGTAGTGGAGTGGGTAGGCGAGGGTAGGGCGATTACAAAAAATCTTTTTGGGGGGTGGGTGGGTGGTGGGGTGAGGCAGGGTAGGTAGAGCGATTACAAAAAAAAAATTGTGGGGCGGGGAGTGAGGAAGTGGGTAGGGGGCGGGGTGGAAGGCGATTACAAAATAAAAAATTTTTTTTTTTTTTGGGGGGTGGGGTAGGCGGGGGGTAGGGGCGATTACAAAAAAAAAAAAAAAATTTGGGGGGTGGGGGGTGGGGGGTGGGGTAGGTCACCTTGTGAAATATGAGTCGTTTTACCAAACACCCGAAAACATTTTACACCACTTCCTCAGTAAAATATTTTACGCTCTACCTCAAATAAAACATTTTACGGAAAACATTTTACTGAAAACATTTTAAAACGTTTTAGGAAAACATTTTACGTCGAAACAAACGGAGCCTTAGTTGGCAAACGCAGGTCGGGATACAATTCGCGCATCTCGCTTTCTAGTTCCCAAGTTGCTTCCTTTCGGTATGGTTGCTCCATTTGTACTTTCACATAAGGAACTAACCGCTTTCTCACATTCTCGTCTTTTAAATCGACGATCTTGATCGACCTTTCATCATAAGTCAAATCGGCCGCGGACTCTTAGGCTGTTTGTGTACTCGATCACGTGACTCGGATCGTGAATATACTTCCTTAGCATAGTAGATATGGAACACCTCATGGCCTCATAAAAAACCGTTGGTAGTGCCAATCTATAGGCCACTTCCCCAATCTTGTCAAGGATCTCGAACGGTCCCACATATCGTGAACTTAACTTTCCCTTGGCTATACTCTCCGCAATCTTTCTTGCCTCTTCGTCAATTTCTTGGGCTTCCTTAATTGTTCAAAAGTGTCGGTTTGAACCATCAATGGAAGTCAAAAACCCTTTAATTCGCACTTCTAAGTTTGAAACCTCAATGTTATTCCACGCACTTACCCCTTAGAAATCAATGCCGCTAAGGTTCCGCAACTCTTCCTACTCAATGCATTGGCCACCTTATTGGCCTTCCCTGGATGGTTTGATATCGTACAATCATAATCCTGCAATAATTCAAGCCATATCCTTTGTCTCATATTAAGTTCCTTACGAGTGAAAATGTATTTAAGATTCTTATGATCAGTAAATATATTTGACAAGTTGTTCCATACAAGTAATGTCTCCAAATTTTCAATGCAAATACCACCTTGCTAATTCCAAATCGTGGGTCGGGTAATTCCTCTCATGGTTCTTCAATTATATTGGCGCATAAGCTATAACCTTATCATTCTGTATCAACACGCAACCTAATACCTTCAATGGAGTATCACTATATATCACAAATCCGTCCGATCCTTAGTATAGTAAGAACCGATGCGGACACAATTCGACTCTTCAGCCCTTGAAATTTCTTTTCACATTCTTCTAACTAAACAAACCTTGCTCCTTTCTGCGTTAACCTTGTTAAGCTGTATCGACAACTTCGAAAGTCATTCAATGAATCTCCTATAGTATCCTCTGTTAACCCCAAGAAACTTCTTATCTCACTAACTGCGGTTTATCTCTCCCAATATACTATAGCCTCTATTTCATTGGATCCACTTAAATCCCATCCTTAGATACCACAAGTCCTAAGAATACACTCTCTCTCCCGCCAAAATTCATACTTCTTGAATTTAGCATACAACTTTTGTCCCCACAAAATATGTAGAACTAACCTCAAATGTCCTTCATGTTCCTCCTTAGTCTTAAAATAAACCAAGATATCATCCATAAACACAACTATTCACTTATCCCAGAATTCCTGAAACATTATTTCCTCAATTCCATAAATGCAGCTGGCGCGTTTGTCAACCCAAACGGCATAACCAACAACTCATAATGACCGTACCTTGCCATAAAGGCCGTCTTCGCAACTTCCTCGTTCTTTACTCTTAGCTGATGATATTCCGATCTCAATCTATCTTCGAGAAATAACACGCTCCCCGAAGGTGGTCAAACAATTCGTCAATCCTTGTTAACGGATATTGATTCCTAACCGTCACTCGATTTAACTCCCGATAGTCGATACACATTCTCATCGATACGTCTTTCTTCTTTACAACAATGCCGGTGCACCCCACGGTGAAACACTCGGTCTTATCAAACCCTTATTCAATAACTCTTACAGTTGTTCCTTCAATTCTTTAAGTTCATTCGGGCCATTCTGTACGATGCCTTCGATATCGATACGTTTTCTGATACTAGGTCTATGGAAAATTTCACCTCCCTTTCTGGTGGTATTCCCAACAAGTCTTCTGGAAACACATCCTTAAACCTCCGTTCACTGAAAGAGACTCTATACTTACTCCTTTCTTATTCGTCTCTCCCATATAGGCTAAGAATCCTTCACATCCTTTTCCTCAACGTCTTCCGAGTTCTCATTCCCGAAATAAGACCAGATCGGATTCTCGATTCCGATCCTTGAAAATAAAACTCTTCTCCAGATAGCAATCTGAAATGTACTTCTTTCTTAAAACAGTCTTCCTTGGCATGATGGACAGCTAACCAATCCATTCCCAGAATAATTGTCAATTTCATTCATTTTCCACTCTATTAGGTCAATCTCGAGTTCTCTATCACCTATTTTCAAAGGCCACTCCTTATACATAGACAAGATAGAAATCGACTCATTAGTCGGAGTATTTATCACCAAAGGTACTTCTAACGCTTTAGGTTTCAAATTCAATTTCTTCTCTCTGTACCGATACTCATTAGTCTGGTGCTTCCCTTTTTGCACACTTCACATTTTTCATCAGATCCTTGACCACGGACCTTGCTTTTAATCCCAACTCTTCAATTTTTAAAGTTCTTACTTGGGTACTTACTTCTTCTTTACGATACTTATCAGTACTATGAATACAAGGCACTGTTAATCACGCCTATACTAGCAATACTTAAATGCTTAATACTTTTATACTATAACCAGAATTTGTCTCAATAGACTAATACATTTAAATCTAGTCATAGGTCAATTCACTAAACCCTTGGTCTTTTCAATAGATAGGCATTACTCTCATAAGTCTTTTTCAACGAGACTTATTGGTCTTTTCAACCGGACCAACACTACTAATACTCATACTTGCTACCTTACAAAATTCACTTAAATTAGGGCGTCTCAACAGACTTCAATTACATCATCGGTCCATTTACTAGACCATCGATCGCTTCACTAGACCGAATACACATTCACAATTCATTTCATTAGATTATTGGTCCTTTCATTAGACCGCACAATTTCATAGGTAATTTCAACGGACCCTTAATTCATCCTCATATGTCGTTTCATTAGACTAAACATGTACATTATAGGTCAATTCACTAGACCTGCTTTGGTCACTTCAATAGACCACATTTACTCTACATAAGTCGTTTCAACTAGACTCATGGGTCGCTTCATTAGACCAAGTACATTTCCCCAGTCGTTTCAATAGACCAATGTTCACAATTTCATACTTTTGGCCGTTTCAATAGGCCGATTTTCATCTTTATTAGCCGTTTCAATAAGCCAATTAATCAACACTTGGCCATTTCAATAAGCCATATTATATCTACAAGTCGTTTCAATAGACTTTACTTTTCATCCATGGGCCATGTTACTAGGCTATTGTTCCAGGTCAATACACATATTTAACACTTAAGGAACAATAAAATTCACATAATTAAACACATAAGTCAAAGAAAATCACTTACTTGACTAAAATAAAGTTTTCACTTCATAATTTCAAAACGTAAATCATAAATATCTCAAGTTTTTCTATCATAACTAAAAACTTGCTAAATCTATATCACTTCTAGAAATAACAGTAAAATAGTATAACACTCCACTTCTCATCATCAATTCAAAATTGGGGCGGCTTCACTCCCTATCATTTCCTCAGCTACTTCTTCCATAACATTCTCATTCACTAAGTTACATTCGTTTGAAACTTCAGCTACTGGCACATTAGCCTTCAAATCTTTAAGCTCATAATACCATTGGTAAGCTTGCTCTCTCACTTAATTATTATAAGTCTTTTCCTCAATAACAATTCACATTTAAACTTAATAGTTGTCCTCTAGATCACTCGGAGGATCTTGTTATAATTCCAAGGGAATTTTATTCTAGGTTCTCTCCCAAAATAGCAAGTTCTCCAAATAGAAAGTTTCTAAAATAGCAAGTGCTCCAAATAGAAAGTTTCTAAAATAGCAAGTTTCTTAATAAAGAAAGTTTCCAAACTTAGAAAGTTTCTTGCACAGAAGGTTTCCATAACAGCAACTTCTCAAAATTGCTAACTTCCCAATTACAATCTCTTAATTTCTACCAGTTCATAGTTAGACTCTTAAGAAATTATACCTTAAATCCTCCGTCACAATTACTTTCTAGGTAGGCCCAATTATACTCAAGTACTACTTCTTCTAATATGCTTAATGCTCTAAAGTCTCCCAAGTGACCTAAAACCAAAGCTACGATACCAAGCGTAACGACTCCCAAAATTCATACATAATAATAATAATACTTAATTTAATAATAGAATAGCCTCCAACGGCTACTAAAACCATAATTCAAAAGTACTAACCACTATTTGAAATAAACTTAAATGCGAAAACGGTAATAATCTCTACGGCTAGTACAAACCACTAGCTCGAAATACTTAATATTCTAAAATAATTATTTGAACTCCAAAAGCCACTAATCCATCAAACACGCAGCCAATCCTCTCCAATCATTTTATTACCGGGAGGGAAAGAATATGAAAGGGTGAGCGAACAAAGCTCGGTAAGTTCATACGGGGTCTCTTCGGTTTCTAAGAAGAGAGACGGCCGGAACGAACGGAGTTTTAATAATATATCAATGAAAGGATAACATGTACAATAAATAGTTTTGGTGCGCGAGAATGTCAAAGGAGGTTACTTTTTCAAATAACAAGTAGTGGCACTTTTTACAATAACCGATAGAACTTTACACACACTTGTTCGTCAATTCCAAGTAATTGTGCACCTTTAATCTAGGGTGACTCCGATACACCCTATTCGGTGATCGTTGAATAAGAAGATCTACGCCTTTAATTTAAGGCGCCCCACTTGTCTGAATAAGAGAATCTACGCCTTTTATGCGGGGCGCTCCCTTATTCGATATATCATGATAATCACATCTATAGAATTTAGGTCATTTCATTCTCGACTAGACCATTTCATTCTATAGTGAGGTCATTTCAATACGACTAGACCTTAGGTCATTTCAATCTGTCTAGACCAATTTATTTAACTTTGAGACCATTTCAATCATGCAGGCCTTAGGTCATTTCAATCTGTCTAGACAAAATACATATAGAGTCCTCATCAATTGGACAATTTAACATCATATATTCATAGTGTTTATGGTACGAGAACACATAAGTCAATTTCAATTCACATAGATACACATTGAACAAAAACGCATCAATGGTAAGATATTTCAAAAACGTTCATAACGAGGGAATACAAATGAATAACTACCGGCCACTTGGTAGTATACAAATCATCAATAGGAAATTCTATAACAAAGGAAGATACATTCAAATACTTAATGAACGTAATCCCTTACCTTGGTCTAACTTCTTGTACAGCTCTTCCCGTGCGTATCTGTAAGTGCTCCAATTTGAGCCGTTAGTACTTTCGTTAGAAAATTAACGAGAGTTTTAACATTTCTAACATTTCTAACAAACCCTAACCTTTCTAACAAAGCAAGGGTAAAGTGGGCATTGCCATTTAAAGTTAAACCAAGAAAAGAATCTCAAAAAGCAAAAGAAATTGGAAAAATCCGAATTAGGCAAGTTGAAAAACAAGCTATGGAAATTTTTGAATAATATTCTTCTGTTCAAAGCACGGAGCGGCATTTAATGCACCGGGCACGTTTACAAGGACCTCCGCACGGATATGATTGATGTTCACAGGGGTTATAAATTGAACCCTCCTCTCTCGGTAAAAACAACACAATTTGATCACAGCAACGAAACTCTGGCAAAATATAGGGAGAAAACAGTGGGAATTCACTTGAATTGCCACCATTTTCTCTTCAATCTTTCCCAAATCTCACTCACTCACAAACACTTCAAATCACTCTCATACATACTCTTATACATACACTAACTCAAGCTCAAATCACCCTTTAGGAGGAGGAATAGAGAGAAAACATAGAGGACTTCATTGTTATCTACTTGTTTTCTCTTTAACCAACTCAAATCATCAACCCTAAACACTTTCAAATCCTAAACACATTCAAGCCTTTGAATCCATTCAAACACAAAACACAAAGAAGATTGGTAAACCCTCCTTATCCTTACCCTAAACTCCTCCATGCATGCATTTTAAACTACAAAATGTAGTTCATTCATCCTTTTGTCTTAGATCTAAGAAGATCACCATGGAAGCCCATCTCCATGGATGATCTTCTACAAAGATCAACATTATTTTCAAAGTGTTCTTGCTTGCTTGCAAAGAAAACACATTTTCAAAACCCTAAAAAAACATTTTCAAGCATCAAAACTTGATTTCAAAGGGTAAAATCCCCCTCCCCCAAGCAAATGAAGTGCTTAGTCCTAATGTACCCCAAGGATGGTTTGGTATAGTTGATTCACCACTAAAATGTCAAGTGATCACTAACTAAAACCTAGGGAAATGGGGACAAGCATGGATGCAAAACCCCCTTTAAAATCACATTTTCCTTCTTGAGAAGTTGCTGTCCAGTAGCAATTTTCTCAGACCTCAGTCCATGGTCTAATTTTTTGGACACAGATAAATGTGGAATTTTGTGTTGACTACAAAACACTTTTTGTAGCCAACATCCAGATATTTCCATACATATTTTTATTTTATTTTTTGGGTGAGTAAAACTCTGTTTTCCAAATTTTCTTTTAGAGGCTAGTTCATCGGCTTCTGGAAATCCAGATCTCATATCTGAGATTTCCAGAAGGTTTTGATCCTTCAAATCTTCTCCAAAATGGAAAATTCTTTCACACAAAGTTTATTTAAGGAGTCTAGAGAAACTTTCATTTTCTGAGCTTATCCATATTATGAAGTTTTAGGACCCTTTAATACATTTCAAAATCAGGTGTCTGCTGCCTTTTTCATTCTGGCAGAAGTGACTTCTCAACTTCAAAAGGTCTTTTGAGTACCAAATCTCAAACCAAAAATTCTCCAAAAAATCATGGGATCATTTTAAAGTCTTAAAAAGAGATCCCAATTTTTACTTTTCTCAGTTTCAAATTATTTTGGTCAAAATACACACACACACACACACAACCAAAGGATTTCAAATGTTTGGAAGACTCGTTTTACGAGGCGCGTCGGGTGCACACTAACGTCCTTCCCGACGCGTAACATGACCTCCGAACCTAAATCTCTGATCTCGGGCTTTTTTCAAAGTTTTGGCCCTTAAAACAAAAACGGTGTGGCGACTCCGTTTGATTTCAAAAATCGGGTACATCATCACAGTGGCGACTCCGCTGGGGATAAACAAGTTTTATCTTTTCAAAAAAAAAAAAGAGAAAAACTTTTGAGGGTCAAGCTTCCGTCCCGACATTTGAAATCCTTTGTTTTGTGTGTGTTGATTTTTGCACATTTTCGTGTTTGTTTTGGCCGCCTCGGAAAAAGTCAAAATTTTGGTATGTCGGAAATCATGTCCCTAAGCTCGTTGGAATTTTTGTGATTATGTGCTTATGTGTTCATTAATTTTCAAAAAAAAAAAATTCAAAAAAAATTTCAAAAAAAAATTTCAAAAAAAAAAGAAGAGAAAATTTTCAAAAAAAAAAAAAAATAAATAAAAAAAAAATCATGCATCATGCCTTTTAAGACACATAAAAAATCTCTATTTTACTCAGAAAAAGAAGATAGACTGCTTGCACACTACGCGCACGTGACCGTACCACACGCACACTACGTCCCTAACTCCGGAAATCCTTGTCGCGGTCCGTTTGGTCTTATTACGCCTCTCGGACGAGCACAGGACTGCCCAAATATCCCATGGAGCCTCGTGTCGACCATGCACTCGTCCGTGACATACTTTGTCCGAGACCCGGTTGGTTTTTAGTTTGGTGCGTGTCATGCCACTGTCGGTGTATAGACCTTTCCTTTCAAGCCATTGTCGGCATACCGACTCAATATCTTTCGGGTCCCTAATCGGTCGGAGTCATGCCGGCTTTCCGCCGCCGACTTTGACCAAGATATTGACCAGGCGCCTTGACTTCGGCTCGGCGGCACAAATTATACACCGACTCCCAAGATTTGACACTGAGTCATCAAGGATTAACGGTTATTCCATGCCTAATTACGGCTTAGCGACGACAAGTCAAGATCAGCTTGTGGACATTTATCGGTCCAAATCATGCCGACCTTTTGTCGAGCCCTCGGACACGATCTTGACTTTGACGTCAGCTTTGTCCGTCATTTACATCGAATACTCGTCAAGCCTCGATTACCCGCCAGACTTCTAGGATCGTTTTATTTCGGTCGGTGGGACCCGCTTGCCCTATAGGACCCTCACCGGGGCCGTCCACCCTGGGAGGTCGAAATACGGAGTGGAATACGAGGGGCTTATAGACGTAGTGACGGGGCTCGCTGATCCAAGCATCAGAATAGTTTGCGAAAAAGAAGAGCAATCTTTTCCAATCGATTAGGTTAATAAAACTTGTTTTAAGTAAACAAGAACAAATAACTGCATGTTGCATGAGCCCTAAGCCCAAACACCAACCTTTCGCTTTCCCAGTCGAACCACACCCTTTTGTGCCTTCCACGGTAAGCAAAGTTTGGATCGAGACCCCGGGTCATCGTTTGTTCGGCTCGGTCATTCCGAAGTCGAGATACTTCATCGTTTTCCTCCTTCGCTTCAGCTCAAAGTTTCGTAATGACCAACTCGAGGAGAATGGTGGGGACGTACAACTCCACACCCAGAAAATTCGCAAAATGCCGAACAGTGGAATCGGATGTTGGAACGAGATAAGACAAAATCAAGAGGCTCGGATCGATCGGTTATTGGAAAGTATCGAGAACCCGGGGGCTAGCAATTGTTCACCACCCTAATGGAACCTTTACGGTTGATGCGAAGATTGGAGCTAATTACCCTCCCAGGGCATGCCAACTACCATCAAATGCTTCCACTTTCGTGTGGAACTACTAATGGGCCAAGCATCCCCAAGCCTATCACTCGGCTGCCTCTCGGCCTCATCGTATCGATCTTGGTCAACTTCCCCGGCACCTCTCGGTTTTCACCTTTGGGTTTCAATCGATGCATTTGTTACATTCGCGGCTAGGAATAGGTCGGTTCGCTACTCCAAAACCTCGGTCTGGCCGGGCCATCAATGCAGGTGGTCGATGCGGTACATCTCATCCCTTCTTGCTCGATACTCCTCAACGGTCCGATCTAGGTCAACTTTGCCCCGGTGCCTCTCGGGTCCCACCACCGGGATTGAGTCGGTTGGCTTTCGCCCCGCATCTTGGAAGGGGTCGGTTACTACTTCACCGCATCGGTCGGCTCGAGTCACCATCTCGGAATGGGACGGTTCGTTTCTCGAGGCTCCATGGTTCGAGAGGGCCGGCTTGCTTCCTCCGATTCTCAAGCACACCGGCCCCTATGATGCTGCAAGATCACGTGGGCCACCGGGGCTTTTATCACCACTTCATCGGGCTCTACCCGCCCCTCCGGTTGGGAAGTCCGACAAGGTCAAATGCTCCTCATCAAATTCTCCACCCGGCCGTTACGCAAGCTGCTCACACTCATCAAGTACGGTATACACATTTCCCTTGCGGTCATGTTCCTCGGTGCGGTCAAGACACATTCAATCCCTCTTTGTTACGATGCCTCAAGCCTCATGTTTTCGGCGGCCTATACGGATCCGCACTCATGCTCCCAGTATCCACCCATTACGAGCCATATATCTTCATCTTCGGCAAGTGCCGGGCCTTATGAGGAAGGTTACGGTCACGCTTTTAATGCTCGGTTGTCATTCCTCCCACCCAGTACTTCCTACTTGTGGTTTCGTTTGCTAATGCCAATCTTGTGGCGGGGTCATGCAATGTTCCTATTGACTCGTCCAATGGATTATTGGTAGAACCAATTAAGAAGGTACAAGAAAAGCCTAGCAACGAGAGTATCGACGATCGCTCGACTCGGGCCATCTCGCCATATCAATCTTGTGTATCTTACACGAATGAAGTTTACAAAAGGTCGAATCTCGACGATTACATTGATGATTACATCAAAAGGGTTCGTGCACGGGAAAAGACTACGAGTCTGAACATGTCTCGCCGCTATAAACCTTACCCTTCCAACACGGCTTCGACGCCCGGTAAAGGAAAGAAGGCATTGTGTACAATTGACGGCCCCCAAAAGCAACCAAGAAATGGTGGTCCTTTAAGGCAACGAGAACGTTTTGATGATCTTGGGATGCCCATGGGCTTAATTTTCAAGGGCTTAGTAAGGGTAGGCCTTTTAGAGCCTCTCAAGGACTACCATCCAAGGAGCTCAAATTCACCTCTCGACATGAGTAAGCACTGCGCCTTCCATGATCATTATGGCCACACGATCGACAACTGCATAGTCTTGAAGAGAGCGGTTCAAAGGTTAATCGAAACGGGCAAGCTTGAGCGCCCCAATGGACCAAAACCGGCAAACCCTGTTCAGAATGGTGACCAAGTCAATGACCAAATCTCGAATCCCGAGGATTTGGGTGTTCCCTTAAGCAAAGTTTTAAATAGCTTGCTAGAGCGGGGTCTCCTCGAACCCGAGAAACTATCGGCCCAAGGATCCCAAAATCCCTTTTGACACCACTAAGCATTGTGCTTTCCACCGATATCACGGTCATATGACCGATAAGCTGTACGGCTTTGAGAAAGGCGATTCGGGGATTGATTAAGAAGGAGCAAACTCGAGCGCCTCGGTGATCTCAACCCCGCCAATGATCATCTCCCAAACAACGCGAATGTAAACATGATTGAGTTTTATGATTCAAACTCTGTGAATTCAACAGGACTCGACAAGTCGGATGATTTAGTCGCAACAAATGTTGAGAATGGATGGTTTGACTGCAACAAGCATGTGGCCATGGCAAAGCTGGATTTGGTAAAATGCTTTGAACTCTCGCCCTCCGATAAGTTCACGACTGACGCCAAAGGTTAAATGGGATGATAATGATCTGATGGCAGATTTGGCAGAAAGCAGTAAGGGTACAAGAAATCCGATGATTAGAAAGGAAGAGTTAGTCCGGGCTTTGGAAAGCGCCCATAAGATTCATGAAGAACAGCTAACCCTGCTCATCAATGCTCTCCGCCGCCATGGAGTTCAGGTAACAGTTGAAGCGAATGGTTCCCTGGTCATGGTCGAAGATGAGACTTCAGAAACAGTGATTTCAGTCCCTTCATCCTATAACCAATACTCTCCATCCCACAGCCAATACCTCCCTCCATCCACATATGATCCCTTGCCAAGGACAATTCCTCTTGACCCTTTCCGGCACCTCGAGGCCATTAGGGCTCCATCGCCCTCAGCTCCTCAGAACGAGTTGGGTTCCATCACACCTGTTCCTCAATTTCAGCAATACCTGCCAGTTTATGCTCCAGCTTCACATAATCAGTTTGAGCTATGTGGCTATGTTCTGAACTAACAATTTGACACAATTTGACTCGATTTTTATTTTTATTTTTCATAAAAAACAATTAAACAAGACATCCTAAACTAACAAGATAAATATACTACCACCCCCAAACCTAAATAGTGCTATGTCCTCATGGCATGAAAATCAAAAGAAAGCAAAACTCAAATTCGGGGGGGGGGGGGGAGATGAAAAGTAAAAGACATAAAATAAAAGACAAAAATTAAAAACAGAAAGCAAGTAAAATCATACCATGTTGGGGTGCCTCCCAATTAGCGCTTTGGTTAAGGTCGTTAGCTCGACTGGATTCCCGCTCACGTTTGGACTTCACTTTTCGTCATTTGGCCCACTTCACCGTCTCACGGGTCTTCACTTTCAGTTTTAGCCCCATAAATATTCCCTTTGATATATGACCATTTAGTGCCCAAAGGAATTTTTGACTTTTAAGTTTCTTGGGCTTCTTCTCTCGGGAGTCCTTGCCACTTTCTCCGTTTTCAAAGATGGGAGGGTTCACCAAAATGATGGAGGATTCGTCATCGACATTTTCCATGAGTAGAGGTTGGTGTTCATTCAAACAAGGCTTGTCGATCTTGGCGAGAGTGACCATATCTTCTTGAAATTCATTGCCCCGCATCTCACCATAAAGAGCAAGTTCAATCTCATCAACTTGCTCATGCCATGACTTTTCTATAATTTCTTCCGCCTCCATACAACCCGAACCATCATACAATTGCACTTCACTAGAATTTTCATGAGAGGTTTCATAGACAAAATTCTCCGTTTCATTTTCCAAAAGTGGCTCTTGTTGTAGTTCGTTCTCAAGTTCTTCATCGGAGTCTTCATAGACAAAGTTCCCCAATGTGTCCCCCGATGGTTGTTCTTTGGGTTGTGAAAGAATCATATCCATCAATTGTTGCATTTGTGCCTCCATCCTACTCATGGTTGCCTTAAATTGCTTGTCTTGTTGACGTCTCTCCTTTTTCAAAATAAGAGCTTCCTCTTTCAAAAGAAAATTCTCCTCCTTCAAGAGGTGATATTCCTCCTTTACATTATTAAACTCCTCCTCCCATGATTGCATTTTGAGTTGAGATTGTGGCTCATAAGTGTTCCATGCTTGACTTTGGTTTCCCCACTCTTGATTGTAGGAGTCGAGAAAATGTTCATATTGTTGCCACGGATGGAACAGACTCATTTCTTGAACCTGTGGATAACACTCGACATAATACGTCCTTGAAGGACACTCATATGAAGCATGTGAGTATAATCCACAATAAACACACGACTCATAGATGCCATAATTATGCATCCTTGAGTCCACACAAAAATTTACACTACACAAATATTTACACTACCTAAGTTATGTACACTACCTAAATCAACAAATTCAACCTAAATAATTCCCCGGCAACGGAGCCAAAAACTTGATGGGTTAAAACTCCCACTTGTAATAAAATACCTCTCGCAAGTGTACGAGTGTCGTTGTGATAGCGGACACAAGTAGGGGTCGTGTCCACGGAGATTTGTTGGGTGATTGAGTCAATTTGAATAGTGTATACTAAAGTAATAAAAACAAATAAAAAGGAGGGGGTTGGTTTTTAAGACTAAAACTAATAAGAAGCAAGTAAACTTACAAATAAGAACAAATAAAAATAAGCACAATTAACAACTAGAGTTAACAATATTAAACGAGTTTCACGGATTGGACTTCACTAAATTACCCATTTCATGCCAATTTTGATTAAGTATGTACACTCTCACTAGGGTTCATTCACTTTAATAGAGAGTGGGACGGTGAGGCGGCCGGATTATACTCTCACTTTTCAAAATCAAGCACTTTTCGCAAATCAAGTTCAAGCAATTAATTTAGGAAGCAATAAGATCAAAAGAATTAAAAGAACCAAAATCAATTTAACTTCTATAACGGAATCAAATCAATTTTATCACCAAAGCATGTGCCTTTGTTTAAAATCCCCAAATCAATAGTGAATTAAAAATACAAATATGTTGAAAAGACCAATTAGAGACTAGATCTAAAATTGCAATCTTGAAAACCCAATTAAAATGCTAAGATAATCTAGAGAGAGAAAGCACAATGATAAAATGATTTATGACATGAAATTAGACAATAAAGCTAAATCCAATCCATGAAATAAGAAAATTAACTACGCATAATAATAAAAATAAAAAAAGAAAAACACTAAATAAAAAAGAAAAACTTACACAAATTAAGAAAATGAAAAAATCCCAAAAGGAAAGTAGCCTCCTTTTCTTTCCCAAAATAATGCATAAAACCCTAAAATATTATCAACCTCTATTTATACTAAAAAAATACCCACGGCTGAGTAAAGGCTTAGGTCGAAATGGGATAGAAAATTGGGCCAAAATGAGATTAAGCCCACCAATTAAACAAGGAAACAAAGGCTGGCTCAAAATGAAAACAAGACTTGCTGAATAATGCCTTGGCGTGGAGAAAATTAGTTGGGGCGGTCAACAGCAGGGGTTAGGCCATCGTGGGCGATCGCTGTTGATCCTTGGGCGGCCGCCGTAGGGCCTCGGCCTTGTTTGGGCGGTCGCAGTTGCCTTCCTGCCTTTGCCTTGGCCAGCAACAAGCTTGTTTTCTCTTTCTTCTTTTCTTTATTTAATTCCTCCGCTTCGCTCCGTCTCGAATTTTAATCTTTTCTCCACCTTAAACCACCCATTTTCCACCTTTTCAACCTGAAAATAAAATAACACTAACAAAATAATTAAACTACTATTTTACTCGGAAATTTTGCAATAAATACAATTTAGAACGTATAAAATGGATATGAAAATATATCCATCACCTTCGATAGATGTTTCACACTGTTTGTGTAAGTTTCATACAAACTCGGTATATTATCCCTGTAAGGTAGCACATATTTCGTTAAGAACTTCACCTCCGGATATATTGCAAGCGTAGAAAGAGGCTGATCACTCTTCACGAGCTTATGCTCTTTCAAGGTCTTCAGAACTTCATATCTAGGCTTTACCCTTTTCTCCAAACTGTAAGTGAAAAATGCGGGGATAGTGGCCAAGTACGCAGGGGTATAACCAAGTTCTTTCATAAAAAATTTAACGCATTTCGAACTTTCACTTCGACAAGACTGAACATTGAGGTAGAGCCTTGAACAAGGTAAGTACATCAGAATCGGACCACCCAAGGCTCCTAAACACACTGACCTTCTTCTCAAACGCCGCCTCACTAACGTCGCAAACGCTAATACACCATGGATGAACATTTTGGACTCCCGGGGTATTCCCAATTTCCTTTCAACTCTTTGCATTATATTCTGTAAAGACTCAGGATTTTGCGTAAATATTCTTGGTTTCATAATAAAGAACTTTCTAACTTCATGTTTCGAGAAACCAAAATCCTTAAACAACAATAGATTGGGCTGCAGATTGAGGAGAGCTAAACCCGAAAGCCAAGGAGATCTGTAAAGTACTAAAAACAAATCCTCATCACCCCCACCTAAGAATTTAGCTAGATGACTGAAAGTAGGAATAATATTAGTATCTAAACCTCTCTTGAAAATCCAAGGTTGTCTTTTAATGAATTTCACTAATTTAGCCCCAGATAGACCAAATTCTTCAAGAGTTCGGAATTTAGATTCTAGGTTTTGGTCTGCTCTATGAGTGAGGACAAGAGGAACAGAAAAGACAACATCTTTGATCTGGGATTTGTTTAAAGCGCCATAGATTTTGAAGAAATTGATGACGGAATCAGGGTTTTGAGTGGATTTCAAGTGACTGACCTTTGATGATGCGGAAATGGCTTCTTCTCTGGACAACCCAATTGAGTTAACGAGGTAATCCACCATTAAATTGTCACCAAAAGTTTGTTTCTTCTGAAGAGTTGAGAAATAGGAGCAGTGAGAGGGAAATCTATTGATAGAGACGATGGAGCTCAGGGCACGGGTACGAGTTTGAATCCACATTTGGTTTGTCGTTCCTCAGTGTGGGGCTTTTTTACGAACTCCCCACTCCCACTGCCCCCATCACCTACCTCAAACCTATCTAGGTCAAAAAATATTTTTTTATTTATTTTAAAATTATTTTTAACAATTTCCCCCTTTCAAAAAAGCAATTTTTTTATTCATATTAAAATTTATAATATATATGCAAACCCCACATGAACAGTTCTTTGAACAGTTTCAAGAGGGGAATTTTCCATTTTGCCCTCACTTTTTTGTCCCTTTCCCATTTTGCCCTTAAAAAAATAATTAAATTAAAAAAAAAATTAAAAAAAAAATTAAAAAAAAAAAAAAAACACAAAAAACGTGGCCTTGGACACGGGCTTAGGCTAGTTATTTTATAACAACCCTCACCCACCACCCCCTCCCAACGTCAAACTAATTATACTCCCTCCGTCTCACAATTCTACGCACTTTTTGTGCCGGCGCGGGAATTAAGGTAAAAGGTGATAAAGGTAATGTATTGTGAGTGTAAAAGTAAAATAGGAGAGAGAATGAGTGGAGAGAATAGTAAATTTGAAAAGTGTTGTGAGTAGAGAGAAGTGAGTCCCATTTTCATTTTGGGAAAGTGCAGATTATTGTGGGACGCCCAAAAGGGATCTTTTTACGAATTATTGTGAGACGGAGGGAGTATTTACTTATAATTAAATTAATTTATTTTTAACCACTCTCTCACCCAACCCCACTCCCCCTACTTTCCTTTTTTTGGTACGTGTATCAGACTAAGAATCTTACTATGATTTATTTCCAAAATAACAAATAATGAATACATTTCCAACTAATAATATGTCTAGTCAGCTATTATGTTAGACTTTAAACAGAAAAATGAAATGACGAAATTCAAATATCCACACATTTGTTCAAAGTTACATTTTTGTTGCAATTTAGAGTTTCAAGAACCTCGACTCTTGAAGAAGTTGTGACTGATTTTACATAACTTCTCAATTCATGACATTAAAAAGAATTGGGGAGAGATTAAATTTTTTTTAATATATTTAATTTTTCCTTTATATATATATATATATATATATATATATATATATATATATATATTCTTTATTTCTTTTATTCTCACTATTTTTTTCTTCTCTTCTTTTTCTTTTCTAAAATTTTATTCCTATTTCTTTTTAGTTTGCCCTTTTTTTCACGATTACACGTGTGAGGATTGAGGATTCATGTAAGTAAAGTTCACGTTAGCCAAACACAAATTATTTTAGGACTAATTGGTTTTTTTTTTTTTTTTTTTTTTTTTTTTTTTTTTTTTGTAGTATGGCCTGAAGTCATGCAAAGTGGTTGCTCTTTTTGCCACAATATTATCTTTCCGGTTACAGAATGAAAATATTTTATTTTATTTTTTTGAAAATTGCAGCAATCCAAATATGGAGATAATTAGAAGGACAGCCAATTCAAATAGGGCCCATGACACTCAAAAGGAGATATATTTCTTGGTTAAAGATAGTATACTTGTTCTTTCTTACCAATGCCATGAATACCATTTGCATCCCCAAACTCATGGTTAACATAAAATGACATAAATAAATAAAAAAATCATTACCAAATTTCAATATAATGAAACTAGTTTAAATTTAACACATTTCAAATTTTCACTTCTGAATAAGACTGAACATTGAAGAAAGTCCTGAACAAGGTACATGCATCAAAGAATCGGACAACCCAAAGCTCCTTAAAATTTCAACCAAGGGCAAATTTCAGGACTTTACCTCAATGTTCAGTGTGAGATTGTCCTGAATCTGTGCCCGGTTCAACCAAGGGCAAATTTCAGGCAACATACTGCGATCTCTGATGAAGATGAAACCATGTGGAGGCACTCCCATCTCGACCGGTAGGAAGGAACCGTTGTCTTTCCGAAGATTAAACAAGTCATGGAAGAGCAAATCCGACATAGGATTTATGCCATGTCCAAGATCCAACGTTCAAGGAAAAACATGTAAAAAACCAGTTTTTGCACCGTCGTGCTCATTCAACATATTTACTTGGCTCAGCAAATCCCTTCACATAGGATTTATGCCATGTCCAAGATCCAACGTTCAAGGAAAAACATGTAAAAAACCAGTTTTTGCACGGTAGTGCTCATTCAACATATTTACTTGGCTCACAGGGATACTTGTGGAAATAAATAAATAAATAAAAAAGGAAAGTATTCAAAGAAGATAACATAAGAATAGTGAACCAGGTCAGAGAAAAAGAACGTTGTTGAGAAATGATAAGAAGATCGTCAACTTACAAATCTTAGGATTTGTCTTGTTTGCAGGATTCTTCTTAACAGAAGCTGGTCGATTCCTCCGTTACACTTTCATAGTAAGTTGAATCGCGTAAAGTTCGGTTGTCTTTAGGTACCTGTAAGTAAAATGGGAGATTTATACTAATTATAAGCATTGCGGTGAAAGAAGCTGAGTACACAAGACTATGCAGTAGCAAGAAAATCTTGACAGTAAATGGGCAGTTCCCAGGTCCTACTATTCATGCACTAAAAGGAGATGCACTCAATATTAAGATTCACAACCGAGGAAACGAAAATATCACCATTCACTGGTACGCAAGCACCTTTAAAAAGAATAATGATTTTTGTGTGTGTGTGTGTGTGTGTTCGGCTAATAAAGATATGCTGACGTGAAAGTTAATCGTGCATACAGGCATGGAGTGAAGCAGCCTCGGTCTCCATGGTTCAGATGGTCCTGAATATATATAACACGAGTCCCTATTCAACCAGGGGCTAATTTCAGCGACAAATTGTGCTGTCTGATGAAGATGGATCCCTGTGGTGGCATGCCCATAGTGACTGGTCGCGAGCAACTGTGCATGGGGCTATTGCTATTTATCCAAGAAAAGGATCTTCATATCCTTTTCTCAATCCTCATGCACATATTCCAATTGTTTTAAGTCTCAAACTAAATTTTAGAAATTTTTTTGGACATTCATTTTGGGACTGATGAAGTATAAATATAAATAAATATATATATATATATATATATATATATATATATATATATATATATATATATATATATATATATATATATATATATATATGTGTGTATGTGTAGTTTGTGGGTGTAAATAATTTAAGCATCAAATATTTTTGAAAATGCAGGGGAATGGTGGAAGAGTGATGTGCAAGAAATACTTAACGAGTTCCTGAGAACAGGAGGAGATCCAAACATCTCTGATGCTCTGACCATCAATGGTCAACCTGGTGATCTCTATCCATGCTCAAAACAAGGTTTCTTTCTCAAACTATCAAATCCAGAGATAAAGGGGAAACAAATTACAATAAACATAGTTTTACTTACAGGAGGAAATGCATATCTATTGCAGGCACGTTCAAGGTAACAGTGGAATATGGCAAGAAATATTTGCTCCGTCTGGTCAATGCTGCAATGAATAGTATAATGTTCTTCGCCATTGCAAATCACAACCTCACGGTGGTAATATCCGATGCTAGTTACACAAAGCCCCTGAAAAGTGATTATATTACAATATCCCCTGGCCAATCAATGGATGTACTGTTAGAAGCTAATCAACCACCAAATCACTATTACATAGCTGGTAAAGTTTACAATGGTGTAATGGCACCACCACAGCTATATTAGTATATAAGGGTAATTACACTCCATATTCACCTACACAATTCCCATTCCCAATTCTCCCAAGATATAATGACACAAATGCATCTGTTAGCTTTACCGATCGCCTTAGAAGCTTAGGTGGGGTCCATCATCCAGTTCAAGTTCCATTAAATGTGACAACTAAGTTATTACTTGCATTATCTATCAACGCATTACCATGTGTTAATGGTCCTTGTGCTGGACCAAATGGGACACGTTTTGCTGCATCTGTGAGCAATATCTCATTTCAGAGTCCTACGATTTCAATACTTGATGCTTATTATGGAAAGAAAAAGGGTGTTTATGGAGTTCATTTTCCAAGTTTTCCACCTTTAGAGTTCAATTATACAGGGGATTATATTCCTTTGGAATTCCAGAGGTCAAGGAGGGCTTGTTTTCCAGGGAACCAATTTACTTTCAGAGATAGATCATCCAATGCATTTGCACGGACAAAATTTTTATGTGGTTGGATGGGGATTCGGTAATTTTGACAAAGAAAAGGACCCTTTGAATTACAATCTTGTTGATCCTCCTCATCAGAATACCATTGCAGTCCCAAGGAATGCCTGGACAGCTATCAGATTCAGGGCCCATAACCCTGGTATGCATGTCACTTCTTATATACGTTGTCTTTTAAGTTTTAATCGGTATTAATGATTAATATTTTTTCATGGAGATTCTAATGTGTATTTTACTTGGATATAACTGTAGGTGTGTGGTTAATGCACTGCCATCTCGAGAGACATATAACCTGGGGAATGGAGATGACTTTCATAGTAAAGGATGGAGATAGCCCAGATGCAAAAATGATGCGCCGGCCATCAGATATGCCACCATGTTGAAGCGGAGAAGCCCCATCAACAAAGAAAAAGAATGAAAGATTATAAAGATTTTTATTTTCATTTCCATTTGCAATATGAATTATGTTTGTGATTAGACACGGGATTGCGTTTCTACTTTGCTTAAAGTGTTTATCAGAAATACTTTTTTTCAAACAAGAGGAAAACACCTAATAATTTCGATATATGACCAATGACCATCAAAATAATATGATACAGATGACTCTGTTTTCACCACTCTAGAATGTGGTAAAAGGGCAAACAAATTCCAGCTCTAGCTCTAGCTTCTGCAGATGTTCACCAAATCATTAAGACATCCCATTCCTTGGGGCAATAGATGAATAATCTGCCATTTTCTTTACCATATAAAAACAGCTGTTTTAGAAACAAGAGAAGAGCGGACAAAAACATGGGAATCAAGACTCCTAAAGGGCCTGATATGTAGTACCCCCTCCTAAGTGAATGTCCATTTTCAAGAACTTTTTGTCCCAAAATGAATGTCCGTTTTGTAGAATTCTGTCCCCCGTATAAAATTTGGACATTCATTTAGGGACGGAGGGAGTACGTAACTTTCATGCTAACTTGAAGTCTTGGAGATCATGTCTGGTATTTTAAGCACATTGGAAATCAACATCAAAGGCAGCATAACATATTTCAAGCAAACATAAAAAAACAAGAGTCATGAACTATACTTGAAAGAGCTGACAACATAACGAGGTAATCCACCATTAAATTGTCACCAAAAGTTTGTTTCTTCTGAAGAGTTGAGAAATAGGAGTGAGAGGGAAATCTATTGATAGAGATGATGGAGCTCAGGGCACGGGTACGAGTTTGAATCCACATTTGGTTTGTCGTTCCTCATAGTGGGTCAATTTCAAAACTCTGTTTGTTATTAAGATTTAAATTAAGACATCTTACCAGTGAACCATTCATGGATATATGCGTTGCTCTTAGAATTTAAACATATAATAACTAAAATCCAGTTTTTTTTTTTTGGAAATTGAGTGGGTGCGGTCGCCCCCACTCGTGTCTATGTGGGTCCGTCCCTGAATATTAGCACAACTTTCAAGCTTCAACATATTTATTTGGGCTAAAAGGGATACTTGTATTGGTAACAAGAACTAAGGTCATCAATAATTTCATGAAACACTTCAAAGAGGAAGTCATTAAAAGTTAGTGCACACATTTAAAACAAAAAAATAAATAAAAATGAAACATCTTCTCACAGAAAAAGCTTTTAAAAAAGTTATCCTCCTTCACAGTTACATGTTAGAGACAAGCAGTGAAGTGAGCTTATCTGTTATCCAAATAGATTCCGTCTAGAGTAATTCCAAGAACACGAAGTAGACGAAGTGTCAATCAACAAAACAAAGCTAAGTTGAAGTAAATCCTTAAGCCTTCGACAGATGTTTCACACTGTTTGTGTAAGTTTCATACAAACTCGGTATATTATCCCTGTAAGGTAGCACATATTTCGTTAAGAACTTCACCTCCGGATATTTTGCAAGCGTAGAAAGAGGGTGATCACTCTTCACGAGCTTATGCTCTTTCAAGGTCTTCAGAACTTCATATCTAGGCTTTACCCTTTTCTCCAAACTGTAAGTGAAAAATGCGGGGAAAGTGGCCAAGTACGCAGGGGTATAACCAAGTTCTTTCATAAAAAAATTTAACGCATTTCGAACTTTCACTTCTGACAAGCGTGAACATTGAGGTAGAGCCTTGAACAAGGTAAGTACATCAGAATCGGACCACCCAAGGCTCCTAAACACACTGACCTTCTTCCCAAACGCCGCCTCACTAACGTCAGTAAACGCAAATACACCATGGATAAACATTTTGGACTCGCGGGGTATCTCCAATATCCTTTCAACTCTTTCTATAACATTTTGTAAAGACTCAGGCTTTTGCATAAATGCGCTTGGTTTCATAATAAAGAACTTGCGTAATTCATATTTCGAGAACCCAAAATCCTTAAACAGCAATAGATTAGACTCCAGATTGTGGCAAACAGTAGAACCCGAAAACCAAGGAGATCTGTAAAGTACTAAAAACAAATCCTCATCACCCCCACCTAAGAATTTAGCTAGATAACTGAAAGTAGGAATAATACTAGTATCTAGACCTCTCTTGAAAATCCAAGGTTTTCTTTTAATGAATTTCACTAATTTAGCCCCAGATAAACCAAATTCTTCAAGAGTTCGGAATTTAGATTCTAGGTTTTGGTCTGCTCTATGAGTGAGGAGACGAGGAACGGAAAAGACAAGATCTTTAATCTGGGATTTGTCTAAACCACCGTAAAGTTTGAAGAAACTGATGACAGAATCAGGATTTTGAGTGGATTTCAAGTGACTGACCTTTGATGATGCGGAAATGGCTTCTTCTCTGGACAACCCAATTGAGTTAACGAGGTAATCCACCATTAAATTGTCACCAAAAGTTTGTTTCTTCTGAAGAGTTGAGAAATAGGAGCAGTGAGAGGGAAATCTATTGATAGAGATGATGGAGCTCAGGGCACGGGTACGAGTTTGAATCAACATTTGGTTTGTCGTTCCTCAGTGTGGGGCTTTTTTACGAACTCCCCACTCCCACTGCCCCCATCACCTACCTCAAACCTAGCTAGGTCAAAAAACATTTTTTTTATTTATTTTAAAATTATTTTTAACAATTTTCCCACTTTCAAGCAATTTTTTTATTCATATTAAAATTATTTTATAACAACCCTCAGACTACCCACAATGGGTAGATGAAATGGGAGATGAAATCCCATTTCATCTACCCATTTCCTTGCAATGGAGGATGGAGGTCTGAATGGATTAACTTAAGGATGAAAACTTTCATCCCGTATGAAACCTTTTTTTTTTTTTTTTTTTTTTTAAAAATGGACACGTGTCGGCTTGGCATTGGAGGGGTACTAGGCGCGTGTGACTCACGCTCCAGATAGGCGCGTGACGCGCAACTTTTTTTTTTTTTTTTTTTTTTTTGATTTTTCGAATTTGCCACGTGTTGGCTTGGTATTGGTCCGTACTTTATTATTTTTTTCACCCAATTATTTAAACTCAATTATCTAATAATAAATGATTTAAAAATAAAAAAAAAATTCACCAAGATTCATCATTTTTTTTCCCTACAAATTGATATAAGTTTCATTTGATTTGGACAAAAAAAAAACAACACTTAGTTTTCAATTTGAAATTTGAATTATTACCTAGTAAATTGATTATTTTTTTAATTTTTTTTTCACCAAAATTCATCATTTTTTTTTCCCTACAAATCGATATAAGTTTCATTTGATTTGGATACAAAAAAAAACACTTAGTTTTCAATTTGAGCTGAATTATTACCTAGTAAATTAATTATTTTTTTAATTTTTTTCACCAAAATTCATCATTTTTTTTTTCCCTACAAATCGATATAAGTTTCATTTGATTTGGATACAAAAAAACACTTAGTTTTCAATTTGAGCCGAATTATTACCTAGTAAATTAATTATTTTTTTAATTTTTTTTTTCACCAAAATTCATCATTTTTTTTCCCTACAAATCGATATAAGTTTCATTTGATTTGGATAAAAAAAAAACACTTAGTTTTCAATTTGGGCTGAATTATTACCTAGTAAATTGATTATTTTTTAATTTTTTTTCACCAAAATTCATCATTTTTTTTCCCTACAAATCGATATAAGTTTCATTTGATTTTGACACAAAAAAAAAACACTTAGTTTTCAATTTGGGCTGAATTATTACCTAGTAAATTAATTATTTTTTTAATTTTTTTTTTCACCAAAATTCATCATTTTTTTCCCTACAAATCGATATAAGTTTCATTTGATTTGGACACAAAAAAATAAAGAATATAAATAAAATAAAATAAAAGTAGTGGGGTATAGAATGATGAGTTTGAGGGAGTTGAAATTTAATTTAAGTTAGCCATTGGAGTGGGGGTAAATGAAATGGGTAAATGAAATATTAGGTGGATGAGAAAAAGTGTAAAAAGTGTTAGATGAAATGGGAGAGTGGGATGAAACCATTGTGGGTAGTCTCACCGCCTAGACTTGCCCAGCCGGTTCAGACCGGCGGTTCCGATTCTGAACCGGCGGTTCACCAACCCGCCACCCCTTGAACCGTAATCGACCTGGTTCTGCACGGTTCCGGTTTTGAACCGTCATTTTCATAAAAAAAAAATTATTTTTTCGGCGGCCGCCCAAGTAGGCTGTAGGCCGAATGTTTTGTGCAGTCGCCCTAACTATTAAAAAGTTAAATTTTTAACAGTTTTTTGAAAAAACAGTTAACTTTTTAACAGTTTCTGTTAAGTTCTATAAAAAAGTTATTTTTTTTTTAATTTTTTTTTTTTTGATAAAGAAGACTATTTTAGACTTTTGTTTACCACATACATTTTTTTGCAAAAAGTTATATAAAAGAAGTTATGAATTTTGAAAGAAATAAAACTTAACTTTTTTTAAAAAATAAACGAAAGTATATAAAAGAAAAAGGGACGGTACCCTTAAATTTTATTAAATAAAATAAAATTACAAAGAGGGGGACAACCAATCTAACCTTTTTATAAATAAGGGGGGGGGGAAATATTTAGGAGTCTTTACCTCAACCTAACTATTACAATTAAATAAAAATAAACCTAATCTAAAGTCTAATCTATAAAATTACAATTAACCTAATCTAAAGTCTAAAGAGCGGCGTAGTTCATTCGGCTTCGCTTCCCGATATATCTTCATCGAAGGCCTCCTCCTCCGATCGGAACTACTTCTTTTATCTTGAAGTCGTAGTTCGGCTCTATGCCAATCGCCAAGCACCATTTGATATTCTAAATTATATGGAGACAACCTTGATCTTCGATCGGACAAGACACACCCTCTTACACTAAATACTTCTTCTACGGTGACGGTTGAGGCAGGCGCGGCTAGGATCTCCTTTGCTATCAATGATAGAATAGGATAGTTGTTTGCCCTTCATGCCCACCACTTTACAATATCAAATTCTTCTATATGCTCAAAAGAAGTGGTTAAATAATCTTCAAGTTCAACATAAGTGGAGCCACCTCGTTGACGTTTTTGACTTCTAGAACTAATTAAATTATCTATAAAGTTAAAGGGATCGCTATCATCGTGAGAACTACTACCACCTACATTTTCACTACTAGGATAAACGATATTATCAAAAAGATCATAATATTCTCTATAAAGTGCATATACAATATTTTTAGTCTCAGTTACAACGTCTTTTGCCTTTGGGATAGGTTTATCTAAAAACAAATCAAAGCCGGTGAAAAATAGATTCTTATAATAATAATCAAGTATTTATTCTAAACCATCTTCTCTTATCCTAGGATCTAATAGTTTAGCTACTAAAAACAATGGGGGAATGTTCAAAAAATATTTAAGCCATTTTCTTCTCATCATACTAATACATTCACCTAAAATTGGACAATCTTTAAAATGCATAAATATATAACTAATTTTAGCGGCGTGTTCTAAAACTATCGGTGAAGTGGGATAGTAAGAATCGGATAATTGTACGGTATCCTCTTTAAAAACTTTCAAAATTTTCCTTAAATTATGACAAACATCCCATTGATAAGGCAATATTATAGTAGGATACTCTATTTGTTGAATAAACAGACACAATAGTTCACGGAAATCATAGGAGTCGGATAACATTTTATAAGTGGAATTCCATCAGTTTGGAACATCTAGGGAAAATCTTTTAGGTGGGATATTATTTGTTTTACACCATCTAATCCACAATTTTGTTACATTGTGACTTCTCATTATATAAGCAATAACTTTCTTAATTGGGGCTACATGTTCCTTTAAAGTTGTTAAACCATCTTACACACACAAATTTAAAATATGACATATGCACCTAACATGAAAAAATTTACCATCAATGGATGATTGACAAATTTCAATGAGTGATGGCAAACTAGCAGTATTATTAGCAGCATTATCAAATTCAATTGAAAAAATTTTGTGAACTAATCCATATTCTTGTAAAATTTTAGCAATTTTGTTACAAATATTTTGAGCGTTATGAATAGTATCAAAAGATTTATATGCAAGTAATCATTTTTGTAATTTTCAACTACTATCAATCCAATGACATGTAATTCCTAAATAGCTATGAGTTTGCCAATGATCACTCTATATATCGACACATATTGACAACTTTTGGGGTAAATCTTTAAACGTATTAATTAAAATTAATTTTCCTTGTAGATATTGGGCTTTAGTATCACGAGTACTTATATTTTTATTAATTTCTTTAGCAGCGGGATTTAAATAAAGTTGTGCCATATTAGACCATAATGTATCATTAGCAAAATTAAAGGGTAATCCTTTAGCAGTAGAAAATTTTGCCATTTCTCTCCTATAAGTTGCATTATCAAATTTAAATAATTGTGAAGGCGTACCTTGTGACGATCCCGTAAATCCTTGTAGTTGTGTTTGATCTTGAGCATCTCCAACTTGGTCGGGGTGCTTTGACGCCAACTGTCTTTTAAATGACCCACAACCACCTCCATGGATAAATGCAAATTTGGAAGTGCAATGATTGCAATAAACAGTGTATTTGTTGGTACCTTCAATTGGCACTTTTGTAAAGTCCTTCAATTGGCACTTTTGTAAAGTGCACGATCATGATGTCGGACCTCCCCGTGGTTCGACTTCCTCGACCTCGACCTCGGATTTGACCACCACCTCGCGCTTCACTTTGGGTTTGAGTGTTACTCCCTTGGGTATGACCATGACCACCCATTGGAGCAACTTCGTCATCGCTCAATTCGAGCATTTCATTTTGTTGTATATTATCCCAAATGGAATCATCGAGGGGGGGGGGGGGAGGAATTGGATGCGTAGTTGGATTGGTAGTGGTTGTTGTTGGGATGTGGAGTCAAAACCATGGATAAAGGATTTGAACCGCGGTCGGAGGAGTTGGTGAGATGGGGCTCAAATTCATCGGAGCAAAAGGGTTTTGCAGTTTTGGCTGTGCGGCTGACCGCATGTGCGGCTGACCGCATGTGTGGGTTGGCTGGGCCGGGCCTTGGGCCTTGCGGGCCGCGCTGGCCACGATTCTGGGCTGATTTGGTTTCCTATCTTGACGAGATCTCTTCTTGCTTGGTGATTCCTTTTGGTAGTAATATTTGGTAGGACTTGTGAAGAAAGAAGATTACTTTCTTGAGTAGGAATCCTTTTATTACTAGGTCTTTGATTTCTTGTTCCCTATAAATACATGTGATAGCCTAGAGACAAATTGAAACATCGGAAAATATTATAGTGAATATTTTGGCTTGGTAGCGCCCCCGGACGTAGTTGTTGTTGCAACGAACCGGGTTAACAATTCTTGTGTGTTCCTTTGTGTGTGATTTACTTTTCGTGTGTGTTGCTCTTATTATTACTTCAAAGCTTGGGTCGTTCCGCTGCGGTAATTCACAACAACTGGTATCAGAGCCTTTGGTTTTGTCGAATCATTGGTTGGCTGGTCTTTTGCTATGGATTTCTTGGGAGCTTTGGAGGATGGTAATAAGGTGTTGATCGAAAAGTTTGATGGGACGGATTTCAATTTTTGGAAGACACAAATCGAGGATGTTCTGTGGAACAAGGATTTGTATCTACCATTAAAAGAAAGGCCGGCGGACATAGAGGAAGCAAAATTCGAAATCATGGATCGGAAAGCGTTAGGGCTTGTTAGGCAAACGTTGACCAAGGATGTGGCGAAGAATGTTTTGGAGGCGAAGACTACCATGGAGATGTTACAGATGTTGGCGAGCATGTACGAGGCACCATCGGCGGCGAATAAAGCTCATCTAATGAGGAAGTTGTTGAACGTAAGGATGGTGGAGGGCATGTCGGCAACAAAGCATATAAGTGAATTCAAATCTACCTGCGACCCAACCGTCTTCCGTGGCATTACTCTTGATGATGAGGTACTAGCATTGATTTTACTTTCTTCTTTGCCGGAAAGTTGGGATACGGCTGCGATAGCGATTAATGTTTCAACAGGAAAAGTGAAGGCTTTGAAGTTTGCGGATGTCGTTGATGTGATTCTTGGCGAAGAAATTCGTAGGAAGAGCAAGGGTGGGACATCGGGGCTAGCACTAAATGTCGGTGAAAAGAGTAAGGGTGGCAAGAAGGTGATTACTTGCTACGATTGTGGGGAGAAGGGGCACTTTAGGAGAAGTTGTCCGGCGGTCGGGCGGAGCGAAGGAATTGAATGTTCTTTGAAGAGATGGCGGACGTATTAATCTTGGGTGGGAGCAGTTCAACCGATTCGTGGGTTTTGGATTCGGGCTCGACGTTTCATTCATGCACCGGTGCGAAAGAATGGAGCGGTATGTTCGGGTGATTTTGGGGTTGTTCGCTTGGGAAACGATCATCCTGTCAAGGTCATTGGAAAGGGGGTTGTTCGGGTCAAAGCAACGGATGGGACTGTTTTACGGCTACGTGATGTGCGACATATTCCGGATTTGAAGAGGAACTTGATTTCCATAAGGCAACTTGATAAGGAGGGTTGTGTGGTGACCTTCGGTTGTGGGACATGGAAGGTAAATCGCGGAGCTAGCTTGGTGGCTCGTGGCGGCGTGGAAAATATGTTGTATACCACATGCAACATGAGTCGTTGGGGGAAACGAAGACGCGTCCCAATGATGAATGGTGGTGGCCGAGATCGCCATGGTGGGAGAAATTTCACTAAACGGTATGTTGATAGAAAATTGGGTAATGAAGTCGGCCGACGTGGAGCCAATTTGGTCAACATGGGAGCGGGATCTAGAACGGTGATGCGATGGGTTGCAAAGAACACACAAAGGTTCCAAGCTTGTGATTGTGTGGGGCACGTGGATTCGCTGTTCGGGATCGATAGTTAGCAAGTAAGTGAGCGGGGATGTGCGGGGAGGATCATTCGGAATGAAGACTCGGAGCATGGTAGAACCGACATTATGTTGAAGCGTTGCTCGGCTTGACTCACTTGGATAACTAGACAAAGAGGCCGGGCGCTACCAACGCAATAGGCGGCCCTTTGAAATTTGTTTCAAGAAGAGGTATCATGGATGGTTTGTCTCCAGGTGGGAGATTGTTGGGATGTGGAGTCAAAACCATGGATAAAGGATTTGAACCGCGGTCGGAGGAGTTGGTGAGATGGGGCTCAAATTCATCGGAGCAAAAGGGTTTTGCAGTTTTGGCTGTGCGGCTGACCGCATGTGCGGCTGACCGCATGTGTGGGTTAGGCCGGCCGGGCCTTGGGCCTTGCGGGCCGCGGCCACGATTCTGGGCTGATTTGGTTTCCTATCTTGACGAGATCTCTTCTTGCTTGGTGATTCCTTTTGGTAGTAATATTTGGTAGGACTTGTGAAGAAAGAAGATTACTTTCTTGAGTAGGAATCCTTTTATTACTAGGTCTTTGATTTCTTGTTCCCTATAAATACATGTGATAGCCTAGAGACAAATTGAAACATCGGAAAATATTATAGTGAATATTTTGGCTTGGTAGCGCCCCCGGACGTAGTTGTTGTTGCAACGAACCGGGTTAACAATTCTTGTGTGTTCCTTTGTGTGTGATTTACTTTTCGTGTGTGTTGCTCTTATTATTACTTCAAAGCTTGGGTCGTTCCGCTGCGGTAATTCACAACAGTTGTCTTATTCTTTCCCCTTTCGCCACCGACGCCACGAGATGAAGACATTTTTTTTTTTGTGTGAATATAATGGAATTATGTCAAAAAAAAAATGGAATTATGTGGAAAAAATGGAATTATGGAGTCTTTGTTGAAGTATACCAAAGTGAAAATAGGCAAGTTTCATGGTACATTTCAACAGGAAACATTAACAAAGCAAAAGTAAAACTCCCTCCGTCCCAAAGTGAATGACCAAAAACATTTCAAAATTGCGCTTGATCAGGTAGTAGAAGTCTTTGTTGAAGTATACCACATCATTCACTAGAGGAGATTGAAGCTGAATAGATATGAAAGACGCGTGACCAGATAGATGGCAGCTTATTGCTTGTTTTCAGATATACGAGTAAGATAAAACCCTCAAAGGTTCAGTTTCTGATTATTACAAATCTAATTAATTGAAATTTACATGAAGAGAGAGCAATGAGAAATTTACAGCATGGCAAAAAGTGATGAACAATACCTTTTGCACCCATGCGGGCAATCCTTCCAGTGCGATGACGGTAGTCAATCTAGAATGCAACAAAAGAAGACTTATAGTTTAAGACGTAAAAGAATAGAGGGGAAGCAAACTAGAGAGCAGTCAAGAAACATGCTTACAGAGTTCAAAGGAAAATCAAACATGATAACGTGATCCACATCCAAGTCCAATCACATAGCAGCCAAATCTGTGCAAACCAGAGTGGGGCAATCCCCATCTTCATTCTTGAATATCTTGAGGTTTTCAACCCTGGAGCAGAGGGAAAGTCACAAAGAGACGAGCAAACAAGGAGCTAACGGCAAATACCAAAGCGCAACCATATGTGTGTGAGAGAGAGAGACAGAGAGGGAGAGGGGGAAGAGAGAGCATGAGTCAGAAGTACCAAACAGTTCATTGCAATTACTCCAAGAAGTGTAGATATAAACAATGGACATTTATATAGGGACGGAGTGTCCGACACGGGTACGGCGGGGTAAACTAAAGAGTCCGAGCATCAGAGGTTGATTCTTATTGTGAGTTTCTGTTCTTCCTCAAAAAGAAGAGAGTAGCTACCAATGAATTTACGTTTTACATGACTGGGCATAACTTTACAGAAGATACTAAATATTGCTACTTATAAAGTGTATATCACACTACTTACTAGTACTCCCTCCGTCTCTATATGAATGTCCATTTTCAATTCCGGGAGAAATTAAAAAAAAAGTTGACATCTATGTATTCTTACTAGCATATGTACATAAATACCTTTAATAAGCTCACGATATAACATCATGATTCTAAGTGCGCAAATGGAAGAATCAACTGTAGCAATGCTTCCAGCTTGTTGTCTGATCCTGAAAGATTTATAAAATCACGGCGAGCAGAAGCAATCTTCTTATGCAGTGCTGAAGTGCGCACATGTTCAATTCCTTGAAATTCTTCATCGACCAGCAACTGCACACCCTGCAAACATCAAAATGGAAATTTCAAGGAATTGAACAAGATGACTAAACCATTTCCTCCTCCTTTAAAACATTGAAGAAGGAAGTGGTTATAATTTCCAGTAACACATATCGAATTTGACTGTTTCATTCAAAGAGTTCCTGGTTGAAAATTAGGTTATAATTTCCCGTAAGGGGAAATTTCATTTCTCATATGTAAAATTCAAACAAGTTCTATACAGAAAAATAGGTTTGTCATTCATGATAGTTTACTTACTTCAAAGGATACATATGTAGCCCTTAAATACTCACTCCGCCGCGGAAAGATAGTCCCACTTTGACTTTTGTGGTCAATTTGATTGAACTTTAACCAAAATTTTAAATCAATTTAATTATTTAAAATTTGTAATGCCTATGTTTCATGATGAATGACCAAAAACATTTCAAAATTGTTGTTGATCAAGAGCAAATTGAAGGATTTTTTTGGTAATTCATTTTGGGACGGAGGGAGTAATTGATTATATTTTCTATTTGCAAAATATACAAACATTTGCAAATGCTGGTAACCAATTACGAAACGAATGCAGAAAGTAAATGGAATAGAACCTGAACAAGGGGGCAACAGGCAGGGGCCTTGCCGGAGCTAGTATGAGAACCCAAAAGCACACTCTTCTCAGCAAGCACAGCTGGAATTCCAATACTCTGCATCTCAGTAGGCACACTAGTACCCCTCTCTGTTAAAGCTGCCATTACCTCCTCACTCAATCCCGACTCCTCAAAACTCTCCGCCACCTCCGCCTCTGCCATTTTCCCGCCTCCTTCTTTCTTATCATGGCGACCCCCAAGGGTCCGCTCCCGAGTTTTAGAAGGAGAGAAAGGAAATGAAAGGAAGAGGAGAGAAAAGAAAAGAAAAGAAGAGGAGAAGAGAAGAGAAGAGAAGAGAAGAGAAGAGAAGAGAAGAGAAGAGAAGGGAATTCAATATTTTCCTTTAGTTTTAGTGCTCTCGAGTTTAGGAAGGAAAGAGTAGAATTTTTTTTTAAATTACATTTGTACCCTTAATGAAATAAGGAGATAATTATATTTGAAGGGTAAAATAGGTATTTCAAAAATATTTGTTAATGAAAATTTCTTTTTTTCCACTTCCTTTTCCAACCTGATAAAACGAACGGATCTCGTTCTAATTTCTTCCAAGCTCCTAGACGGGTACATGACTAAATCTTGGTAGAATGGTGCCTCTCTTTTCAGGCCCATCTTGAAGGCTTTCGTTGTCGTTGACACATCAATATGAGGGATGCTCACAGCTTCCTTGTTGAACCTGAACACGTAGTTTTTTAAAGTTTCATTAGGTACATTTGTACCACCTTGTAAAGGTTACTAGTTAGTTTCTCAAACACACGATTGCAAGAGAATTGATTAAGAAACATGTTAAGTAATTGAGAGTAAGAAGAGATAGAGTTCATAGACTGATTAGTCAGACATATCAAGGCGGGGCCAGATAAGGTTGACCCAAAGCCCGTGCACAAACAGACTTCCTTAAGATGGTGGGGAATGCTAATGATATCCATCTTCTCTTGGTAGAAGGCTATATGTTCTGTTTGGATCCGTGGTGTCATCATATTGTTTCATTGGAGGTACTTGAAATCTTTTAGGGATCTCACGCTATGGCGAGGCAAACGCGAATCGTGATGGGTGGTTGGAGACGCTGGTTGAGAGGTAAGGTGACTCCTGGAACCTTCATGAGGATGTCTTTGATCTGCTGCACTTCTCTAGCGAGGGTGTTGTCTGCAACAGGGTTAGTGGCAACAAATGGATTGAAAGGAGTACTAAACATATTAAAACTCTCTGTTTGCCCTGTAGGAGGTGGGGTTGCAAAGGTAAAACATGTTGACAGCGGAACCGGGTTGGACGTAACAGTGGTGCTTTCAGTCTGAACGGCGCTGACCATGGATATGTTGTCTTGACCGCTCCTTACACTTGCCCCAACGTACGAGAAAAGAGTTCTAGGATGCGAGAGATGAGGTCTCAGGCATGCGACTATTGGAACACCGCGCCCTGAAGCCGATAAATCACGTCGTATTCCGTCGATATAATTGAATATCATTTGATTGGTATATTCTTTGTCCGTCAATCTGGTCCTTCAACTGTTGCATCATAGTCGTTATGGTATTCACAACTTCTAGTGAAATTTCAGGCAGCGTCATGGATGAAGAGTCTCCCAGGCTGAGACGTTGGCTCTGAGGCGTCATGGTACTAAAGCCAACAGTTGGAAGGGTAACAGGTGTCATGGGTAAGCTCGACGTGTTGGTCCTTGCCCCAGCCGTTATAATGGGCGTAGACATTGCTGAAGTAGGATTACTCATCTTGATTGGAATCTAAAAAACCAAAGTTTCCACGAACGGCGCCAAATTGTTTTGGACAAATTTCAACAAGTAAATTTATCTATCAAGGATGTTGAGCACAAATGAAATATAATTCTCAAATCAAGATGAACACGAGAATGTAACGAGGAAAATCTTTGAACAATCGTTCGCCGAGAAAAACCTCAGGAGGCTTTAGGAAAAGCCTACCTTAACCAAGAAAATGTTTATTCATATTCTTTGTTTTGAGTACAATGTGCAGTACGAGCGTAGAGTAGAGTGTGTCGTGTGTACATGTTCTTTTCCAAGGACTATTTATATACAAATTATATAACTGAAACAACATAAATGCAATCCCTCTTTTGTCGCCTAGAATCTCGCCTTCTGTTGATGGTGTGCAGCCGTTATTTATCTCGTGGGAATCATGGCCGTTATGAGGTTTAAACCTTTGCGACAAGGTCTTCGTTCAATCGTGATAAAGTTATCCGTTTCGATGCGTCACTTGGTTCTGAAAAGTAGGAAGTACACAACAGATAATTCAAGGCGTTAGTTCAAGATGTACATCAATGTAACAATTGCTATTTCCTGTGGTCATTAAAATAATTTATTCACTTACTAATTATTATTTGAACAAGCGAATTTTTTTGTAGCAAGTGGGTGTTGAACCCTTGTCTTTAAGATTAAAATTAAGATATCTTACCACTACCGGTGAACCATTCATGGATATATGCTTTGTTCTTAGAATTTAAACATATAATAACTAAAATCTAGTTTTTTTTTTTTTTTTGGAAATTGAGTGGGTGCGGTCGCCCCCACTCGTGTCTATGTGGGTCCGTCCCTCGAATACTAGCACGGCTTTCAAGCTTCAACATATTTATTTGGGCTAAAAGGGATACTTGTATTGGTAACAAGAACTAAGGTCATCAATAATTCCATGAAATACTTCAAACAGAAGTCATTAAAAGTTAGTGTACACATTTAAAAAAAAAAAAAAAAAAAACTAAACATCTTCTCACGAAAAAGCTTTTACAAAAGTTATCCTCCTTCACGGTTACATGTTAGAGACAAGCGTGGGAAGTGAGCTTATACGTTATCCAAATAGATCCGTCTCGAGTAATTCCAAGAACACGCAGTAGACGAATTGTCAATCAACTAAACAAAGCTAAGTTGAAGTAAATCCTTAGGCCTTCGATAGATGTTTCACACTATTTGTGTAAGTTTCATACAAACTCGGTATATTATCCCTGTAAGGTAGCACATATTTCGTTAAGAACTTCACCTCCGGATATATTGCAAGCGAATAAAGAGCCTGATCACTCTTCACGAGCTTATGCTCTTTCAAGGTCTTCAGAACTTCATATCTAGGCTTTACCCTTTTCTCCAAACTGTAAGTGAAAAATGCGGGGAGAGTGGACAAGTACGCAGGGGTATAACCAAGTTCTTTCATAAAAAAATTTAACGCATTTCGAACTTTCACTTCTGACAAGCGTGAACATTGAGGTAGAGCCTTGAACAAGGTAAGTACATCAGAATCGGACCACCCAAGGCTCCTAAACACACTGACCTTCTTCCCAAACGCCGCCTCACTAACGTCAGTAAACGCAAATACACCATGGATAAACATTTTGGACTCGCGGGGTATCTCCAATATCTTTTCAACTCTTTCTATAACATTTTGTAAAGACTCAGGCTTTTGCATAAATGCTTTTGGTTTCATAATAAAGAACTTGCGTAATTCATATTTTGAGAACCCAAAATCCTTAAACAGCAATAGATTAGGCTCCAGATTGTGGCGAACAGTAGAACCCGAAAGCCGAGGAGATCTGTAAAGTACTAAAAACAAATCCTCATCACCCCCACCTAAGAATTTAGCTAGATGACTGAAAGTAGGAATAATATCAGTATCTAAGCCTCTCTTGAAAATCCAAGGTTGTCTTTTAATGAATTTCACTAATTTAGCCCCAGATAGACCAAATTCTTCAAGAGTTCGGAATTTAGATTCTAGGTTTTGGTCTGCTCTATGAGTGAGGACAAGAGGAACAGAAAAGACAACATCTTTGATCTGGGATTTGTTTAAACCGCCATAGATTTTGAAGAAATTGATGACGGAATCAGGGTTTTGAGTGGATTTCAAGTGACTGACCTTTGATGATGCGGAAATGGCTTCTTCTCTGGACAACCCAATTGAGTTAACGAGGTAATCGACCATTAAATTGTCACCAAAAGTTTGTTTCTTCTGAAGAGTTGAGAAATAGGAGCAGTGAGAGGGAAATCCATTGATAGAGATGATGGAGCTCAGGGAACGGGTACGAGTTTGAATCCACATTGGGTTTGTCGTTCCTCAGAGTGGGTCGATTTCTAAAGTCTGTTTGTTATTTTTTTTATTTTTTTTTTCAGGAACACTTGTGTGTCTCGGGGCTTTTTTACGAACTCCCCACTCCCACTGCCCCATCACCTACCTCAAACCTAGCTAGGTCAAAAAATATTTTTTTTATTTATTTTAAAATTATTTTTAACAATTTTCCCACTTTTTCAAGCAATTTTTTTATTCATATTAAAATTATTTTATAACAACCCTCACCACCTAGACTTGCCCAGCCGGTTCAGACCGGCGGTTCCCGTTCTGAACCGGCGGTTCACCAACCCGCCACCCCTTGAACCGTAATCGACTTGGTTCTGCACGGTTCCGGTTCCGGTTTTGAACCGTCATTTTCATAAAAAAAAAATTATTTTTTCGGCGGCCGTCCAAGTAGGCTGTAGGCCGAATGTTTTGTGCAGTCGCCCTAACTATTAAAAAGTTAAATTTTTAACTGTTTTTTGAAAAAACAGTTAACTTTTTAATGTTTTCGTTAAGTTCTATAAAAAGTTATTTTTTTTTAATTTTTTTTTTGGATAAAGAAGACTATTTTAGACTTTTGTTTACCACATACATTTTTTGCAAAAAGTTATATAAAAGAAGTTATGAATTTTGAAAGAAATAAAACTTAACTTTTTTTAAAAAATAAACGAAAGTATATAAAAGAAAAAGGGACGGTACCCTTAAAT
Source organism: Adenophora triphylla var. japonica (assembly GCA_022495995.1). Lineage (NCBI taxonomy): Eukaryota > Viridiplantae > Streptophyta > Magnoliopsida > Asterales > Campanulaceae > Adenophora > Adenophora triphylla. Next base: position 245,473 of record JAFEMH010002186.1, read on the forward strand.
TTTATTAAATAAAATAAAATTACAAAGAGGGGGACAACCAACCTAACCCTTTTATAAATAAGGGAGGGGGGAAATATTTAGGAGCCTTTACCTCAACCTAACTATTACAATTAAATAAAAATAAACCTAATCTAAAGTCTAATCTATAAAATTACAATTAACCTAATCTAAAGTCTAAAGAGCGGCGTAGTTCATTCGGCTTCGCTTCCCGATATATCTTCATCGAAGGCCTCCTCCTCCGATCGGAACTACTTCTTTTATCTTGAAGTCGTAGTTCGGCTCTATGCCAATCGCCAAGCACCATTTGATATTCTAAATTATATGGAGACAACCTTGATCTTCGATCGGACAAGACACACCCTCTTACACTAAATACTTCTTCTACGGTGACGGTTGAGGCAGGAGCGGCTAGGATCTCCTTTGCTATCAATGATAGAATAGGATAGTTGTTTGCCCTTCGTGCCCACCACTTTACAATATCAAATTCTTCTATATGCTCAAAAGAAGTGGTTAAATAATCTTCAAGTTCAACATAAGTGGAGCCACCTCGTTGACGTTTTTGACTTCTAGAACTAATTAAATTATCTATAAAGTTAAAGGGATCGCTATCATCGTGAGAACTACTAGCACCTACATTTTCACTACTAGGATAAACGATATTATCAAAAAGATCATAATATTCTCTATAAAGTGCATATACAATATTTTTAGTCTCAGTTACAACGTCTTTTGCCTTTGGGATAGGTTTATCTAAAAACAAATCAAAGCCGGTGAAAAATAGATTCTTATAATAATAATCAAGTATTTATTCTAAACCATCTTCTCTTATCCTAGGATCTAATAGTTTAGCTACTAAAAACAATGGGGGAATGTTCAAAAAATATTTAAGCCATTTTCTTCTCATCATACTAATACATTCACCTAAAATTGGACAATCTTTAAAATGCATAAATATATAACTAATTTTAGCGGCGTGTTCTAAAACTATCGGTGAAGTGGGATAGTAAGAATCGGATAATTGTACGGTATCCTCTTTAAAAACTTTCAAAATTTTCTTTAAATTATGACAAACATCTCATTGATAAGGCAATATTATAGTAGGATACTCTATTTGTTGAATAAACAGACATAATAGTTCACGGAAATCATAGGAGTCGGATAACATTTTATAAGTGGAATTCCATCAGTTTGGAACATCTAGGGAAAATCATTTAGGTGGGATATTATTTGATTTACACCATCTAATCCACAATTTTGTTACATTGTGACTTCTCATTATATAAGCAATAACTTTCTTAATTGGGGCTACATGTTCCTTTAAAGTTGTTAAACCATCTTACACACACAAATTTAAAATATGACATATGCACCTAACATGAAAAAATTTACCACCAATGGATCGTTGACAAATTTCAATGAGTGATGGCAAACTAGCAGTATTATTAGCAAAGATTATCAAATTCAATTGAAAAAAATTTGTGAACTAATCCATATTCTTGTAAAATTTTAGCAATTTTGTTACAAATATTTTGAGCGTTATGAATAGTATCAAAAGATTTATATGCAAGTAATCATTTTTGTAATTTTCAACTACTATCAATCCAATGACATGTAATTCCTAAATAGCTATGAGTTTGCCGATGATCACTCTATATATCGACACATATTGACAACTTTTGGGGTAAATCTTTAAACTTATTAATTAAAATTAATTTCTCTTGTAGATATTGGGCTTTAGTATCACGAGTACTTATATTTTTATTAATTTCTTTAGCCGCGGGATTTAAACAAAGTTGTGCCATATTATACCATAATGTATCATTAGCAAAATTAAAGGGTAATCCTTTAGCAGTAGAAAATTTTGCCATTTCTCTCCTATAAGTTGCATTATCAAATTTAAATAATTATGAAGGCGTACCTTGTGACGATCCCGTAAATCCTTGTAGTTGTGTTTGATCTTGAGCATCTCCAACTTGGTCGGGGTGCTTTGACGCCAACTGTCTTTTAAATGACCTACAACCACCTCCATGGATAAATGCAAATTTGGAAGTGCAATGATTGCAATAAACAGTGTATTTGTTGGTACCTTCAATTGGCACTTTTGTAAAGTCCTTCAATTGGCACTTTTGTAAAGTGCACGATCATGATGTCGGACCTCCCCGTGGTTCGACTTCCTCGACCTCGACCTCGGATTTGACCACCACCTCGCGCTTCACTTTGGGTTTGAGTGTTACTCCCTTGGGTATGACCATGACCACCCATTGGAGCAACTTCGTCATCGCTCAATTCGAGCGTTTCATTTTGTTGTATATTATCCCAAATGGAATCATCTGGGAATTGGATGCGTAGTTGGATTGGTAGTGGTTGTCTTATTCTTTCCCCTTTCGCCACCGACGCCACGAGATGAAGACATTTTTTTTTTTGTGTGAAAATAATGGAATTATGTCAAAAAAAAAATGGAATTATGTGGAAAAAATGGAATTATGGAGACTTTGAGATAATATAGAGATTGAGAGAATGAGTTGAGAATGGTGTGAAAAAAATGAAAGAAGGGTGAGGGTATTTATAGGTTGGAAAATGAAGAGAAAGAGTTAAAAAAAAAGTTTTTTTTTTTACATTTTAGCCCCTAAAACGGCTAGAAAATCGTTATCAAACGGGCAAGTAACAACAGCCGTCAGATCAAGGTAATCAACGGCCCAGATCAAGTAACCGTTAATCTAGCCGTTATCTCCTCCGGTTCACACGGTTCGGTTCACACGGTTCATAACCGCCGGTTCACCGGTTTTGGAAAATAAAAATCGGAACCGGACCGGTTAACCGTCGGTTCGGTTCATGGCCGGTTCACGGTTTACCGTCGGTTTTTGGCCGGTCCGATTTCGGGCCGAACCGGCAGTTAAAGCACGGATGGGCAAGTCTACTCCCACTTCCCTCATAACAAAACTAGGGAGCACATCAAGGAGGGAAATTTTTTTGGACTTTCTTTCATTTCCTTCCCTTTCTCTCCTATTTTAAACTCGGGAGCACACCCCAAAAGGTGAAGCTTTTTGGATTGTGGGGGTTTAAAGGAAATATTCCATTGTTGGAGCTAACAGGTTTGAGCCCCGGAGGCTGCTTGTATTTAAATGAAATCAGGGCCGGATCCAGGATTTAGGATTTTGGAACCGGAGCTTGGTATTTAAAAATAAAATATTTGTAACAATAATAACAGTGAAAAATAACTTCATATATTAAAAAAAATGTTACATATAGTCGATGACTTAGGTAAAAAAAAATCAAAATTCTGAGGTGGACTGGAGCTCACGTCAATTACGTACTAGATCCGCCCCTGAATGGAATGTAATGTGGACCCGACCATTCCCTATATCCAAGCATACTAAGCATAGTGTCACTATTTGCTCTCTTGCTGCTTTTGGAAAACAGTAAAAGCTTAGCCACACACATCCACTCCTTTTATAAATGGACGGTTGAGATTAATTTTGTATATGTGAGACCTACATCAAATTAAATTAATATCAACCATTGATTAACGAAAAAAGGGATTTGACCAAACTCCTACCACTCGCGGGAGCAGGAGGAGAACAGGAGGGATGTCAAATCCCTCTTCAACCAACTTGCATTTTTTTCTTTTCAATGAAAACGCGATTATAGTAAAATGCACACCACAACAATCAGAAAGCCAATCCAAATTTTCAATGACTATAATTCCATTCTCATGTGAATAGGAAAATCTAAATTGTTTAGATAAAGTGCTATATAGTAAATAGGAGCCTTTGGCTACATGATCTCTTATAAAGTCATTATTGGTATAGTTCTGGCTTCAGGAGTCCAACATAAGGCAAATTTCTGTATTTCTCAGCAAAATCCAGCCCGTATCCCACAACAAAATAATCCGGACACTGCCAAGAAAGAATACAAGGGTCAAATAGGCAAGTTTCATGGTACATTTCAACAGGAAACATTAACAAAGCAAAAGTAAAACTCCCTCCGTCCCAAAGTGAATGACCAAAAACATTTCAAAATTGCTCTTGATCAGGTAGTAGAAGTCTTTGTTGAAGTATACCACATCATTCACTAGAGGAGATTGAAGCTGAATAGATATGAAAGACGCGTGACCAGATAGATGGCAGCTTATTGCTTGTTTTCAGATATACAAGTAAGATAAAACCCTCAAAGGTTCAGTTTCTGATTATTACAAATCTAATTAATTGAAATTTACATGAAGAGAGAGCAATGAGAAATTTACAGCATGGCAAAAAGTGATGAACAATACCTTTTGCACCCATGCGGGCAATCCTTCCAGTGCGATGACGGTAGTCAATCTAGAATGCAACAAAAGAAGACTTATAGTTTAAGACGTAAAAGAATAGAGGGGAAGCAAACTAGAGAGCAGTCAAGAAACATGCTTACAGAGTTCAAAGGAAAATCAAACATGATAACGTGATCCACATCCAAGTCCAATCACATAGCAGCCAAATCTGTGCAAACCAGAGTGGGGCAATCCCCATCTTTATTCTTGAATATCTTGAGGTTTTCAACCCTGGAGCAGAGGGAAAGTCACAATTTAGGGACGAGCAAACAAGGAGCTAACGGCAAATACCAAAGCGCAACCATATGTGTGTGAGAGAGAGAAACAGAGAGGGAGAGGGGGAAGAGAGAGCATGAGTCAGAAGTACCAAACAGTTCATTGCAATTACTCCAAGAAGTGTAGATATAAACAATGGACATTTATATAGGGACGGAGTGTCCGACACGGGTACGGCGGGGTAAACTAAAGAGTCCGAGCATCAGAGGTTGATTCTTATTGTGAGTTTCTGTTCTTCCTCAAAAAGAAGAGAGTAGCTACCAATGAATTTACGTTTTACATGACTGGGCATAACTTTACAGAAGATACTAAATATTGCTACTTATAAAGTGTATATCACACTACTTACTAGTACTCCCTCCGTCTCTATATGAATGTCCATTTTCAATTCCGGGAGAAATTAAAAAAAAAGTTGACATCTATGTATTCTTACTAGCATATGTACATAAATACCTTTAATAAGCTCACGATATAACATCATGATTCTAAGTGCGCAAATGGAAGAATCAACTGTAGCAATGCTTCCAGCTTGTTGTCTGATCCTGAAAGATTTATAAAATCACGGCGAGCAGAAGCAATCTTCTTATGCAGTGCTGAAGTGCGCACATGTTCAATTCCTTGAAATTCTTCATCGACCAGCAACTGCACACCCTGCAAACATCAAAATGGAAATTTCAAGGAATTGAACAAGATGACTAAACCATTTCCTCCTCCTTTAAAACATTGAAGAAGGAAGTGGTTATAATTTCCAGTAACACATATCGAATTTGAATGTTTCATTCAAAGAGTTCCTGGTTGAAAATTAGGTTATAATTTCCCGTAAGGGGAAATTTCATTTCTCATATGTAAAATTCAAACAAGTTCTATACAGAAAAATAGGTTTGTCATTCATGGTAGTTTACTTACTTCAAAGGATACATGTGTAGCCCTTAAATACTCACTCCGCCGCGGAAAGATAGTCCCACTTTGACTTTTGGGGTCAATTTGATTGAACTTTAACCAAAATTTTAAATCAATTTAATTATTTAAAATTTGTAATGCCTATGTTTCATGATGAATGACCAAAAACATTTCAAAATTGTTGTTGATCAAGAGCAAATTGAAGGATTTTTTTGGTAATTCATTTTGGGACGGAGGGAGTAATTGATTATATTTTCTATTTGCAAAATATACAAACATTTGCAAATGCTGGTAACCAATTACGAAACGAATGCAGAAAGTAAATGGAATAGAACCTGAACAAGGGGCAACAGGCAGGGGCCTTGCCGGAGCCAGTATGAGAACCCAAAAGCACACTCTTCTCAGCAAGCACAGCTGGAATTCCAATACTCTGCATCTCAGTAGGCACACTAGTACCCCTCTCTGTTAAAGCTGCCATTACCTCCTCACTCAATCCCGACTCCTCAAAACTCTCCGCCACCTCCGCCTCTGCCATTTTCCCGCCTCCTTCTTTCTTATCATGGCGACCCCCAAGGGTCCGCTCCCGAGTTTTAGAAGGAGAGAAAGGAAATGAAAGGAAGAGGAGAGAAAAGAAAAGAAAAGAAGAGGAGAAGAGAAGAGAAGAGAAGAGAAGAGAAGAGAAGAGAAGAGAAGAGAAGAGAAGAGAAGAGAAGAGAAGGGAATTCAATATTTTCCTTTAGTTTTAGTGCTCTCGAGTTTAGGAAGGAAAGAGTAGATTTTTTTTTTTAAATTACATTTGTACCCTTAATGAAATAAGGAGAGAATTATATTTGAAGGGTAAAATAGGTATTTCAAAAATATTTGTTAATGAAAATTTCTTTCTTTCCACTTCCTCTTCCAACCTGATAAAACGAACGGATCTCGTTCTAATTTCTTCCAAGCTCCTAGACGGGTACATGACTAAATCTTGGTAGAATGGTGCCTCTCTTTTCAGGCCCATCTTGAAGGCTTTCGTTGTCGTTGACACATCAATATGAGGGATGCTCACAGCTTCCTTGTTGAACCTGAACACGTAGTTTTTTAAAGTTTCATTAGGCTGTTGTACCACCTTGTAAAGGTTACTAGTTAGTTTCTCAAACACACGATTGCAAGAGAATTGATTAAGAAACATGTTAAGTAATTGAGAGTAAGAAGAGATAGAGTTCATAGACTGATTAGTCAGACATATCAAGGCGGGGCCAGATAAGGTTGACCCAAAGCCCGTGCACAAACAGACTTCCTTAAGATGGTGGGGAATGCTAATGATATCCATCTTCTCTTGGTAGAAGGCTATATGTTCTTTGGATCCGTGGTGTCATCATATTGTTTCATTGGAGGTACTTGAAATCTTTTAGGGATCTCCACGCTATGGCAGGAACGAAACGCGAATCGTGATGGCTGGTTGGAGACGCCTGGTTGAGAGGTAAGGTGACTCCTGGAACCTTCATGAGGATGTCTTTGATCTGCTGCACTTCTCTAGCGAGGGTGTTGTCTGCAACAGGGTTAGTGGCAACAAATGGATTGAAAGGAGTACTAAACATATTAAAACTCTCTGTTTGCCCTGTAGGAGGTGGGGTTGCAAAGGTAAAACATGTTGGACAAATGGAACCGGGTTGGACGTAACAAAGTGGTGCTTTCGGTCCCCGAACGGCGCCGACCATGGATATGTTGTCTTGACCGCTCCTTACACTTGCCCCAACGTCCGAGAAAAGAGTTCTAGGATGCAGAGATGAGGTCTCCCGCATGCCGACTATTGGAACACCGCGCCCTGAAGCCGATAAATCACGTCGTATTCCGTCGATATAATTGAATATCATTTGATTGGTATATTGCTGTCCGTCAATCTGGTCCTTCAACTGTTGCATCATAGTCGTTATGGTATTCACAACTTCTAGTGAAATTTCAGGCAGCGTCATGGATGAAGAGTCTCCCAGGCTGAGACGTTGGCTCTGAGGCGTCATGGTACTAAAGCCAACAGTTGGAAGGGTACCAGGTGTCATGGGTAAGCTCGACGTGTTGGTCCTTGCCCCAGCCGTTATAATGGGCGTAGACATTGCTGAAGTAGGATTACTCATCTTGATTGGAATCTAAAAAACCAAAGTTTCCACGAACGGCGCCAAATTGTTTTGGACAAATTTCAACAAGTAAATTTATCTATCAAGGATGTTGAGCACAAATGAAATATAATTCTCAAATCAAGATGAACACGAGAATGTAACGAGGAAAATCTTTGAACAATCGTTCGCCGAGAAAAACCTCAGGAGGCTTTAGGAAAAGCCTACCTTAACCAAGAAAATGTTTATTCATATTCTTTGTTTTGAGTACAATGTGCAGTACGAGCGTAGAGTAGAGTGTGTCGTGTGTACATGTTCTTTTCCAAGGACTATTTATATACAAATTATATAACTGAAACAACATAAATGCAATCCCTCTTTTGTCGCCTAGAATCTCGCCTTCTGTTGATGGTGTGCAGCCGTTATTTATCTGTGGGAATTGTTGTGAAATTGGGGGGATCACCACATCCACTAGCCCATACTAGCAGTCATCAACATGGAGAAAATAAATCAACACATGATAATATGAAAGAACAAGAACAAGAACACCGATAATTTGTTAACCCGGTTCATTCACCAACTCGTGAACTACATCCGGAGGCACCAAGCCAGGACATCACTATAATAATATATGAAGGATTACAACTTTACATATGCACTCACACAGATCTAGCATAGTAACTCTCCATGAGCAATCTCTCATATACATTATCTCACCTCCCCAAGAACGCACAAAATAACACAGTCATGGCCGGGTTGTAGGATCGCCCCCATGGCTCTCCTAGGCCCCCGGCCCCCTCCTAGATACTATTTTGTGGCTCTCCTTGATATCCTAACTTTTCCCCTCTTTGGTACAAATAATATGGTGATAGTCACAATATATTTATAGGGATACAAAACCTATTCCTAATCAAAACCTGATTCACCCGGAGTCCTTGACATGAAAGGAGTATCACATAAATTAGGAATCAATTTGTTACCAAAATTAATTCCACTCCAAGCCTTACACGCCTCTGCAGAAGAAACCGTCCGCCACAAGCGCGGTCGCGCAGCACCTCCAGCGCGGCCGCCCTCATCGACCGAGGCTTCTTCACCCACGTCCGTCCTCTTAGCGCGGTCGCCCTCCACCACGAGCGCGGCCGCTCTCCTCAACAGTCCTCCATGGTTTTGATCCTCTCCTTGGTTTTGGCTCCAATCCCAACAATCTCCCACCTGGAGACATAAACCACCATTGTGACATGCTCCCATCATACTCCCACCTGAGAATGATCCACCAAATATTTTCCCCACCATGTTGAGCCACTACGCTCCTCCACCATGAGCCACCACGCCCAAGTAATAAGGCGAATTGAAACCAAGCGACGCTTCAATCTCCCCGTGTTAGATCCTTCTTGCCTCCCCAAATCAACTTCTACCTTGATTTATTTGCAAGACTAACTTCGCCTTCTCCCTCCTAGATCCACTCCCCTTGCAATGCCCCCCATGAAACTCGGACACACCTTGCTTCTTGCATTGTCTCATCGTGGTTCCTTTTCTCGCTCTCTTGTTAGGTACTTGTGACTGTCTCCTTGCTGGCCAGCTACACATTGTCACCTCTCCACCCTAACACACCGTTTATTGATGTCTCTCCCCTTTCTACACCAACAGGCTGGTCTCCAAGCCTCTTGCTCCCACCCGGAACGAAATTTGATGTTGTTGGTAGAGTACAACATCCTTCTTACCCCTCATCCGTCGTTTGCGAGAAGTCCTCCTCTTCCCACGTGGTCTAACCGGCTTATACCACTCACCTTTGCAAGAAGAGATTGTATCAAAATAGAAAACAAATCAGCTGCAGAAATCCCTTCCCCGTCGCCAGCGCGGTCGCCCTAGCCCCCAAGCGCGGCCGCCCTCGAATGGAATCCTCCGAGCCTCAAGTTCTGTCCAAGTGCGCGGTCGCGCACCACCACCTGCGCGCCGCCCTCAACCCCGTAAACCTGCTCCGACGATTTTTCCTACTTGATCTCACCAACTCTTCCGACTTAGACTTCTTTTCTTTCATATTTTTCTCCAACCACCTTGACTGCCCCAATAACCCTTGAACATCTCTTGATCTCTGCATCTCCAAAATTCCACCTCGAATTTCTGCAGATCTCAACAAGAAACAAACGAACTCTTCAGACTTACCGATCTTCCGCACGATCGTATACCTATTTGGCACGTGTCTTGCTTCGACCATAAACCCTGAAGCTCTCAAATCCTCGCACGTCTTCCACACGAAGAATCTGCACAAAAATCATTGTCTCTTTTCTTCACCTTGGATCTCTCCTAGATCTCGAACCAAAAGGCTCGATACCGGTTGTTGTGAAATTGGGGGATCACCACATCCACTAGCCCATACTAGCAGTCATCAACATGGAGAAAATAAATCAACACATGATAATATGAAAGAACAAGAACAAGAACACCGATAATTTGTTAACCCTGCTCATTCACCAACTCGTGAACTACATCCCGAGGCACCAAGCCAGGACATCACTATAATAATATATGAAGGATTACAACTTTACATATGCACTCACACGGATCTAGCATAGTAACTCTCCATGAGCAATCTCTCATATACATTATCTCACCTCCCCAAGAACGCACAAAATAACACGCCATGGGCCGGGTTGTAGGATCGCCCCCATGGCTCTCCTAGGCCCCCGGCCCCCTCCTAGATACTATTTTGTGGCTCTCCTTGATATCCTAACTTTTCCCCTCTTTGGTACAAATAATATGGTGATAGTCACAATATATTTATAGGGATACAAAACCTATTCCTAATCAAAACCTGATTCACCTGGAGTCCTTGACATGGAAGGAGTATCACATAAATTAGGAATCAATTTGTTACCAAAATTAATTCCACTCCAAGCCTTACACGCCCGCGTAAGAAACCGTCCGCCACAAGCGCGGTCGCGCAGCACCTCCAGCGCGGCCGCCCTCATCGACCGAGGCTTCTTCACCCACGTCCGTCCTCTTAGCGCGGTCGCCCTCCACCACGAGCGCGGCCGCTCTCCTCAACAGTCCTCCATGGTTTTGATCCTCTCCTTGGTTTTGGCTCCAATCCCAACAGGAATCATGGCCGTTATGAGGTTTAAACCTTTGCTGACAAGGTCTTCGTTCAATCGTGATAAAGTTATCCGTTTCTGATGCGTCACTTGGTTCCTGAAAAGTAGGAAGTACACAACAGATAATTCAAGGCGTTAGTTCAAGATGTACATCAATGTAACAATTGCTATTTCCTGTGGTCATTAAAATAATTTATTCACTTACTAATTATTATTTGAACAAGCAGAATTTTTTTTTGTAGCAAGTGGGTGTTGAACCCTTGTCTTTAAGATTAAAATTAAGATATCTTACCACTACCGGTGAACCATTCATGGATATATGCTTTGTTCTTAGAATTTAAACATATAATAACTAAAATCTAGTTTTTTTTTTTTTTGGAAATTGAGTGGGTGCGGTCGCCCCCACTCGTGTCTATGTGGGTCCGTCCCTGAATACTAGCACAGCTTTCAAGCTTCAACATATTTATTTGGGCTAAAAGGGATACTTGTATTGGTAACAAGAACTAAGGTCATCAATAATTCCATGAAATACTTCAAACAGGAAGTCATTAAAAGTTAGTGTACACATTTAAAAAAAAAAAAAAAACTAAACATCTTCTCACAGAAAAAGCTTTTACAAAAGTTATCCTCCTTCACAGTTACATGTTAGAGACAAGCAGGGAAGTGAGCTTATCTGTTATCCAAATAGATCCGTCTCGAGTAATTCCAAGAACACGCAGTAGACGAATTGTCAATCAACTAAACAAAGCTAAGTTGAAGTAAATCCTTAGGCCTTCGATAGATGTTTCACACTATTTGTGTAAGTTTCATACAAACTCGGTATATTATCCCTGTAAGGTAGCACATATTTCGTTAAGAACTTCACCTCCGGATATATTGCAAGCGAATAAAGAGCCTGATCACTCTTCACGAGCTTATGCTCTTTCAAGGTCTTCAGAACTTCATATCTAGGCTTTACCCTTTTCTCCAAACTGTAAGTGAAAAATGCGGGGAGAGTGGACAAGTACGCAGGGGTATAACCAAGTTCTTTCATAAAAAAATTTAACGCATTTCGAACTTTCACTTCTGACAAGCTTGAACACTGACCACCCAAGGCTCCTAAACACACTGACCTTCTTCTCAAACGCCGCCTCACTAACTTCAGTAAACACAAATACACCATAAATGAACATTTTGGACTCCCGGGGTATTCCCAATTTCCTTTCAACTCTTTGCATTATATTCTGTAAAGACTCAGGATTTTGCGCAACTACTCTTGGTTTCATAATAAAGAACTTTCTAACTTCATGTTTCGAGAAACCAAAATCCTTAAACAACAATAGATTGGGCTGCAGATTGCGGTGAACAGTAGAACCCAAAAGCCAAGGAGCTCTACAGAGGGCTATAATCAAATCCTCACTACACCCACCCAAAAAATCAGTCAAATAACTGAGGGTGGGCACAATATTAGTATCTAAACCTCTATGAAAAAGCTGAGGTTTTTTTTTAATGAATTTGACTAAATTAGAACCAGATAAGGCAAATTTCGTAAGAGCCCTGAATTTGGATTCTAGGTTTTGGTCTGCTCTATGAGTGAGGACAAGAGGAACAGAAAAGACAACATCTTTGATCTGGGATTTGTTTAAACCGCCATAGATTTTGAAGAAATTGATGACGGAATCAGGGTTTTGAGTGGATCTCAAGTGACTGACCTTTGATGATGCGGAAATGGCTTCTTCTCTGGACAACCCAATTGAGTTAACGAGGTAATCCACCATTAATTGTCACCAAAAGTTTGTTTCTTCTGAAGAGTTGAGAAATAGGAGCAGTGAGAGGGAAATCTATTGATAGAGATGATGGAGCTCAGGGAACGGGTACGAGTTTGAATCCACATTTGGTTTGTCGTTCCTCAGTGTGGGGCTTTATTACGAACTCCCCACTCCCACTGCCCCCATCACCTACCTCAAACCTAGCTAGGTCAAAAAATATTTTTTTTATTTATTTTAAAATTATTTTTAACAATTCCTCCACTTTCAAAAAAGCAATTTTTTTTATTCATATTAAAATTATTTTATAACAACCCTCACCCACCACCCCCTCCCGGTCGAACTTATACTCCTTCCGTCCCACAATTCTACGCACTTTTTGTGCCGGCGCGAGAATTAAGGTAAAAGGTGATAAAGGTAATGTGTTGTGAGTGTAAAGTAAAAAATGAGAGAGAATGAGTGGAGAGAATAATAAATTTGAAAAGTGTTGTGAGTAGAGAGAAGTGGGTCCCATTTCCATTTTGAAAAAGTGCAGATTAATGTGAAACGCCCAAAATGAGTCTTTTTACGGATTATTGTGAGACGAAGGGAGTATTTACTTATAATTAAATTAATTTATTTTTAACAACCCTCTCACCCAACCCCACTCCCCTACTTTCCTTTTTTTTGGTACGTATAAGGCTAAGAATCTTACTATGATTTATTTCCAAAATAACAAATAATGAATACATTTCCAACTAATAATATGTCTAGTCAGCTATTACGTTAGACTTTAAACAGAAAAATGAAATGACGAAATTCAAATATCCACACATTTGTTCAAAGTTACATTTTTGTTGCAATTTAGAGTTTCAACAACCGTGACTCTTGAAGAAGTTGTGACTGATTTTACATAACTTCTCAATTCATGACATTAAAATGAATTGGGGAGAGATTAAATTTTTTTTAAAATATTTAATTTTTCCTTTATATATATATATATATATATATATATATATATATATATATATATATATATATATATATATATATATATATATATATATATATATATATATATATATATATGCCGCGAGAATTGTGCTTATCGGTAATCCTCCACGTGGCAGACCAATCACATGGCTTCTTGACCAAATCGTAACCCACGACTAGCCTGGATGTGTCTCCGGCGAAGACGCTCGGCGCGAGAGTAAGATAACAAAGTGTATATAGCTCAAAATGTATTGAATAATGAATTCAGATAACAAAATGGCAGTTACCTTTCACCGTTGATAGTGATGAAGTATTTATAGGTGTTGGTGGTTGTATTTTTGGGGAGGCGACATGTGCTCCGAGATTGTAGCGGCGATTACTGGTCATGGGAACGTGTCTATAACGGCCCCTAATTTGTAGGGATGTGGTTATGAGAATTGTTCAACCAAATACGCCGGAAAGTGTCAGGTCGTCACTTGTTGTTTAGGTCGAGGTCGCCATTTGAGGAATGGTCGACCTGACTGACGGGTAGAGCATGGATCGTACCCATATTAGAGCTTGGATAGTGAGGTCGGACTAAGTTAGGTCGGGACCTGTTAGGTCGGACCATGGACCTAGTCGATTGATACTTGAGATGGGCTTTGGGCCTCGCTCTGATTGGGCCAGGCTCATTGAGAATGTGGGAGTCAAGGCTGTCTGTGATTGGGCTATACCCGCTTGGCCCAACTCGACACTTTTGGTATGTTCAGTGGCCCCCAACTTTCGAGTTGACTTTGTCGGCTTGGAAGTTAAGGAAATCTTTGATGAGAATTGCTTTACTCGCAGGTCGCTACTCGTATTGATACTTTAGTCGACTAAAATGACGTGGCATGATCCTGGACGTCGGCGATGAACGGTCAGGGATGAAGAAGCGCCGCTTTTTCAGCAATGATTACTATTCTGACGCTTGGTAGTCTTTCTCGAAAACCGCTTCAGCGTTTAATTTTGGAAAATTAATTTCGAATTTCTTTTCCCCTTCCAAATTTGAGAAAATATATATACCAAAAATCCCCTTTTGAAACGAATTCTTACCGTCTTCAAACTCTCTTTCTCCGGCGATAATTGTGGAATTGCAGCAGGATTTAACCCAGGCTTGCGTCCTTATCTACGACTCCCCCTTTTGCAATCAATTGAGGTATTTATCTTGTACCTTTGCTTTAGGGTTTTAATTCATGCTCTGTTTTCATTTTCGCCATGGCTAGAACCTTTCGTAGTGAACCTGGCGCTTGGTATGGGTACTGCACTGTGGACCGTAGGGTATATAAGAACGTGAACAGTGAGTGGAGAGTGATGTCCTTGGATGAATGCGCCTCTATTTTGACCAGGTGGGAGTTGAATTTCAGTGAGATAGGTTTACCCATTGTAGGGGACGTTGAAAACCTAGTAGTTGATGATTCAAATATTGTCACTTTCCATCTGTTCCATGAACTACTCGACCATATCACCTTGTTTTATGTTAGGGATGTCCACAAGCCCTCCTTCCTTAGGAACAGAATAGGTTTTCCAGGGGAGTCTAGGTCGCCCTTAGGTAGGTCGACTGAATGTGATCAGAGGCCTGACTCCCCTGCTTCCTCGTTTGTTTATACAGATATGACGACCCAAGGTGGAGCTACAGCTTCAACTTCATAAAGTCCCAGGATAGTGGATGCATTTGGCTCCACCGTTGTACCGGGGAAAAATGAGAGAGGATATGTACCTCCTAGGCCTCTGCGAGGGAATAAGAATATGGAGTCCCGTTACTCCATGGTCTATGACTTTTGTGGGGTAAATAGGGCGGATTATAGGGTAACTATCTTTACTAGGGCGGATTTCATGGCCAAGCATCGTGCCACCTTCACCACTGATGCCACTAGGGTTGCTTTTTTCTATGGTCAGTTCGAAGCAGGCTTGAGGTTGCCCTTAGATCCCTTTATCAACGAATTTCTGGAGAGCATGGATGCTCTTCCCCTTCAGCTTGGGGCCAACACTTGCAGGGTATTAGTGTGCTTTGCCATGGTATGTAGATTTCTAGGCCATGAGCCTTGCATGAAAGTCTTCAAGGAATTTTTTGCTCCAAAGCTCGACAAGGCAGATTGGGGAATTAGTACTCCTTCTAAACCCAATTCTCCAAAGTTGTTTGCCAATCTTCCCAATAAGCATAGTAGCTGGAACTCATATATGGTAGTTGTAGAGAGTAGGCTGGGATGGGAATTCCCTTTGCCAAATAATGAGTCTGACGTTATTGACGAGGAGAATTACTGGGAGCCCCCATGGCACCAAACTCTGTATAGGAAACTGTGTGCATTGGTCAAGAAAGGGCCCATTAGCTGGGAGGTGCTAGGGACGACCAAGTACAACTATATCCAGGCTGGAATGATGCCTGGGGATGGAGTGGTAGAACCCCTTGTTCCTGTGTTGAGAGGCCAGGTATATCCAGACTGGGTTACTCATTCCTTGGGTAGGTTGAAGGAGAACTGTCAATTTTGTCAGAAGAACGAAAATTATTGCAAAGACCGCGGAGAGCATATTGGTGGTAAGGGTTTACTTGACCTGCATTCATTAGCTCGTCCACTGTTAACTTGCATAAGTAACTTATTATTGGCACATAGAATTATTTTGAGCTGCATACACAACTCTTAGCTCGTCCGTTGCCTGCTCGTATGTAGAACTAGTTAGCTCGTACATAGAACTATTTCGAATTGCATCTCTGTACTTATCAAATTGCCTGCTCGTATGTAGAATTAGTTAATTCGTACATAGAACTGCTTTGCATCGTATCAATTACTTCGCCAATTGTTTACTCGTAGAACTGTTTAGCTCGTACATAGAACTGCTTTGAATTGCCGAACTAATACTTGATTACTTTGATGTCGTGTAGTTTTAACTCCCGAACAAGAAGCGAATATGGTGCGTATTGTTGGAGTTTCTGATAAGAAGAAAGCCAAGAGGGCTCATGGGGCTGCCAATGCTAAGGCGAGTAGAGAGAGAGAAGCTGCTACGAGAAACAATCTGCTCCCAAAGGATGTTGCTGGAATGATCCCAATGGAAGAGGTTGAGTTGGAAGATCCCTCGTTGAGTGGGACCCCTTCTGCCAATGTCAATGAAGGAGGTGATGAGTCCAACAGGTCAGTTAGACCCAGCTTGAGTTCTGACCCAATCTCTGATGCCAATGTTGCAACCTCGGGTGCTGGTGTAAATGTGGTTAGTCCTCAGAACGTCGTCAATATTGATGATGATGTCATGGAGGAAGATGATGACGATCGTCCTCTGAGCTCGAGGAAGAGGTCTCGATCTGAGAAGGGAAAATCTGTGTCTTCGAGCCAATTGCCTCTACCAACTTCCTCTCCCCCAAGAAAAGAGTCTCTGGATGAAATGATGAGGAGGTTGAGTGACGTTCCTCCACTAGCAGGGGTCAACAGCTTGAGCCGCTGTTACCCCGATATGAGCCTGGGCCAAGTTATTGTTAGGAGGGCAATAGATGTCGACCTCCTAGCTCATTTCGCCGATAAGGGGATCACCCCCGAGGAATTTTCAGCTCGTTCTGGGATGGCTCATTGTGAGGTAATTTCTCACTCTCCTTTTCAGTCTAGTCGCTTGCTCTTTTATTCGACCAACTTGAATTCCGAGCTAACTCTTATTTGATTTCCTTTGATGCAGAATCTTACTATGGTCGAGCAGGTTAAATGCTCTTGGAGGGCCTCCATTGAGAGAGAGAGGCAGGCTCTTAAAGACTTATCCAAGAAGTCCCAAGAGCTGTCTGAGCTAAGGGAAAAATTCAACGACTTGGACAACTCATATGACGCCATGGAGATGGTCAAGAAAAAAGCCTTGGTAGATCTTGAAGCTGCGGAATCCAAGCTCAAGGAGGTGGAGGCGGAGAAGGATGCTGAGAAGAAAGAGCTTGAGAAGGCCAAGACGGAGCTGGCAACAGTTTCCAAACTTCTGAAGGAGAAGGATACCTTCTTGGTCGAGCTGAATGAGGATCATCGGCGAGCGCGGGTGAAGTGGCAAGAAGATCTTCAGGCTGCCGTTGCTGTTGCTGCTAAGGATGCTACTGAAGCTGCAGTTGATAAATTTAAGGAGGGAGATGAGTACTACAATGCCATCGTAGCCAAGGCGCAGGACTTTCTGGAGGTCGGCAAGAGACACATGGCGGGTCGAGCATTGGTGGATTCATCAGCCACAGTTACCATCGAGCAATTAGCTCGTTGGTTCTCTGAGTCCCAGTACGACATGGCGGCTCGTGGTGGTCATTCGCTCGTTCCCTACCTTGAAAATGATTTGGCTTTCATTGCTCAGGAAGATGAAGATGATGGATGCGAGAAATGGGAAGCTCCCCCAACTGCCGAGAGGAATTTTGATGTGGTTCTGCAAGAGCTTGAGGATGCTGCCATTATGGAGGAAGAGTCTGATCAGCAATTATACTCAGAGTCGGGTAAACCTCTCGAGCCCGCAAAGCAACAAGAAGGCGACGTGAATGGGAAACTACCAATGATAACTTGAGAACTCCTAGGTCGCTTTTTAAGCGGATGATGTAAAGAACAAGTCACAAACAATTTTTTGCTTTTTATGTCTGTAATTATTCATATGCCTTGGCCCTGGTTTTAGAGAGGCATGAGACATCATAACTTTATTTGCCCAAGTCTTGGCCCAATTTGGGAGACTTATCTATATTTAATCGTAGCTGACTTCTCTTTCTTGCATGTTGTATGCTTTTGAAGTAAGTGTCGAGTTAGATATAGTAGGGCAACGAGCCATCCTGAGAGTAAGGTCGACTTGTCCTGTAAAGGTTTAGTCGACCTCAGACTTATGGCTTTTGGTAACAAGGTTGACTAAGAGTCGATCCTGTTAGTCTCATCGAAGCTGACCAAGGGTCGAGCTTATTTGAAAAAAGTCGACCCTAGGTCGGACTTGTTTTAAGGAGTGAAGCTGATTGAGAATCAAGCTAAACCAGAACAGACTGACTAAGAGTCGAGTTTGTTAGAACGAAGTCGACCAAGAGTCGGACTTGTTAAATAAACAAAGCTGATTAAGAATCGAGCTAATTAGAACAGACTGACTAAGAGTCGAGTTTGTTAGAACGAAGTCGACTAAGAGTCGGACTTGTTAAATAAACAAAGCTGATTAAGAATCGAGCTAATTAGAACAGACTGACTAAGAGTCGAGTTTGTTAGAACGAAGTCGACTAAGAGTCGGACTTGTTAAATAAACAAAGCTGATTAAGAATCGAGCTAATTAGAACGAAGCTGACTAAAAGTCGAGCTTGTTGGGATTGGTGTAACACTATGCCTGGTCGAATAAACTGCGCTTTTATTGAAGTAGGGAACATGCTTACATCAATTTGAAACTGGAACTAGAACAGGTTTAAACTTGGAAGTTGAAAACTAAAAGTAATACTTGATGAGGTGAGTGGAGTGCCAAGGGTGCTTCAACTCTTCTCCCCCAGGATGAGCTATCATGTAAGTTCCTTCCTTGATGACTCGAGTAACTATGTAGGGACCTTCCCAGTTGGGAGATAGTTTATTCTGCTGAGTTCTCCTTCCCGTTGCTTCGATCTTTCTCAACACATGATCTCCTACTTGAAATGATCTTGCCTTGACCCTCTTGTCGTGGTAACTTTTAGTTCGCTGCTTGTAGTTGACCATTCGAAGGTAGGTTGTATCTCGCTTCTCGTCGATCAGATCCAGGTCGATCAATCTGTTGATATCATTCTGTTCTTGATTGAAGAAATTCACTCTAGCAGTAGGAAATCTGAGCTCTGCAGGTGCCATGGCTTCTGATCCATATGCGAGAGCAAAAGGGGTGTTAGGCCCAATAGGCGAGGAAATAGGCTAGAGGGGGGGGGTGAATAGCCTTTTTGCAATTTTAATTAAAATACCTTAATGGTCATAGTCACTGATCAGAAAGTTGTAAGATAATCAGTAAGCACAGCGGAATATTAGTGACTAAGTTTGAACTCACACAAAATCAGCAAGAAATTGTTTAGAGCTTGATTTTAAACACAAAGTATTTATATGAATCATATATGCAGAGCAACTTGTTTGGTTTAGGGAAATACTTATGATTCAAATAGATGAACTGCTCGATTTGTTGCGGTGAACGACTGGCAAGATGAAAATAAAGTAAAGACAAGGACACAGTATCTGGAGAGGTTCACAGCGTGAATGCTGCTACGTCCTCTACCAATATTGGTCAGATCTTGGATTTTGAGAAAAGTTTACTATCAGTATGTCCTAGTCTATTACAAGAGCGGCCTTGCCGGTTACAAGGACTGAATACAAGGATCTACTGATGGATCTTTAAATGAAGAACTGACTGTGTGTTTTTGAGTGGCAAGTTAAACTTATCTCACTCAGGTGTGTGTGTGAATCTCAATCAATGCATTCTAATGATTGTCTTGTTGGAGAATGCTTACAAGGTTGATTGAGAAGTGCACGAGTGTATATCCCTAATAAAGTCTAATGATTTTATGGATTTGAAGACTTGAACACAATCAATACTTCAAGCACACTCTTCTTCAATGCAATCACCAACCTTTTTTAATGCAGCAAAGTCTTCTCTATATATACTTTGAAGAGAAAGGAAGAGAAGAACTAAAGATGCCGTTTGAAGGGTAGAATCGGAAAGAGGTTGGTAGGTGAGGATCATTTAATGCCATATCTTTGCAATTAATGCGGGAGATTTGAATAAGACATTTCTGCTATTGTTCAGCGGGTAAAAACCCCTTTGTCCCAACCGGTTACCTGCAGCAGCAGACAAAGGACAAAGTAGAGCTAAAAGTGGCTCTTGTGTCAGTACCGGCAGAATGGTGTTGGCAGGAAAAATATAACTACTTTTAGCAACCAAGTACGATGAAAGAGATAGAGATGTGACCGTTGTGACTGAGATTTTATTTCAAACGAAAGGAGTCATCCAAACATAAGTCACCTATCTGCTGAAGTATGTTGCTGAAAAGAGTTAACTCCTGCTGATTACCAGGCAGATCCCACCAGCAGGATAGTATCCTGCAGAACATGCTGAATTAACTGGGAGAGCATCAGTAAGAGATCCAAAAATAAAATCTAATTAAATTAGGGGTCTCTAACTAGCTATGTGATTGGGATTAAGCAATTCTTGAGTCCACATATATTTTGACCCAACAATCTCCTCCTAATTGCTTAAGGCCAATCACCTATAAACAGAATCACTTAAAAGGGTATAAATAGATAAAAGATAAGTGATAACTAATAAAGTTCCTGCAGAAGAGTTAGATAGATATTAAGCAAAAACCATAAAGTCAAGAACCAAATTGTCAGAAAAAGAAAGTTTGTTTTTGGGGCTTCACGAGGATATCTATATCATTGGTTACGAGACAGTCAAGAATCAGCAGGATCAGCAGGATCAGCATCAGCAGCAGTGGAGGAATCAGCAACAGGCTTGGATCTTTTCTGCTTCTTGGCTTCAGCCTTTTCAGCTTTCCTCTTCTTGCTAGCCTTGTAACGCTCCACTAGCACTTCATTTTTCCCTTCAAGCTTGGCAATCTTCAGGTTAGCTTCAGCAAGCTCAGCTTCAACAGCAGCAATCCTACTTCCAGCAGCTTCAAGCTTTAGCTCCAACTCCTTGATGGTGCGATCCTGATTCAAGTTAACATCAAGCACCACTTTCTGAACCTGGGTGGAGCTGTCTAGGAGATCACTGAGCCGATCAAAATCAGCAGCACTAAGATTACTGAGAGAAGAGGTCTGAGGTCTGCTGAGGGCTTGGGAAATAGATGCAGAAACTTTGGCTGAGACTTTGGATGCGATTCTGTTTGCTAACTCCTCCTCCTGAGTGGACTTAAGCAACAAATCCTTAACTTCTTCAATTTCACTCCGGAAAAACATCCCCAAATCTCCAATGTCACCTCTAAGCGCGGGTTGGTAGGCTTCAGAAAGATGACCATGCTCATTAGCAAAGTAGCCAAACAGAGTATAAACGGGTGGAGGATCAAAGGGTACCAGGAAGGAAGGAGGAATGACTGTGCTGACAATCAATGGAACATCAGCAGATCTTGGAACAGGGGGATCAAGAAGGAGAGGGAAATCTGGATGGATTATAATGGGAAGATCAGCAAACATTTGACCATTATTTTCCAAGGACAACTTGCAGGCAAGCATAAAGTTCAGAAATGCTCTTCCATTCAGTAGATCTCGCATGATGCCAAGACTTAGAATTCTGCCGGTGTCCACGAATGATCTTCTTTGAAATGGTCCGGAAGCATAGAGTGGTAGGTTATGGCTAGGGCATGCTTTGATACACCATCTTCCAACACCACCAACAGAATAAGGAGAATAGCTAAGAGTTTCCACCACGAGATCATTAATCACTAAGCGCCTGCTCATCATTCCACCAGAATAAATGCAAACTTCAATTGGAGATTCACCAGAAGGACAGATTTCACCTCGAATTTTTAAGGAGCCAGGTTGGTTGGTAGCTGGAGGGAGAGATTTGACTTTAGCATGAGAAACAACAGGAGTTTTCTTCTTGCCATGCTTGATATCCTTGTTCCATTTCAGTAGAATAGGAGGCATGCTGGTAGAACCCTCAGTAGGAACAGAATTTTTGAAGGAATTCTTCACTATCTTTGTACCAGATCTCCATTTGAGTTTCTGATGAGGAGGGAACAGGGGATTACCAGAAGAGTCCTTTGGAATGGACTTGAAGGTGGTATACCAATTTGAGCACATCATCAACCTACAGTCATCAGAAAGAGAGTTGTACCAGGATGGAGGTGAGGTATCTTCTTGACATCATCGGGGATCTCATCATAGTCTTACGGGTCTATTTCATCTGGGATTGTCTTCATCGGCAACGGGGAAGAGAGTCATCATGGATCAAGAGATCAGCAGCAGCTTGATGAATAAGTGCTTGAACAGGGTCGTAGACAACAATTGCAGAGAAGGCGTTATCAACTTCCTGAGTCTGAAGATCAGCAGCAATATCGATGTATGCGAGATAGCTCCTCCTCCCAACTCAACAACCTCTTGAAATGGTTCAGCAGGAACATCAAAGAAGATGGGAGCTTGATCAGAATTAAGAAAGACTCCTCCTGTAACCACTATAGGTGTAGATTGAGCAAGGTTAGCAGATGGGCTGGAGTGAGCATCAGATGAAGGAGTATTTTTCAGAAGCACAGTGCTGATAAACTGTTGGTCATCATCAGAGATAGTTCTGCTGGATTCAATAGTGTCACTTGAGGAATCAGCAGAGATAGTTCTGCTGGATTCAATAGTGTCACTTGAGGAACTTTATCAGCCTTGCTTGAATCAGCATTCAAATCAGAAGCACTATCTACTTTTCTTTTCAATGCTTCTTCAGAATAAGTAATGAGCTCCTGAGTCATCTTCAAAACATTTTCAATAAACTGGGTGGCAAGAGCACCTCTGGTCAGAGTCTCAGCATCAGAATACTTGAATCCCCAATCTTCATCATTTTCAGCTCTTCCTAGCTGATAGGGATCATTTTCTTCAAAATCAAACTGAGTTTTGTAGACAGAGGCATATGCAATCCAAACAGAGATGACCATCAGATCTTGCCTAATCCGATCCTGAAAAAGATAGACTTGATTCCAGAGGAGAGGCAAAAGATCAAAATATCGATTGAAATTCAGCATCAACACACTCTTCTTTGAAATTTTGATATTTGGAGAGTGGAGGAAACTTCTCGGCAAAAGTCTCATTCACGTCAGTCTTGCCCTATCAACATAGTCGATCAATAGTCCAGCGAGCACAGTATCTTTCTGTTCTTCATGAAACTGAAGAAGCCTTCTAATGAATGGCTGGAGATGGTCAATAGGAAATACCCAGTTGCTTGGAGCAATCTTGTTGATCATGGACCAAGGGTTATTGAAAAAGATGTGGAAGGTGGGGTTCTTGATAGGAGCACATTTTCTGGCCCTTGCTTCAGTGGCTACTCCGGATGAGGCAGTGTGCTGAATGTCCGGAAGGTTAGGATAAGATAATAAAAGGGGTTGCAATGGAATTCTCCTCCTCAAATCTTGCTCAATCATTCTTCTTCTTTCAGAAATTTCTTGATTAATTTCCTCAGGTGTTTTAGTGACCTTTCTGAAAATTGGTTTGGGGAGAAGAGATGCCTCATCAAGAACGGGTTCAGCAAACAAAGTTTTTCTGACTCTAGGATCAGAAGGAGGAATAGCAAAGGATTCTGGAGCTTTGGCAGATACAGATTTTGATTTCTTGGATGGTTTGGCAGAAGATGCAGGCATGGTTCTTTTCTTAGGTTCAGCAGAGGATGGGGCAGCAGGAATGGAGGCTGATTTCTTAGCTCTTGTAACAGCCCAGCGGCAGTGGATGAGGAAGCAGGGGCTGAGATAACTGAAGGCTTTGAACTAGCAGGGGCTAGGGATGGTTTCTTTGATTTCTTCTTCTTCTCTTTCTCAGCAGCAGGAGCAGTAGTTGAACTCTCAGCAGGAGCAGCAACTCTATTAGCAGGAACAGGAGCTCCACCAGCAGACTGTCTGCTAATCCTTTTCCAATCACCTTCACTGTGGTGCTTCAACTTGAGTTTGGATATGCTGGTAGCATTGGGGTCAGCAAGAACTACAGCAGGGTTACCTCTGATTATCTGCTCGGCAACCAATAGTGACATCCTTTGCGGAAAATCCTTACCTTTTTGCCTATCGGCATACTTCCTGGCTGCTTGAGCAATCACTCTAAAAATGAATCCACACCAGTTGAAATTTATCCTTAGCACTATTGCAGCGAATGCCTCAAACTGGAGATCAGTAATATGGCTATGCGAGCCAGATCGGCAAATTAGACATCTGTCAATAATTTCTATCAAAGCGAAGAATCTCCTAACATAATCAACCTTAAAATGCTTGTCTCCACTGAGTCTTGGTCCGGCATTAGCACCTCTAATAAGATTCCAGGCTTCATCCAGATCTGAAGCATCCATAGAGTTAGGGCCGAATTTCCTAGGGTTGGAAAAATGGAGGATATACTTTCGGGGTGACGAGATTGGAACACCGAAACTTGATAGAAGAAATGGCAGAGAAGGATTCGGGATCATCTTCATCGGAATATTCAACGAAAGAATTTGCGAAGAACTCTCTGACGGAATCAATATAAACTCCAAAATTATCAGAAGGAGTCAGAAAGGGAAGAATAGAAGAATCTGATAAGAGATCTCTGAGAAATTGTCCGTCAACAGCATCATCGAAGAAGCTTGAGTCTATGTAACCTCCATAGATATCCTTTTCATTACTCATGATTTCTGCAAAACTCAACAATCAAACAAACTCAAACACAATAAACCAATGTTAGAATCAGATATTTGAGATATTAAAATGGACTTACCAGATTCAAAGAAGAAGTTTGAGATATGGAGACTTGAGATAGCAAGATAGAATTTTGATGAGAATGTGAAAAGGTTTTTGAAAGAGTAGCTTTGCTTAAATATGTTATGGAGTTTGGAGGGAACGGTTTATTTGAAAAGGGTTTTCAAAAGATGAAAACTGTTCATTTTCATTGAAATACGTGCGGCAGCAGCTCCATTTAAAGCGCCGAATTTGAGCAGTTAAGAATGATTAACATAACTGTTTAAGATTTAAAATGATACAGTTTACCTGAGATTTATCACAAAATTAATTGGAATAAATCATTTGACACGATTTTCGGAAATGGCGGTACACACACGTGTCAGAGAGGGGTGTGACCAACTGTCCTTGATTTGATAGGTCTGACAGGGAACTCAGCTTTACATTTAAAGAGAAGCTTGCTGATGGGAGACATAGATAGGCGGCAACCACTACTTAGAATATCGGCGAGAAAAGAGCATCGGCAAGCAATCGGCGTAAATATCAATCGGCGACGAGACGGATCGGCGAGGCATAGCGATTTCGGCAAGATGTAAGCATCAACCGTAATAACCAATAACACCCGGCTCACTCCTAAGGAATTCAAATCTCTTCGATCAAGAGGCTTTGTCAAGATATCGGCTCTACGAAAGTCGGTATGAACTTTCGGCAAGACAACGTTGCCTTTCTCAACATGATCTTTCAAGAAATGGTATTTTATGTCAATGTGCTTTGTTTTGGAGTGCATTCTTTGGATTATTTGAGACGGAGATGGCGGGCGGTGTCACGATGGGTGGGCGAGACTTGAGGAGGAATTTCATAGTCTACTAATTGTTGCTTCATCCATAGAATGCGAGAGCGACGGCTACCGGCAGCAATGTATTCCGCCTCAGTTGTGGAAGTTGAGGTTGCTGTTTGCTTTTTGCATGACCAAGAAACTAGCCTCTCACCAAGAAACTGGCAAGTTCCACTGGTGCTCTTCCTTGTTACTCGGCAAGCCGCAAAGTCAGCATCTGAGTAACCGATAAGATTGAATGAAGAATCTCTGGCATACCATAGACCAAGGTTAGCAGTGCCACTTAGATATTTGATAATTCTTTTCACGGCTTGCGAGATGGGATTCTCTAGGATCGGCTTGAAATGCAGCGCAGAACACAAACAACAAACATAATATCCGTCTGTACATTAGATAGAGCAGTGAACCAATCATTCCCCTGTAAAGAGTCATGTCCACTTTCTTGCCGGATTCGTCTTTGTCAAGATGCACATTTGTCGCCATAGGAGTGCTTTGAGGATGAGCATTATCAAAACCAAATTTCTTGATTAGTTCCTTGGTGTATTTGGCTTGATGTATAAAAATTCCTTCATTGGTTTGCTTTACTTGTAGACCAAGGAAATAGGTAAGCTCACCCATCATACTCATTTCGAACTTGCTTTGCATGAGCTTTTCAAATCTTTTGCATAGAGCTTCATTTGTGGAACCGAAGATGATGTCGTCCACATATATTTGAACAAACAATGAATGACCCTTGTGCTTGGTAACAAATAGAGTTGTATCGATCTTTCCTCTTGTAAATCCCACGCCATCACTGAGTAGAAATTTGGACAGGGTTTCGTACCAGGCCCTAGGAGCTTGCTTCAAGCCATAGAGAGCTTTCTTCAATCGGTAGACATGATTTGGTTTCTTAGGATCTTCAAAGCCTGGCGGTTGTTCAACGTAGACCAGTTCTTGAAGTTCACCATTTAGGAATGCGCTTTTCACGTCCATTTGATATAGCTTGAATTCTTTGAAGGCAGCATAGGCAAGAAACAGTCTTATCGCTTCTAATCTTGCTGGTGCGAAAGTTTGATCATAATCAATCCCTTCCTCTTGACGGTATCCTTTGGCCACTAATCTCGCTTTGTTTCTTGTAATCTTTCCTGATTCATCCAACTTATTTCCCATTTCGTTCCAATGACTTGCTGAGAGGAAGGTCTCGGTACCAGTTCCCAGACTTTACATCTTTCAAACTGATTCAACTCTTCTTGCATAGCTTCCACCCGGCTTGGATCGGCAAGGGCTTCTTCATCTTCGAGGCTCAATATCGTACACCATAGCCGAAGAAAAGAGATTCTCATCAAAATCCTTGTTCGGATTTACGGTCACTCTGGGTCCAAAAATATCACCAATGACATTTTCAAGAGGATGGTCACGATGAGGTCTAACTTCTCTCGGAAGGTCTTGTCTTGCTTGATTCTTGTCTTAAGGATTCTAGAGGAGGTTCGGAATCGGCGAGATTTGGAAGATGATAAATTTAAAGGAATAGGAGAGATAGTAGGGTTTGGACTTTGAGTGGATTTGGAATTTGATCGAGGAATATTTGGTATAGGAGGATGAATTACAGAGATTGGATTTGGGCTAGGATTCATTGGTACAGGATGAGGAGGATTGGCAGAATGGCTATCAGCAGAGACGTCTGGAGGATTATCAGCAGGACGGTTTCTTGCTGAGGATGGAAAGATGTCTGCTGGATCTTCTGCAACAACAAAAGGATCTTGTGCATTATCTGCAGATTGATTAGTATAACTAGATTCACCTGTCTCAAAACCACTAGATTGGTTAGCACTATTTGGAGTCTGGTCAGACTCTAACAAATCAAATTCATCAAAAGTTACATGAACAGATTCAACAATTTTCAAAAGTTTCTTATTGAAAACTCGAAAGGCCTTACTGTGTTTTGAGTAGCCGACAAAAATGCCTTCATCAGCTTTTTCATCAAATTTACCTCGGTGCTCTCTTCCGTTGTAAAGCACATAACATTTGCACCCGAAGATTTTGAAGAATCCAATATTTGGTACTCGGCCTCTCCAGATTTCATAAGGGGTCTTATTATGGAATTTGTTGATGAGAGATACATTACGAGTGAAGCGGGGCGGTATGAATGGCTTCGCCGTAAATATTTCGGCGGCTGGCTTCGTAAATCATGGTCTTACCGGCTTCAATAAGCGTCCTATTCTTTCTCTCAACTACACCATTTTGTTGAGGTGTACCGGCGACGAGAGAAATTATGGTCTATACCATGATCGTCACAATATCGAGCAATACCGTTATTTGTAAATTCGGTTCCATTGTCGATCTCATGCGACGATATCGCTCTCCTTACGAGTGCAGCAGCGGTCGGAATAACTTGGTGGCAACGGCATAAGTGTCATCTTTATTGCTTTGAAAGCTTCCACCCAAGTATATCGAGAATAATCATCTACTACGACCGGGGTATATCTACTTCCCAAGGTTTGTGGTTGTGGGGCCAAATAGATCCATGTGTAACATTTGTAGGCACCTAGAAGTTGACATGCGGGGCTTGGACTCAAAAGAGGATTTGTGTTGTTTTCCCAGTGGCAAGCTCTGCACTTCTTTCCATGATCGCAGAACACTTTTGGAAGACCGGTTGCCAATCCGGAACTGGCAAGCTTGGATATTGATTTGAAGTTTAAGTGGCCCGAGTCTCTTGTGCCATAGCCACGAGTTCTCACTGATGTTCTTAGCTACAAAACAAATATTAGTAACACCAGTAATAGCACTTAAGTCTACTGCATAAATGTTACCTTTTCTTTTGGCAGTGAGAAGAGTTTCATTCGAGGCAATATCTTTTATGTAGCAACTTGAAGTAGTGAAGATACATTGCATTCCTCTATCACAGAATTGTGATATGGAGAGAAGGTTATGTTTGAGTCCATCCACCAAAGAGACCTTACGTACGAAGAATCGCACCTCTAATGATGGTACCACATCCAATTATTTTACCTCTACCATTGTCACCAAAAACTACGGGAGGACTGATGCATCAGCAATATCAGCAAGGAGATCAGCACGGCCAGTCATGTGTCTCGAACAGCCACTATCCAAAATCCATACATCTTTGCTGGCATCAGTCGAGGCCATAAAGCATTCCTGCAAGTAAAACATGCTTATGGTCCCCCTTATTTACTGGGTCCAAGAGGTTAGTTCCTCTTGGGCAGCCATATCTGGCCGCCACTAGAGGCATTTGCCACTGTGGGTCCTGAGAGGCTTTTCAAGAGGCATTCATGAGCATGATGACCATAATCCAAACAATTTTCACATTTCACTTTGCTGATTGACTGAGTAGTCGGCAAGACACCACTAGATTTAGTCATTGCATCATTAGGCTTAGAAGAATCGCGAGGCACGAACTTAGGGTCTTTATAAGTGTTGGTTTTGCCCTTCTTGCCTTTACGCTTACCTTTGCCGAGTCACCTTTGGGGAGGCAGATCATTGGCGGTGAATCAAGATTGACAATACCAGCTTTCTTTGATGTATTTACTTTCAATATCTTCATCCTATGATTCATTTTCAGCAATCTTAATTCCCTTTTGTACGTACCTGACTTTCTCCATTTCCTTGTAGTGAGGATACTTCATTGATACAGCATTATATTTTAGCTTAGTATCCTTATGCAATGAGTTAATCGAGTTGTTCTCAGCCTTCTTATCCTTTTTCTCGATTCTTAGACATTAGTACACTTCTTTGCTTCTAGTTTCAAAACCTATCCCATGTTGATCATTTTTAGGAGAAGCTTGGCTTGCATTAATTGCCATTTTAGCAGCGTTAGGTTTAGAAAAGATTTCAATGGTTTTCATAAGAGAATCATTTCTTTGAGCTAAATCTTTAATCTGTGCTATGTGTACTTTTGCTCTGCTTTTGAGATCCAGGTTTTCAGTTTGAAGCTGATCGAGTTCACTCAGTTTTGTTTTCAAAGAATCAAGTTCAGCTTTGAGTGATTCTCTTTCAGCAGAGACTAAACTGAAATCAACAGTCAATATTTCATGAACACTACTCAACTTTTCATAATCAACAAAAAGTTCATCCATGGTCTCTATCATCTCAGCCTTAGATATCTCAGGAAGAGGGTCAGTGTTGTTTCTTTTGGCTGAGTGATCTTTTGGTTCAGGAGAGAAGTTGGGTAGGGATGAAATGGGTTTGGCAAGATTTCTTGAAATACTTGGAAGTTTGGTAAAGGATAGCTTCTTTTCAGAGGATTGTGGAGGACTTGGTTCGGTTGCATGGGAGGCAATGGGTCCACACTGTCCATAAAGTGAGGTTCCAACTTGAATGACTTTGAAACCATAAGGATTGACTGCATTGACTTTGACTTCTTGAAATGAATGTCTTGCTGGTCTTTCTCTCCTTGAAGGTGTTCTTGGAGGAGAAACATTCCGGTGAATAGGAGTAGGTAAATCTAGTGCTATTTCATCATCGGCATCCAGGGCAACAAAGCTTATATCAGCATCTTCATTGTCATCGGCAGCGCCTTCACCTTCTGAGTCAGTTTCACACCGGGCGGCATAGCTTTCTCAGTGCTGTCATCTGCAACGTAGCTTCTGGACTTTGGATGTCTTTGGTTTACCGATTTCCTGACATATTCATATTTTGGTTGGGGACATTTAGATGCAAAATGTCCAGGTTTTCGGCAGTTAAAGCATACCAAGTCTCCTTTCTTTGTTCTTTCCATCGAAGTCTTTGGTAGAAGGCTTATGGTTCTTTGGTGGCTCTATGGAAGGGAGTAGTAAATGGTTTATTTTGATTTGGTTTCTTTGTCTTTTTGCATTTTCTTGAAGTTTTTGAACTTTCGGTAGTTTCGGCAAATGCGGCAAATTCCTCTTCTTCCATAAGAGGCTCGGGAGGACTTTCAAGGGTTTTGCTACAAAGCAAGGGCTTTGGCATTGATCGAGTAGGAGGATAAGGAGTAGGCATTTGAGATATCTGAGTCTGTCTTTGAGAGAGACATGCATTTGAAGTTTTTGTCGAGAATATTAAGTTTTTGTAGTTCTCTCTCATACAAAAATAGACTAGACACAATATTTTGAATAGAAGTGGTATTTAAATCTCTAGCTTCTCTAAGAACAAGAACCTTAGTATGATATATACTTCCTAAAGCACTTAGAAATCGTATATTCAGATCTTTCATAGTATATACTTTACCAAGAGAAGCACAAAGATTACTTACCTCGCATAATCGATCATATCTTTGTTACGAGTGATTCGCCATCGATTTTTTGAAGGATTCGAACTCGGCAATAGCATCATAAAGCCTGTTGTCCTTGGTACGTGCATCTCCTTCGAAGTATTCAAGGAGCTTGTTCCGGCATTCTTGTGCCGTGTAACACAAGTCAATGAGCTTGTATTGTTTGTCGTCTAAACCACAAGAGATAATGTGGTGGCTTTCCCATCAAGAGCATAGGTTAACTTGTCTTCGTCAGTCCATTCATCTCTTGGTTTTTCGACCGTAGTTTCCGTAACTTGAACATCTGTTTGTTGTTCATCGTCGGCGTCAGCATGCGTAGTTAGGGGAGTGGAAGGTATTGGTTTGTAGGTGGTTTGAACTTTCAAGGGAGTAATCGGTCCACCTTCCACTACTTTCATTAATCGTTCATCTATGGAGTTCATGTACTTTATCATTCGGGATTTCCAAACACCAAACTCGTTGATGTTCAACATCGGTATGGTAGTGATGTTAAACGTACGCATAATTTTTCCCGCCATGGTATCGGCAATCAAGCCGTGAGGCTTGGAAATTTCTTTCAAAAATGTCAAGCTACGATACCAATTGTTAGGCCCAATAGGCGAGGAAATAGGCTAGAGGGGGTGAATAGCCTTTTTGCAATTTTAATTAAAATACCTTAATGGTCATAGTCACCGATCGTAAAGTTGTAAGATAATCGGTAAGCACGGCGGAATATTAGTGACTAAGTTTGAACTCACACAAAATCAGCAAGAAATTGTTTAGAGCTTGATTTTAAACACAAAGTATTTATATGAATCATATATGCGAGCAACTTGTTTGGTTTAGGGAAATACTTATGATTTAGCGGGATGAAGCTGTTCCGATTTGTTGCGGTGAACGGCGGCAAGATGAAAATAAAGTAAAGACAAGGACACAGTATTTGGAGAGGTTCACAGCGTGAATGCTGCTACGTCCTCTACCAAGATTGGTCAGATCTTGGATTTTGAGAAAAGTTTACTATCAGTATGTCCTAGTCTATTACAAGAGCGGCCTTGCCGGTTACAAGGACTGAATACAAGGATCTGCGATGGATCTTTAAATGAAGAAGCGACTGTGTGTTTTTGAGTGGCAAGTTAAACTTATCTCACTCAGGTGTGTGTGTGAATCTCAATCAATGCATTCTAATGATTGTCTTGTTGGAGAATGCTTACAAGGTTGATTGAGAAGTGCACGAGTGTATATCCCTAATAAAGTCTAATGATTTTATGGATTTGAAGACTTGAACACAATCAATACTTCAAGCACACTCTTCTTCAATGCAATCACCAACCTTTTTTAATGCAGCAAAGTCTTCTCTATATATACTTTGAAGAGAAAGGAAGAGAAGAACTAAAGATGCCGTTTGAAGGGTAGAATCGGAAAGAGGTTGGTAGGTGAGGATCATTTAATGCCATATCTTTGCAATTAATGCGGGAGATTTGAATAAGACATTTCTGCTATTGTTCAGCGGGTAAAAACCCCTTTGTCCCAACCGGTTACCTGCAGCAGCAGACAAAGGACAAAGTAGAGCTAAAAGTGGCTCTTGTGTCGATGCCGCGAGAATGGTGTTGGCAGGAAAAATATAACTACTTTTAGCAACCAAGTACGATGAAAGAGATAGAGATGTGACCGTTGTGACTGAGATTTTATTTCAAATGAAAGGAGTCATCCAAACATAAGTCACCTATCTGCTGAAGTATGTTGCTGAAAAGAGTTTACTCCTGCTGATTACCAGGCAGATCCCACCAGCAGGATAGTATCCTGCAGAACATGCTGAATTAACTGGGAGAGCATCAGTAAGAGATCCAAAAATAAAATCTAATTAAATTAGGGGTCTCTAACTAGCTATGTGATTGGGATTAAGCAATTCTTGAGTCCACATATATTTTGACCCAACAAGGGGTTTCCCCCGTAGGCCCCCGAGTGGTTGTACGAACTGCCCAAAGAGCAAGGGGGAGTTCGTCCAACCAATTATTGCGTCGACCTACGAGTCCTGTCTTGAGCGAAGATAGTACAAGTTTATTTGCTGCCTCAGCTTGCCCGTTGCCTTGGGGATAGGCGACAGAAGATTTCCAATGTTTGATTCCAACTCGCTTCATCTCTGCTTCGAAGGTTTGGGAGAACTGTAAACCATTGTCGGACACTATAGCTCGAGGAAAACCAAACCGACACCAAATGAAGTCATGAATGAAGTTGATGGCATTCTCCTCTGTGATACGAGCTAATGGCTTGGCTTCAACCCACTTTGTGAAATAATCGATAGCGACGATCACATACTTGCAATTTCCCCGGGCTGGAGGGAAGGGTCCAATCAAGTCGACACCCCACATGTCAAATGGCCAAGTTGCAATCACTGGTGTCTGCTCGGTGGTAGGCATATGAGGTAAGTTGGCAAACCTTAGGCATTGATCACATTGTTGAACAAAGTTGTGAGTATCAGCTCTCATGTGCGGCCAGTAATACCCCAAAGTGATTAACTTGTCTGCAAGAGTCCTGGCCCCCGGGTGTCCGCCACAAATCCCGCTGTGTACTTCATGTATCAATAGGGCGACCTCTTGAGGGTGGATGCACTTTAGCAATGGTCGAGTGTAGGATCTTCTGAACAGATCGCCTCCTTGAATGACGTATCTCGGAGCTTTCTTTTTGATAGCTCGAGCCTTATTCTCGTCATCAGGCAGCTTGCCACTTTCTATGTACGCCTTCATTTCTTCGATCCAACACTTCTCATAAGCCCAGTTTCTTGAAGTGTCTTCTACACACTGAATTTTTATTCTCTCATAAGCTGGGTTTTCGAGGAAAGAGATGGGCTCACCATGTGGTTCATCTGAAGTGGCTAATTTCGAGAGGAGGTCGGCTAGCTCGTTGTCTTCCCTTCCAATCCTCTGAATCTCCCAAAATTCCAAATCTTTTATTAGCTCCTTCACCAGGTCGCAGTATTTAATCAGCGTGGAACTAAGCACCTCGTACTCGCCTCTGACCTGGTTGACTATCAGTTGGGAATCACAATAAGCCAAGATTTTAGTTGCTCCAAAACACTTGGC
Organism: Adenophora triphylla var. japonica; assembly: GCA_022495995.1. NCBI lineage: Eukaryota > Viridiplantae > Streptophyta > Magnoliopsida > Asterales > Campanulaceae > Adenophora > Adenophora triphylla. Next base: position 279,292 of record JAFEMH010002186.1, read on the forward strand.
GTATTCTATAGCTGCTATCAAGGCTTCATATTCAGCCTGGTTGTTGGAAGCATCAAACTTGAACCTTAGTGATTCCTCGTACACGGTTCCAGACTCTGGCTCGATCAAGACAATCCCAGCTCCACTAACACTTTTGGTTGCTGATCCATCCGAGTAAACCTTCCAACAATCGTCGGGTAGAGCAATAGCGGGCTGGAACTCATGTTCTTTTCCTTTAGCCTTCTCCTTTGGGACTCGCTGCTCATCATCTTCCTTGGTGAACGTAAGCTCGACCATGAAGTCTGCTAGAGCTTGAGCCTTCAGTGCTTTTCGAGGTCGATATTCAATGTCAAATTCAGTAAGGGCAATTGACCAATTGAGCAATCGACCTGAACTCTCCGGCTTGTGCAATATCTTTCTCAAGGGCGCGTTGGTCAGTACCACAATAGGGTGAGCTAAGAAATAAGCTCGTAGCTTCCTTGAAGCTACGACTAGAGCATAAGCGACCTTTTCTGCATTGTAGTACCTGCTCTCCACATCTGATAAGGCTTTACTGATGTAGTATACTGGCTTTTGAAGCCCTTCCTCTTCTCTGATCAAGACTGCTGCAACCGACTTGTCTCCTACAGACAGATACACAAATAAGGTTTCACCAGTGGTCGGGCTACTCAGGAGAGGTGGAGTAGCGAGGTAATCCTTCAGCTGTTGAAACGACGAATGACATTCGGTCGTCATTCAAAATTTTTCGTCCCCCTCAACGCCTTGAAAAAGGGGAGAGACCTCTCTGCTGACTTAGATATGAAGCAACCAAGAGCTGCTACTCTCCCGTTAAGTCGTTGCATTTCTTTGATACTGGTGGGAGCCTTCATGTCGACTAAGGCCTTTATCTTCTCCGGATTAGCCTCTATGCCTCGTTGAGATACCATAAATCCCAGGAACTTGCCAGCTGCAACTCCAAAGACACATTTGCTGGGATTGAGCTTCATGTCGTTTGCTCGCAAATTGGCGAATGTTTCTTTTAGGTCGACTACGTGACGTCCGACCTTAGTTTTGATGACCATATCGTCGACGTAAGCCTCCATATTTCGGCCAATTTGAGAAGCAAAGACTTTGTTCACCATTCTCTGATAGGTTGCACCCGCATTCTTCAAACCAAATGGCATCATGTTGTAGCAGTAGATGCCTCCAGCCGCTTGAAATGCCGTCTTTACTATGTCGTCCTCATGCATCTTAATCTGGTGGTACCCTGAGTAAGCATCGAGGAAGCTGAGGGTTGAGTGACCAGCAATGGAATCGACTAGCTTGTCGATTCTAGGAAGAGGATAGCTGTCCTTAGGGCAAGCAAGGTTGAGAGTGGTGAAGTCGACACACATCCGCCATTTGCCATTTGATTTCTTCACCATGACCACGTTGGCCAACCACGTTGTATGAGTGGCCTCCTTGATTATCCCTGCACTCAAAAGTTTTTGTACCTCAGTTTTTATAGCCTCTTCCTTGTCGCGAGCAAAACTTCTCAACTTTTGGGGTCTAGGCTTTATGGTCGGGTTAACTTCAAGTCTGTGAACGGCGACCTCTTCCTTGATTCCCCTCATGTCCTCTACTCTCCATGCGAAGACGTCATTACTCTCCTTGAGTAGCTCAATGATTTCTGCTCGCTCCTCAACAGATAGCTGCTTTCCAATTTGAATTTTTTGGTCGGGGTAAGAAGGGTTGGTGATTATTGACTCTAGCTCGTCCACAGCCTCTAGCTCTGGTCCATCCCTGAATTGCAGAGTCTCAATGATTATCTCTCTGACCCTGTGTCTCTCCTCGGCCCCCAAATGTGGAGCTTCCTCAGCTATCATGTCATCCAACTTATCTGCAACCTCGCTGGTGGTGGTGGTGGCCCCCGAGTTATTATCGATCTGGAGGCATAGGTTGCCTATGAGGACTTGATCGACCATAACTACATCTGGATCGACCTCTGTGGTTTCAGAGTGACATGTCGACTCAATCATGACCTCGTCATTTGAGCGATAGGTCGACTCCTCCACATTGGTGATTGTGGACAATCGAGTAGTTTTGGTGACCGACTGGGACAGCTTCAAGTAACCATCTGCAATCTCAATTTCTAACTCTCTCTTCTTCCTTTCCCGAAGAACGTGGTCCAGGTAGGCTCGAGCTGTGCCTTGTACGCAGCCTACTCCAGCAGGTGTGGGGAACTTGACTCGCTGATGGGGTATTGATGCCACCATTCCAAGTGCGACCTGGCCAGGAATACCAAGGATAGCAGCATAGTCACTGTTCACATCTATCACAATAAATTGTACCTTTGATACGACCCTGTAAGGGTGTTGGCCTAGGTCGACGTCGAGTTTTATCTGGCCTTTAGCATCAACTCGATGGTTGGTGAAGCCCTCCAACCTTCCATCATACCTTTCAAGCTGCTCATCATTAAGACCCATTTCTTTGAAAGTCTTGTAGAACAAGATATCCTTGCAGGCCCCCGTGTCGACTAGGAGTCTGCTCGTCGTACATCCGTCTATGAGACTTGGGATGACGAGAACTTGCTCCCTAGCTGCCATATTTGTTGCCAGTTCATGGGGGTAGAAGCTGATGGCCTCATCTCTGACATCTCTTCTGGGAGGCACATGTGGGGCTTTACTTAGTTGAAAGATCTTGTGCTTGATAGCAGTGTTGCTTGCTTGCTCTGTAATGACCCCCAGATTCAATCTAGGTTGCCTCGGTCCCTGTTGTCCACCTGCAGGCTGCTCGCCTCCACCAGCTTGAGGCCTCTTCACATATGCGTCGAGTCTTCCCTGCTCGACCATTCTTTGGATAATACGCTTCAAGCCTAAACAATCCTCCGTGAGATAACTCGTGTCCTTGTGGTAATCACAGTATTTGCTGTTGTCCCTTCTGAACTTGTTGCCTGGGTTCATTGGGGCAGGTGGTGCCAACTCGACTGCATTCAGGATTTCAGTTCGACTCACCGTTAGGGGAGTGAAAGTCTCGGGCACCTTCTCTGTAGCCCTTGTCCTGTTCTTTCCATTTTTATTGTTTCCTCCATTCTTGTTGGAGTCTTTCTTGTCATCGGCGACCTCCACCTTGGGGCTTTTCCCATTTTTCTTTTCTTTCCTTTCCTCAGCAAGTGCCACGTTATACACTTTTTCGAACAATTCTTGTCGAGTTTCGACTGTACGAACTGTGAGTTCATAATCCATGTCTGCCGAGGAAATACCATTCCTGAAACAGTTGATAACTTCTCTGTCAGTGAGATCCTCCTCGATCTTATCTACCATCTCCTTGAACTTGGTGAAGTAGCTCATCGAGCTTTCATTTTTAGCCTGTACCAAGTTGCTTAGATCAGTAATCGTCACTTTTCGAGCTCCAGCAGTCGAGAAGCGATCTAGGAATTTTGTTCTTAAACACGTCCAGGTGGTGATGCTGCCAGCCGCCAAACCATTGAACCATGTCAAGGCTGCCCCTGTGAGTGTGCTTATGAGGGCTTTGCACATATTGTCGTCCTCATTGGCGACAAAACACATCGTGGCTTCCAGGTGTGCTATGTGATTCTTGGCATTGGTTGCCCCTGAGTACTTTTCCAATAGGGGCAATCTGAAACTAGGAGGAGGTCGACTGTCTCTCATCTCCTTGGATAGAGGTCGAAGAGCAAAGTCAACTCGTTCAACCTTTCCAGTATCCTTTTTCTTCTCTTCCTCCCATTGTTCAAACTTTCTCTTCCACTGGAGCCACTCCCTAGCATCAGGCCTGTCCTCTCCAACAGGGGGAACAGCATTCGACCTTTGGCCCTCGCTTCTGGGTGGAGTCATTTGTCTGCTTCTCCTGTCTCTGTGGGAAGGAGCTCTTTCCGATCGCACTGGAGATCTTTGCCTGTCATTCCTTTGTGGCGACCTGCGCCTATCATCTCTGGTAGGCGACCTGCGCCTATTACCCCCGAGTGGCGACCTACGCCTCTCGTCTCTGATAGGCGACCTGCGCCCATTCCTGTCCCTATGGGATCCTGATCTTTGTGTCCGGGCAGGGGAACCGCGTCGGCTTCTATTAGCCTCTAAATGCGTCCTCAAATCCGATTGAGCTTCCTGCTCCTTATTCCTGGTGAGGCTAGCCCTTAAGTCATTACTCGGTACATGGACAGGCGATTGAGGCCGGGCTACCATCCTTTGATCAGCATTTTGACCCACACCCTCGTTGGGCCTAACACTCCTGGCCTGTTGCCTGTTTGAGGTTTGAGAGGGAGCCACCCTCTCTGATCTTATATCTGCCTTCTCAGCCTCCTCTATTGCCAATAGCTCGGCCAAAATCTGGGCTCGCTCCAATAACATTTCCTTCCTGCTCAATGGGTTGGATGAGGGACCTGCCCTATTTCCAACATTCCCCTGAGCAGTTGGACGCTTAGGAGGAGGTGGAGCTCCTTGTCCCTCCATGTGTCTTTTCCCCCTTCTCGTATCTGGCAATCCCCTGCCATCAACAACACTGGTAGAGCGTGTTGCTCTACCATGAGGGCGATTTGGTGGGGGTGGAGGCAGATTTGCATTTTCAGCATTGGTGTTGAGATTTCCAGCATTCGTATTGTTGTTATTGTTCACTTCTTCGAACTCTTCAGAAGCGTCTGCGACATGCCCGTCTGGAGTCACCATTGTTGTAGGTTGAGGAAGTTTTCGAGGTCAAGCTAAAGCACGCTTCCCGGCAATGGAACCAAACTGATGCTGCAGGAATTGTGCTTATCAGTAATCCTCCACGTGGCAGGACCAATCACCTGGCTTCTTGACCTGAAATCAGAACCCACGACTAGCCGGATGTGTCTCCGGCGAAGACGCTCGGGCGTGAGAGTAAGATAACAGTGTATATAGCTCAAAATGTATTGAATAATGAATTCAGATAACAAAATGGCAGTTACCTTTCACCGTTGGTAGTGATGAAGTATTTATAGGTGTTGGTGGTTGTATTTTTGGGGAGGCGACATGTGCTCCGAGATTGTAGCGGCGGTTACTGGTCATGGGAACGTGTCTATAACGGCCCCTAATTTGTAGGGATGTGGTTATGAGAATTGTTCAACCAAATACGCCGGCAAGTGTCAGGTCGTCACTTGTTGTTTAGGTCGAGGTCGCCATTTGAGGAATGGTCGACCTGACTGACGGGTAGAGCATGGATCGTACCCATATTAGAGCTTGGATAGTGAGGTCGGACTAAGTTAGGTCGGGACCTGTTAGGTCGGACCATGGACCTAGTCGACTGATACTTGAGATGGGCTTTGGGCCTCGCTCTGATTGGGCCAGGCTCATTGAGAATGTGGGAGTCAAGGCTGTCTGTGATTGGGCTTTACCCGCTTGGCCCAACTCGACACTTTTGGTATGTTCAATATATATATATATATATATATATATACATACATGTATATTCTTTATTTCTTTTATTATCACTATTTTTTTCTTCTCTTCTTTTTCTTTTCTAAAATTTTATTCCTATTTCTTTTTAGTTTGCCCTTTTCTTCACGATTACAAGTATGAGGATTGAGGATTCATGTAAGCAGAATTCATATTAGCCAAACACAAATTATTTTAGGACTAATTGGTTTTTTTTTTTTTGGTAGTATGGCCTGATGTCATGCAAAGTGATTGCTCTCTTTGCCACAATATTATCTTTCCGGTTACAGAATGAAAATATTTTATTTTATTTTATTGAAAATTGCAGCAATCCAAATATGGAGATAATTCTAAACTTTCTCCAATATTCATTAGAAGGACAGCCAATCCAAATAGGGCCCATGACACTCTTCAAAAGAATTTTTTTCCAAAATGACACATTTTTTAATAGTATTTTCCATAATGTCACATTTTTAAAAGTATTGACCAGAATAGCCTAGTTTTTAGAATTCGCGGTTGGCAACTGCGTTTTCAAAGTTGAATTCGCAATTGCCAACCGCGTTTTTTTTTTTAAATAAAAAAATAAGAAAAATTATAAATCCGCGATTGCCAACTGCGAATTCATTAATGAAAACGCAGTTGCCAATCGCGAATTCTAAAAACTAGGCTATTCTGGTCAATACTTTTAAAAGTATGACATTTTGGGAAATACTTTTAAAAAATGTGTCATTTTGGAAAAAAAAATCCTCTTCAAAAGGAGATATATTTCTTGGTTAAAGATAGTATACTTGTTCTTTCTTACCAATGCCATGAATACCATTTGCATCCCCAAACTCATGGTTAACATAAAATGACATAAATAAATAAATAAAAAAAAAATCATTACCAAATTTCAATATAATGAAACTAGTTTAAATTTAACACATTTCAAATTTTCACTTCTGAATAAGACTGAACATTGAAGAAAGTCCTGAACAAGGTACATACATCAGATAATCAGACAACCCAAAGCTCCTTAAAGTTTCAACCAAGGGCAAATTTCAGGACTTTACCACAATGTTCAGTGTGAGATTGTACTGAATCTGTGCCCGGTTCAACCAAGGGCAAATTTCAGGCAACATACTGCGATCTCTGATGAAGATGAAACCATGTGGAGGCACTCCCATCTCGACTGGTAGGAAGGAACTGTTGTCTTTCCGAAGATTAAACAAGCCATGGAAGAGCAAATCCGACATAGGATTTATGCCATGTCCAAGATCCAACGTTCAAGGAAAAACATGTAAAAAACCAGTTTTTGCACTGTCGTGCTCATTCAACATATTTACTTGGCTCAGCAAATCCCTTCACATAGGATTTATGCCATGTCCAAGATCCAACGTTCAAGGAAAAACATGTAAAAAACCAGTTTTTGCACCGTAGTGCTCATTCAACATATTTACTTGGCTCACAGGGATACTTGTGGAAATAAATAAATTAAAAAAAAAAGGAAAGTATTCAAAGAAGACAACATAAGAATAGTGAACCAGGTCAGAGAAAAAGAACGATGATGAGGAATGATAAGAAGATCGTCAACTTACAAATCTTAGGATTTGTCTTGTTTGCAGGATTCTTCTTAACAGAAGCTAGATTCCTCCGTTACACTTTCATAGTAAGTTGAATCGCGTAAAGTTCGGTTGTCTTTAGGTACCTGTAAGTAAAATGGGAGATTTATACTAATTATAACTGTTGCAGGTGAAAGAAGCTGAGTACACAAGACTATGCAGTAGCAAGAAAATCTTGACAGTAAATGCCATGGGCAGTTCCCAGGTCCTACTATTCATGCACTAAAAGGAGATACACTCAATATTAAGATTCGCAACCGAGGAAACGAAAATATCACCATTCACTAGTACGCAAGCACCTTTAAAAAGAATAATGTTTTTTTTTTTTTTGTGTGTGTGTGTGTTCGGCTAATGAAGATATGCTGACGTGAAAATTAATTGTGCATATAGGCATGGAGTGAAGCAGCCTCGGTGTCCATGGTCAGATGGTCCTGAATATATAACACAGTCCCCTATTCAACCAGGGGCTAATTTCAGGCAGCAAATTGTGCTGTCTGATGAAGATGGAACCCTGTGGTGGCATGCCCATAGTGACTGATGAAGTATAAATATAAATAAATAAATATATATATGTGTGTGTGTGTGTGTGTAGTTTGTGGGTGTAAATAATTTAAGCATCAAATATTTTTGAAAATGCAGGGGAATGGTGGAAGAGTGATGTGCAAGAAGTATTTAACGAGTTCCTGAGAACAGGAGGAGATCCAAACATCTCTGATGCTCTGACCATCAATGGTCAACCTGGTGATCTCTATCCATGCTCAAAACAAGGTTTCTTTCTCAAACTATCTAAATCCAGAGATAAAGGGGAAACAAATTATTCAACAAATAAACATATTTTTACTTACAGGATGAAATGCATATTAGTATATAAGGGTAATTACACTCCATTCACCTACACCATTCCCTTCTCTCCCAAGATATAATGACACAAATGCATCTGTTAGCTTTACCGATCGCCTTAGAAGCTTAGGTGGGGTCCATCATCCAGTTCAAGTTCCATTAAATGTGACAACTAAGTTATTACTTGCATTATCTATCAACGCATTACCATGTGTTAATGGTCCTTGTGCTGGACCAAATGGGACACGTCTTGCTGCATCTGTGAACAATATCTCATTTCAAAGTCCTACGATTCAATACTTGACGCTTATTATGGAAAGAAAAAGGGTGTTTATGGAGTTCATTTTCCAAGTTTTCCACCTTTAGAGTTCAATCATACAGGGGATTATATTCCTTTGGAATTCCAGAGGTCAAGGAGGGCGACTGAAGTAAGAGTACTCGAATATAACTCTACTGTGGAGCTTGTTTTCCAGGGAACCAATTTACTTTCAGGGATAGATCATCCAATGTATTTGCACGGACAAAGTTTTTATGTGGTTGGATGGGGATTCGGTAATTTTGACAAAGAAAAGGACTCTGTTTTCACCACTCTAGACAAGGTTACACCAAACATTATTATCAAGGCCATCAGAATGTGGTAAAAGGGCAAACAAATTCCAGAGGTCAAGGAGGGCGACTGAAGTAAGAGTACTCGAATATAACTCTACTGTGGAGCTTGTTTTCCAGGGAACCAATTTACTTTCAGAGATAGATCATCCAATGCATTTGCACGGACAAAGTTTTTATGTGGTTGGATGGGGATTCGGTAATTTTGACAAAGAAAAGGACCCTTTGAATTACAATCTTGTTGATCCTCCTCATCAGAATACCATTGCAGTCCCAAGGAATGGCTGGACAGCTATCAGATTCAGGGCCCATAACCCTGGTATGCATGTCACTTACTTCTTATATACGTTGTCTTTTAAGTTTTAATCGGTATTAATGATTAATATTTTTTCATGGAGATTCTAATGTGTATTTTACTTGGATATAACTGTAGGTGTGTGGTTAATGCACTGCCATCTCGAGAGACATATAACCTGGGGAATGGAGATGACTTTCATAGTAAAGGATGGAGATAGCCCAGATGCAAAAATGATGCGCCGGCCATCAGATATGCCACCATGTTGAAGCGGAGAAGCCCCATCAACAAAGAAAAAGAATGAAAGATTATAAAGATTTTTTTTTCATTTCCATTTGCAATATGAATTATGTTTGTGATTAGACACGGGATTGCGTTTCAACTTTGCCTAAAGTGTTTATCAGAAATACTTTTTTTCAAACAAGAGGAAAACACCTAATAATTTCGATATATGACCAATGACCATCAAAATAATATGATACAGATGACTCAGTTTTCACCACTCTAGACAAGGTTACACCAAACATTATTATCAAGGCCATCAGAATGTGGTAAAAGGGCAAACAAATTCCAGCTCTAGCTCTAGCTTCTGCAGATGTTCACCAAATCATTAAGACATCCCATTCCTTGGGGCAATAGATGAATAGCGGGTAATCTGCCATTTTCTTTACCATATAAAAACAGCTGTTTTAGAAACAAGAGAAGAGCGGACAAAAACATGGGAATCAAGACTCCTAAAGGGCCTGATATGTAGTACTCCCTCCTAAGTGAATGTCCATTTTCAAGAACTTTTTGTCTCAAAATGAATGTCCGTTTTCTAGAATTCTGTCCCCCGTATAAAATTTGGACATTCATTTAGGGACGGAGGGAGTACGTAACTTTCATGCTAACTTGAAGTCTTGGAGATCATGTCTGGTATTTTAAGCACATTGGAAATCAACATCAAAGGCAGCATAACATATTTCAAGCAAACATAAAAAAACAAGAGTCATGAACTATACTTGAAAGAGCTGACAACATAACGAGGTAATCCACCATTAAATTGTCACCAAAAGTTTCTTTCTTCTGAAGAGTTGAGAAATAGGAGGAGTGAGAGGGAAATCTATTGATAGAGATGATGGAGCTCAGGGCACGGGTACGAGTTTGAATCCACATTTGGTTTGTCGTTCCTCATAGTGGGTCAATTTCAAAACTCTGTTTGTTATTAAGATTTAAATTAAGACATCTTACCAGTGAACCATTCATGGATATATGCGTTGCTCTTAGAATTTAAACATATAATAACTAAAATCCAGTTTTTTTTTTTTTGGAAATTGAGTGGGTGCGGTCGTCCCCACTCGTGTCTATGTGGGTCCATCCCTGAATATTAGCACAACTTTCAAGCTTCAACATATTTATTTGGGCTAAAAGGGATACTTGTATTGGTAACAAGAACTAAGGTCATCAATAATGTTGGGATAGAGGACCAACCTTTGATTGTTTCTCGGAGGAGTATGAGGCGGGCGCCTGGGGATGGCGAGGCGGGCGCCTCGCGAGCAGTCATCTTGGCGTTGGCGAAATGTGCTTGAGGCGGCCGCACGGCCTAGGGCGAGGCGAGCGCATCGGCGGCCGAGGGGAGGCTTGGCGTTGGAGCATTTTCAGGCGGCCGCATGAACTCCTTGAGGCGGGCGCCTCAAGGCCGGCCGAGGAATCTGTTTCGTGGGCCTTTTGCGTATTTCTGGGCTCAGCTTGGCCTAGGGTTTGGTTGATTTGTTTCCTTAGTATATATTAAGTAATGTTCCGTCCCTTTGCTCATTGTAACACATATTTTACATACATAGTGCAAGATCCTGGCTTGGTAGTGCCCCCAGACGTAGCCAATCAAATTGGTGAACTGGGTAAACAATTTCTCTTGTCTTTTCTGTGCTTTTGATTTTCTTTTGCTTTGTTTGTGTGCGATTATTATTCTTGTGGTTTGCTTGGTTTGTGGAGGGCTATATTCACAACAACTGGTATCAGAGCCTGGTTTAGGATCAAGGGAGTTGTTTCAAGCAATCAAGAATGGGCAAAGACAAACAGGCGGTTGAGAAATTCGATGGGTCTGACTACGGATATTGGAGGATGCAGATTGAGGATCTCTTGTACAACAACGATCTCTACAAGCCTCTGAAGGGTGTCAAACCGGAAGATGTAAGTCAGGAGGAATGGGAACTCATGGATCGGAAAGCCCTAGGGGTGGTCAGATCTACTTTGTCAAAGTGGATTGCGAAGACTACCAGGAAGGCGACAACCACCAAGGAGCTATTGGATTATCTTACTGAGAGATTTGAAACTCCATCTGCTGCAAACAAGGTCGATTTGATGCGTAAGATGGGTAGTCTCAAGATGCAAGAGGGAGGATCCTTGGCTAAGCACATCGATGAGTTTATGGATGTCATAGATTCATTGACTGCGGTGGAGATCAAGTTCGATGATGAGGTTCATGCATGCTTGTTGCTAGCTTCTTTACCGGCAAGTTGGAGCGGAACGGTGATCGCAATCAACGCTTCAAACAGTAAGAAGAAATTGAAATATGATGATGTTAAAGACTTTCTTTTAGGTGAGGAAAATCGCATGAAGAAGTTGGGGACATCAAGTACTTCGGGAGCGGCTTTAGCTACTACTAGTAGGGGGAAGCCGGGTACTAGCAAACAAGGGAGGACCGAATCAAGGGAGAACGCTGTGAGTGGTAAGGGCAAAGCTGATGAGACCAAGGACAAACCGAAGATTGCAAAGGGATCTGTTCAGTGCTATTATTGTAAGGAGTTGGGACACTTCAAGAGGGATTGTCCAAATCGTAAGGGCAATCAGGTGAATGTGGCAGTCGAAGGTGATGATGTACTGGTTCTGAGTGTTAGTAGTGCACTAGAATCATGGGTGCTGGATTCGGGGGCATCATTCCACTCTTGCGGGCATAAGGAAGAGATGGAGAATTACACTTTCGGTGATTTCGGGAAGGTCTATCTTGCGGATGGCGAGCCTTTGGAAATCAAGGGGAAGGGGGATGTCAGAATAGGAGCATCGGACGGGAAGGTCTTACATCTGAACGGGGTCAGGCACATTCCGGGTTTGAAAAAAAACCTGCTTTCAGCTGGGCAGTTGGACGAAGAGGGTTACAAGGTGACTTTCGGCTACAGGAACTGGGTTATTACCAAGGAGGATTGTGAGATCGCTCGGGGTAATAAGGAGGGTACTTTGTATTTGGCGAACAACACCAAGGATAGTATTGCGGTGGCAGCAGCCAAGGGTGATACTGATTTGTGGCACTGTCGATTGGGTCACATGAGTGAGACGGGGATGAAGGTACTTTGTTCTAAGGGTCTACTACCGGGTTTGAAGACAGTCAACGTGGGGATCTGCGAAGATTGTATGTTTGGCAAACAAGGGAGGAATAATTTCTCGAGGACAGGTAGGGGATTGAGGGAAGCAAAGTTGGAATTGGTTCACACGGACTTGCGGGGGCCATCTTCGGTTACGTCTCTGGGTGGTGCGTCATATTACATGACTTTCATTGATGATTCTACAAGGAAGGTCTGGGTCTATTTCTTGAAGGGGAAAGATGAGGCTTTCGAGGTGTTCAAGAAGTGGAAGGCTTTGGTGGAGAATCAGACGGGACTTAAGCTTAAGTGCTTAAGATCAGACAATGGTGGGGAGTATGAGCTTGGTGAGTTTAGGGAATATTGTGCTGCGAATGGTATTCGTATGGAGAAGACTCCAAAGAAGACTCCACAACTCAACGGGGTAGCAGAGAGGATGAAATGTAACATTGAACGAGCGGGCTAGAAGTATGAGATTGAAGTGTGGACTTCCGAAGACGTTCTGGGCATATGCAGTTGACACGGCAGCTTTCTTGATCAATCGAGGACCATCGGTTCCATTGGGGAACGGAATTCCAGAGGAAGCTTGGAGTGGCAAGCAGGTAAATTTGTCCTTTCTTCGCGTATTTGGCTGCGTTTCTTATGTTCATGTTGATTCTGCTGAGAGAACTAAATTAGATGCTAAATCTGTTAAGTGTACATTTATTGGGTATGGCGGGAATGACTTCGGGTATAAATTTTGGGATGATCAAAACCATAAGGTTATTCGTAGTCGAGATGTGGTATTCAATGAACAGGTTTTGTACAAGGACAGAAAGGGGGCATCTGATGATACTAGTTCGGAACCGGAGGTTGTAGAGGTGGATATTCCAGACTCGGGTGGGAGCAGAACAGTTCATGTTGACCATGGTCAGGAGGTCACTGAAGATGAACCACATACTCCAGAACCGGATATTCCGCTGCGTAGATCCAGCAGATTGCGTGGATCGCCTGACAGGTATACTCCATCCAATTATTATTTGCTGTTGACAGATAATGGGGAACCGGAATGTTATGCGGAGGCAGTTCGTAGTGTGCTTTGTAATAAGTGGAAAGCTGCGATGGATGATGAGATGGACTCATTGAAGGCCAACAAAACTTGGGAGTTGGCTAAACTACCTAAGGGGAAGAAGGCACTGCATAACAAGTGGGTTTACAGGATCAAGGAGGAAGCAGACGGTAGCAAGCGTTACAAGGCAAGACTGGTTGTTAAAGGGTTTCAGCAGAAGTATGGTATTGACTACACCGAAGTATTCACTCCGGTTGTGAAGATGACCACTATCAGAATGGTTCTGGGGATAGTAGTGGCGGATGACTTGTTGCTTGAACAGATGGATGTGAAGACAGCCTTCCTTCATGGGTACTTGGAGGGAGAAATTTACATGGTACAGCCAGAGGGTTTCTTGTCTAAGGGTAGCGAGGAACTAGTTTGCAGATTGACTAAGAGCTTGTACGGTCTTAAAAAAGCTCCTAGGCAGTGGTACAGGAAGTTTGATGGGTTCATGCACGACATTGATTTTATCAGATGTGAGGCGGATCATTGTTGCTACTTCAAGAACACGGACAATGGGTACATTATCTTGCTGTTATATGTGGACGACATGCTAATAGCGGGCTCTAGCAGTAGAGAGGTAAACAGGTTGAAGACTCAGTTGTCAGAACGGTTCGAGATGAAGGATTTGGGAGAGGCCAGAAAAATCTTGGGCATGCGGATTGACCGGGATAGGGAGTCGGACAAGTTGGTTCTTTCACAAGCAGAATATGTTGAGAAAGTCTTGGCAAGGTTTTGTATGGAAGAGGCGAAGCCAACAGGGTCGCCATTGGGTTTGCACTTCAAGCTATCCGAGAAAGACTCGCCTAGGGACAAGGAGGAGCGTGACAAGATGGAGAGAACTCCATATGCTTCAGCTGTGGGGAGTCTCATGTATGCAATGGTGTGTACAAGGCCGGACATTGCACATGCGGTGGGAGTAGTCAGCCGGTTCATGGGCAATCCAGGAAAGCAACATTGGGAAGCGGTTAAGTGGATCCTACGTTACTTGAAGGGTACTGCTGGTAAGGCTCTATGTTTTTCAAGCAAGGAAGTGGTGTTAGCGGGTTATGTTGATGCGGACTTGGCATCGAGTGATCTTGATAAGAGGAGAAGTACTACGGGTTATGTGTTTACATTGGGTGGTACAACAATCTCCTGGGCTTCTAAGTTACAGAAGATCGTGGCTCAGTCGACCGCAGGCGTAATATGTGGCAAAGGATGTGCGAGTAAAGAGATGGTATGGCTGCAAAACTTCTTGGGTGAACTTGGAAAGACGCGAAGTGGTAATATTCTCTACAGTGACAGTCAGAGTGCAATTCACTTGGCAAGAAATCCGGCATTTCATTCGAGGACGAAGCACATTGAACTGAGGTTTCACTACATCAGACATCTTTTGGAGAAGAAGATTTTGTGGCAAGAAAAGATATTGGGATCGGAGAACCCGGCTGACATGTTGACAAAGGTTGTGAATCTTGAGAAATTGAAGCTGTGCAAAGCTTCAATTGGGCTTGGAGAATAGAAGGGGAGGATGGCACTACCATGATCGAGGTGAGCACTAGGAGGACACCAAGGATGAGATGAAGAACGGATACGGGGCTTATATATATGCGGTTGATCTCTAGGTGGGAGATTGTTGGGATAGAGGACCAACCTTTGATTGTTTCTCGGAGGAGTATGAGGCGGGCGCCTGGGGATGGCGAGGCGGGCACCTCGCGAGCAGTCATCTTGGCGTTGGCGAAATGTGCTTGAGGCGGCCGCACGGCCTAGGGCGAGGCGTGCGCATCGGCGGCCGAGGGGAGGCTTGGCGTTGGAGCATTTTCAGGCGGCCGCATGAACTCCTTGAGGCGGGCGCCTCAAGGCCGGCCGAGGAATCTGTTTCGTGGGCCTTTTACGTATTTCTGGGCTCAGCTTGGCCTAGGGTTTGGTTGATTTGTTTCCTTAGTATATACTCCCTCCGTCCCGGTTCACTTGGCACCAACTTTTTGGGTGTAGGAATTAAGGAAAAGTGATGTAAGAAAGAGAAAAAGTTAAATGTTGTGAGTATGAAGAATTAAATAGGAGAGAGAATGAGTGGGAGGAATAGTTAGGAGAGAGAATGTTGTGAGTGTAAAAGTGAAGTAGGAGAGAGAATGAGTGGAGGGAATAGTGAATATTCTTTTCCATTTTGGGCAGTGCCAAGTGAAGTGGGACGACCCAAAATGGAAATTAGTGCCAAGTGAAGTGGGACGGAGGGAGTATTAAGTAATGTTCCGTCCCTTTGCTCATTGTAACACATATTTTACATACATAGTGCAAGATCCTGGCTTGGTAGTGCCCCCAGACGTAGCCAATCAAATTGGTGAACTGGGTAAACAATTTCTCTTGTCTTTTCTGTGCTTTTGATTTTCTTTTGCTTTGTTTGTGTGCAATTATTATTCTTGTGGTTTGCTTGGTTTGTGGAGGGCTATATTCACAACAAATAATTCCATGAAACACTTCAAAGAGGAAGTCATTAAAAGTTAGTGCACACATTTAAAACAAAAAAAATAAATAAAAATGAAACATCTTCTCACAGAAAAAGCTTTTAAAAAAGTTATCCTCCTTCACAGTTACATGTTAGAGACAAGCAGTGAAGTGAGCTTATCTGTTATCCAAATAGATTCCGTCTCGAGTAATTCCAAGAACACGCAGCAGACGAATTGTCAATCAACTAAACAAAGCTAAGTTGAAGTTAATCCTTAAGCCTTCGATAGATGTTTCACACTGTTTGTGTAAGTTTCATACAAACTCGGTATATTATCCCTGTAAGGTAGCACATATTTCGTTAAGAACTTCACCTCCGGATATATTGCAAGCGAATAAAGAGGCTGATCACTCTTCACGAGCTTATGCTCTTTCAAGGTCTTCAGAACTTCATATCTAGGTTTTACCCTTTTCTCCAAACTGTAAGTGAAAAATGCGGGGAGAGTGGCCAAGTATGCAGGGGTATAACCAAGTTCTTTCATAAAAAAATTTAACGCATTTCGAACTTTCACTTCTGACAATTTTGAACACTGAGGTAGAGCCTTGAACAAGGTAAGTACATCAGAATCGGACCACCCAAGGCTCCTAAACACACTGACCTTCTTCTCAAACGCCGCCTCACTAACGTCAGTAAATGCAAATACACCACGGATAAACATTTTGGACTCCCGGGGTATTCCCAATTTCCTTTCAACTCTTTGCATTATATTCCGTAAAGACTCAGGATTTTGCGTAAATGTTCTTGGTTTCATAATAAAGAACTTTCTAACTTCATGTTTCGAGAAACCAAAATCCTTAAACAACAATAGATTGGGCTGCAGATTGAGGAGAGCTAAACCCGAAAGCCAAGGAGATCTGGAAAGTACTAAAAACAAATCCTCATCACCCCCACCTAAGAATTTAGCTAGATGACTGAAAGTAGGAATAATATTAGTATCTAAACCTCTCTTGAAAATCCA
Source organism: Adenophora triphylla var. japonica (assembly GCA_022495995.1). Classification (NCBI taxonomy): domain Eukaryota; kingdom Viridiplantae; phylum Streptophyta; class Magnoliopsida; order Asterales; family Campanulaceae; genus Adenophora; species Adenophora triphylla. The sequence goes on from JAFEMH010002186.1 coordinate 295,847, forward strand.
AGGTTGTTTTTTAATGAATTTCACTAATTTAGCCCCAGATAAACCAAATTCTTCAAGAGTTCGGAATTTAGATTCTAGGTTTTGGTCTGCTCTATGAGTGAGGAGACGAGGAACAGAAAAGACAACATCTTTGATCTGGGATTTGTTTAAACCGCCATAGATTTTGAAGAAATTGATGACGGAATCAGGGTTTTGAGTGGATTTCAAGTGACTGACCTTTGATGATGCGGAAATGGCTTCTTCTCTGGACAACCCAATTGAGTTAACGAGATAATCCACCATTAAATTGTCACCAAAAGTTTGTTTCTTCTGAAGAGTTGAGAAATAGGAGCAGTGAGAGGGAAATCTATTGATAGAGATGATGGAGCTCAGGGAACGGGTACGAGTTTGAATCCACATTTGGTTTGTCGTTCCTCAGTGTGGGGCTTTTTTACGAACTCCCCACTCCCACTGCCCCCATCACCTACCTCAAACCTACCTAGGTCAAAAAATATTTTTTTTTTATTTTAAAATTATTTTTAACAATTTCCCCACTTTCAAACAATTTTTTTTATTCATATTTTGAAGAAAGAGCAATCCTGGCACCTACATATTTTGAAGAAAGAGCAATTTTGGCACCTACATTGGATGTTGTTAATGCAATTAATGACTATATGGTGTCTATGAATGATCTTGATTCTAGAACTTATTTAAGTTCGGATGTGGCTTCCCATACTGATCGAAATATTGAGTCTTTATCTGATCTTCATACCCCTGAGTTCATGAATAGTATTTCCATTTCTGGGCTTCCCAATCACATGTTAACTTTGAAAGTTGGAACACCGGTTATGTTGCTTCGTAACATTGATTCTTCAATTGGTCTTTGCAATGGTACGCGATTGGTTATAACTAGGCTTGGAAATCATGTTTTAGAAGATGAAGTGATATCGTCTGGAAATGTTGGTCAAAAAGTGTTGATACCCAGAATGTCTTTGACACCATCCGATACACAGATTCCTTTTCATTTTGAAAGAAGGCAGTTCCCCTTCATGATTTCATATGCAATGACAATTAACAAAAGCCAAGGTCAATCTTTATCATTTGTTGGTGTTATTTTGAAAAGACCTGTATTTTCTCATGGACAACTATATGTTGCACTATCGCGAGTCAAAAGTCCTGATGGACTTAAAATTTCGATTTGTGATGATGATAATCCTGGAGAATCTAAGTCATCTACAGAAAATGTTGTCTTTAAGAAAAATTTTCACAATGTATAAATGTAATACATGATTATTGAATTTGAATTTTATTTAATATTGTTTTGTAATATTGGTCTTTAAATTTAATATATCATGTTTAGTTTATTGCCATTATTTCTTAATATAAACTTTTTAAAAAATATTTTGAATGAGAAAATGTTGTAAGGAAAACAAGTGGAGAAAAATAATCTTTTCTATACTAAATTTTAATTGTTAAATACAATAACATGATTTTGCCGTGCATCGCACGGGAGTACTGCTAGTTATTTTATAACAACCCTCACCACCTAGACTTGCCCAGCCGGTTCAGACTGGCGGTTCCGATTCTGAACCGGCGGTTTCGGTTCAGAACCGACGGTTCACCAACCCGCCACCCCTTGAACCGTAACCGGCCCGGTTCTGCACGGTTTCGGTTCCGATTTTGAACCGTAATTTTCAAAAAAAAAATTATTTTTCCGGCGGCCGCCCAAGTAGGCCGAATGTTTTGTGCGGTCGCCCTAACTGTTAAAAAGTTAAATTTTTAACTGTTTTTTGAAAAAAAACAGTTGACTTTTTAACAGTTTCTCTTAAGTTCTATAAAAAAAAGTTAACTTTTTTTTTTTTAATTTTTTTTGGATAAAGAAGACTATTTTAGACTTTTGTTTATTACATAAATTTTTTGCAAAAAGTTATAGTATAAAAGAAGTTATGAATTTTGAAAGAAATAAAATTTAACTTTTTTAAAAAAAATAAACGAAAGTATATAAAAGAAAAAGGGACGGTACCCTTAAATTTTATTAATTAAAATAAAATTACAAAGAGGGGGACAACCAACCTTACCCTTTTATAAATAAGGGGGGACATTTAGGAGCCTTTACCTCAACCTAACTATTACAATTAAATAAAAATAAACCTAATCTAAAGTCTAATCTATAAAATTACAATTAACCTAATCTAAAGTCTAAAGAGCGGCGAAGTTCATTCGGCTTCGCTTCTCGATGTATCTTCATCGAAGGCCTCCTCCTCCTCGGAACTACTTCTTTTATCTTGAAGTCGTAGTTTGGCTCTATGTCAATCGCCAAGCACCATTTGATATTCTAAATTATATGGAGACACCCTTGATCTTCGATCGGACAAGACACACTCTCTTACACTAAATACTTCTTCTACGGCGACGGTTGAGGCGGGAGCGGCTAGGATCTCCTTTGCTATCAAGGATAGAATAGGATAGTTGTTTGCCCGTCGTACCCACCACTTTACAATATCAAATTCTTCTATAGGCTCAAAAGAAGTGGTTAAATAATTTTCAAGTTCAACATAAGTGGAGCCACCTCGTTGACGTTTTTGACTTCTAGAACTAATTAAATTATCTATAAAGTTAAAGGGATCGCTATCATCGTGAGAACTACTACCACCTACATTTTCACTACTAGGATAAACGATATTATCAAAAAGATCATAATATTCTCTATAAAGTGCATATACAATATTTTTAGTCTCAGTTACAACGTATTTTGCCTTTGGGATAGGTCTATCTAAAAACAAATCAAAGTCGGTGAAAAATAGATTCTTATAATAATAATCAAGTATTTATTATAAACCATCTTCTCTTATCCTAGGATCTAATAGTTTAGCTACTAAAAACAATGGGGGAATGTTCAAAAAATATTTAAGCCATTTTGTTCTCATCATACTAATACATCCACCTAAAATTGGACAATCTTTAAAATGCATAAATATATAACTAATTTTAGCGGCGTGTTCTAAAACTATCGGTGAAGTGGGATAGTAAGAACCGGATAATTGTACAGTATCCTCTTTAAAAACATTCAAAATTTTCTTTAAATTATGACAAACATCCCATTGATAAGGCAATATTATGGAATTCCCACTATTGTGTTGTAAGGGGAAACGAGATCAATCACCATGAACTCAACACTCTCGCTTCTCGCCAACTTCCCTTCGCCAATCTCCACGTCCAACATAATCGTCCCTTTAACCTTGACTGCATGATTGGTGAAACCTTCGAGATATCCCTTATGGGGCACCAAATTAGCCTCCGTATAATTCATCCTTTTAAAAGCATCATAATAAAGCACATTCCTGCTTGCTCCAGAGTCTACCATAACTCTCTGCACAATATTGTTGCCTGGATACATCGTAATAATTATAGGTTGACTTTCATGACTTTTAGTAACAGCCAATTCTTGCCTAGAGAAGCTGATTACCCTATCTTGGCTGGCGGGAAATTGAGGAACATCAAATGTATGCGACAAAGTCATGATTTGACTGTTTAGCTGTGACACGCTGGGCAACGGGTCATGGATAACGTCTACCAGATTCCTTTTAGGCCTTCGCTGATCATCCCGCCCAACGTTCTCTTCCAAATATTCCTTCAAAAAAACCCTATCAAACTTCCCCCGAATCAATCTCCTTAGATTATAACAATCATCAGTTTTATGCCCCCTATCCTTGTGATACTCACAATAGTTGCTTTGGTCCTTGGCTCCCTCAGTTCCCGATATAATGGGAAAAGGCTCAGGTAGGTTCACCTTCTTCAAAATCTCGCTAATGGGAGTGTTCAATTGGCTGTACTTAATGGCCTTCTTTGGTTGATAATCATTTTGGCCTCCATAACGTCCACCACCACGGCCTCCACTACCTCCTGCTTGACCTGCTCCGCGATTGCCGCCAGACCCCCTCCTGTCATCCCGCACTACTTCCACCCTATACTTCACTACCTTCTTTGCCGCCGGACTCGTCGCCTGAGTCCCCTTAGCCATAACTCTCGTATCCCCACAAAATCCCCTAACTCTCTCATACAATTCCCCTGTGGTTTTTGGTAATCTCATACCCAACTCTTGTTTAAAAGGACCTGGCTGCAAACTGGTATTATACAACATGATTATCTCGCCCTGGCTGATATCAGCGATTTGATTTGCCACTCCCATGAATCTATCCGTAAAGCTTGCAACCCTCTCACCCTCCTTTTGCAGGAGGCTACACAATTCTGTCTTCTGCACTGGTTGTGACCCCGATGCACTAAATCTTGCTAAAAACTTCTCCTTGAAATCCTGATACCCGACTATCGAGTCTTCGGGCTGCGCCAAGAACCACTCCAAAGCATGGTCCGCCAAAGTGCTTACCAGAGCTCGACATAAAATTGCTTCATTCTCGGTAAACAGGGACATTATCGCTTCAAATCCCCCTACATGAGTTATTGCTCTAGACTTTCCAGAATAACTCGGCAAATTCGGCATACGGAAACTTGGATCTGGGGCAACACCTTTGATACTCTGAACGAATGGGGCCAAAAAGGATTTCTTCTCTTCAATCTTTTTCGTTCCCGCCTCTAACTCCCTTATCTTCTTGGCCATTTTCGCCATCTCATTTTTCCTCCTTTCTTGCTCCTCCCTCTTTGCCTTCTCAATCTCAGCAGCCTTAGCCAATTCTGTGGCTTTCAAGGCGTCAGCAATTTTCTCGGCCTCCACCGCCTTTGCCGCCTCAGCGTCTCTCCTTTCCCTTTCTTTCTCGTACTCCCTATCTTTCCTCTCTTGTCGCCTCTGTTCCCTATCTCGCGGTGACCTTTCGCCTCGACGCTTCTCGGTAGGATGTCGCGATAAATTGGACCTCTCCTCGGCATGCTTGGTTTGACTGGGAACATACTCCTTATCATGCGTTGAACCACTAGATTCATCACTATCATATTCAAAGTAATAAGTTTGCTCCCTGGAATTGCCCGATTTATGGTATATTTTCTTCCGCTTCCTCCTCCTAGCCTCCAAACCATCATCCTTCCTCTCTGCAACGGCTCCTTCTGATCTCGCATTGGCAGGATCTCGCCTACGGTCTCCGACCTTTCTTCTAGGCGGTGGCATGTCTCTCGCCCGCCTTGGCATATTAGCCACACTAACGCTGGCCTCTCGCCCCTGCCTGCCAATAGGGGCTCTCCCCGCCTGGCCTACCAGTAACTCTTCAGGAATATGGGAAGGCTCCGCATTCAATTCCCTCAATTGCTGATTATTGGCAAGAATTCGTAACCACGCTTCATTATCTGCCCTCAATCTGTCTACCTTAGACCTCACCTCTGCACCCTTTGATTTTGCGGGAACTTGCCCTTCATCTACTGCCTTGGCCTTTTCAATTCTCGCTCTTTCATCTCGCTCTCTAGCTCGCCTTATGGTAGAGTCAGTCTGAGAGGTATGGGCCTCCAATTCTCCGTCAGATCCCGCCTCGACACGAGCTTCCTTAGCATTGGGGGTTGCCAATGTTAGGTTCTGAGCTGCCCTGGAAGGGGTAGCCTTATCTTGTCCCATCACCATAACTTACAAGCAAACAATTGGATATTTTCAACAAACACTTTAAGCCAAACATCACCTTTTTACAATCAAAACCACAATTCTGATAGCTTTACAAGTAATCTTTCTGACAACAAATTACCTTTACACCATCTACAACTTAGCCAGAAAACCTTTACAACCAAAAACAACTTTACAACACCATAGAATAAGGACACTGACAGTCACTAAACCAAATTCTGACAGACATAAACTGCAAATACACCTTAAACTCCCAACCAAACAACCTTCACTCCATCAACAAAGCTGACAATAAAGATTTTCTGGGCTCCACCAAAGAACAGCAACAGTACGCCACCTTCAAACTCACCACCGGACAGCCACCAACAACCTCTAAACTCCACCAAACCACCCAACGAAGAACGTTTAGGTCCCGGCAACGAAACCAGCTGATGCTACACAGAAAAATGTGTTGCACAGGAGCTGAACCCACAGCTGCAAAGGAGAATACTCCGGCTGGTCTCCTTAGGATGGTAAGCTTTAACCCCTACACACAAGCAAACAAGGTGAACTAAACCAGGGGTGGCTCCGGTAAAACCCCTCCGGCGTGAGAATAAGTAATTATTTCTTTGAGATAAAGAGGATATTAATGGAAACTGTATAGAGAGAGAGTTTAGAGAGAGATGATGAGAACTTACAAAATAATGCTGCCTCTCACGTTTTTATACTACCATGCAATCATAGGCCATACTCATATAGGACACGTGTCAGCCATCCCTTGCTTTTGGGTCAACCACCCCTAGAGTTGGTAGGAAATCACTGTTCGCCCTGTCACATCACACTGTTGACCGTTATGAGGGGCATCCACGTGGCAATGACACAATCACTTGTCAGTCACGGTTGTCGCCTGGCGACAATCCTACTAAAGGAATACTGCTAGGATAGTCACCTAGTTTAATCCCTGCACTTGTCGTCCAAGGGCTATTTGCATCAGGTCACTTCCCGCCACGGGTACTTCCCGCCTACCGCCTATTCTCATGCCCAGGTATATTCTTGTCGCAGACTATAATTCTCGCCAACTAAGGAAAAGTACCTTTTATCATACATGTTATTATCCTTTGCCACCCTTAACTCGTGCGGCTTACCCCAGACCACTTGGCCCACTATTTTGTTCAAACCCAAACTTATATTTCTCAACCACTTCATCTTCTTATGCAGTGTTTAAGTGCACACATGTTCAATTCCTTGAAATTCTTCATCGACCAGCAACTGCACACCCTACAAACATCAAAATGGAAATTTCAAGGAATTGAACATGATGACTAACCATCTCCTCCTCCTTTAAAACATTGAAGAAGGAAGTGGTTATAATTTCCAGTAACACATATCGAATTTGAATGTTTCATTCAAAGAGTTCCTGGTTGAAAATTAGGTTATAATTTCCCGTAAGGGGAAATTTCATTTCTCATATATAAAATTCAAACAAGTTCTATACAGAAAAATAGGTTTGTCATGATAGTTTACTTACTTCAAAGGATACAAATGTAGCCCTTAAATACTCCCTCCGCCACGGAAAGATAGTCCCACTTTGACTTTTGTGGTCAATTTGATTGAACTTTGACCAAAATTTTAAATCAATTTAATTATTTAAAATTTGTAATGCCTATGTTTCATGATGAATGACCAAGAACATTTCAAAATTGTTGTTGATCGAGAGCAAATTGAAGGATTTTTTTGGTAATTCATTTTGGGACGGAGGGAGTAATTGATTATATTTTCTATTTGCAAAATATACAAACATTTGCAAATGCTGTAACCAATTACGAAACGAAATGCAGAAAGTAAATGGAATAGAACCTGAACAAGGGGCAACAGGCAGGGGCCTTGCCGGAGCCAGTATGAGAACCCAAAAGCACACTCTTCTCAGCAAGCACAGCTGGAATTCCAATACTCTGCATCTCAGTAGGCAAAGCTGCATTTACCTCCTCACTCAATCCCGACTCCTCAAAACTCTCCGCCACCTCCGCCTCTGCCATTTTCCCGCCTCCTTCTTTATTATCATAGCGACCCCCAAGGGTCAGCTCCCGAGTTTTAGAAGGAGAGAAAGGAAGGGAAGGGAAGGGAAGAGAAGAGAAGAGAAGAGAAGAGAAGAGAAGAGAAGAGAAGAGAAGGGAATTCAATATTTCTCTTTAGTTTTAGTGCTCTCGAGTTTAGGGAGGAAAGTGTAGGAATTTTTTTTAAATTACATTTGTGCTCTTAATGAAATAAGGAGAGAATTATATTTGAAGGGTAAAATAGGTATTTCAAAAATATTTGTTAGTGAAATTTTCTTTACTTCCACTTCCTCTTCCAACCTGATAAAATGAACGAATCTTGTTCTAATTTCTTCCAAGCTACATGATTAAATCTTGGTAGAATGATGCCTCTCTTTTCAGGCCCATCTTGAAGGCTTCTGTTGTCGTTGACACATCAATATGAGGGATGCTCACAGCTTCCTTGTTGAACCTGAACATGTAGTCTTTTAAAATTTCATTAGGCTGTTGTACCACCTTGTAAAGGTCACTTGTTAGTTTCTCAAACACACGATTGCAAGAGAATTGATTAAGAAACATGTTAAGTAATTGAGAGTAAGAAGAGATAGAGTTCATAGGCTGATTAGTCAGCCACATCAAGGCGGGGTCGGATAAGGTTGACCCAAAGCCCGTGCACAAACAGACTTCCTTAAGATGGTGGGGAATGCTAATGATGTCCATCTTCTCCTGGTAGAAGGCTATATGTTCGGCTGGATCCGTGGTGCCATCATATTGTTTCATTGGAGGTACTTGAAATCTTTTAGGGATCTCCACACCAGCTATGGCAGGAATGAAACGCGAATCGTGATGGCTGGTTGGAGACGCCTGGTTGAGAGGTAAGGTGACTCCTGGAACCTTCATGAGGATGTCTTTGATCTGCTGCACTTCTCTAGCGAGGGTGTTGTCTGCAACAGGGTGTTGGCTCTGAGGCGTCATGGTACTAAAGCCAACAGTTGGAAGGGCACCGGGTGTCATGGGTAAGCTCGAAGTGTTGGTCCTTGCCTCAGCCGTTATAATGGGCGTAGACATTGCTGAAGTAGGATTACTCATCTTGATTGAAATCTAAAAAACCAAAGTTCCTACGGACGGCGCCAAATTGTTTTGGACAAATTTCAACAAGTAAATTTATCTATCAAGGATGTTGGGCACAAATGAAATATAATTCTCAAATCAAGATGAACATGAGGATGTAACGAGGAAAATCTTTGAACAATCGTTCGCAGGGAAAAACCTCAGGAGGCTTTAGGAAAAGCCTACCTTAACCAAGAAAATGTTTATTCATATTCTTTGTTTTGAGTACAATGTGCAGTACGAGCGTAGAGTATAGTGTGTCGTGTGTACATGTTCTTTTCTAAGGACTATTTATATACAAATTATATAACCGAAACAACATAAATGCAATCCCTCTTTTGTCGCCTAGAATCTCGCCTTCTGTTGATGGTGTGCGGCCGTTATTTATCTGTGGGAATTATGGCCGTTATGAGGTTTAAACCTTTGTTGACAAGGTCTTCGTTCAATCGTGATAAAGTTATCCGTTTCTGATGCGTCACTTGGTTCCTGAAAAGTAGGAAGTACACAACAGATAATTCAAGACGTTAGTTCAAGATGTACAATAATGTAACAATTGCTATTTCCTGTGGTCATTAAAATAATTTATTCACTTACTAATTATTATTTGAACAAGCAGAATTTTTTTTTGTAGCAAGTGGGTGTTGACCCTTGTCTTTAAGATTAAAATTAAGATATCTTACCACTACCGGTGAATCATTCATGGATATATGCTTTGTTCTTAGAATTTAAACATATAATAACTAAAATCTAGTTTTTTTTTTTTGGAAATTGAGTGGGTGCGGTCGCCCCCACTCGTGTCTATGTGGGTCCGTCCCTGACTACTAGCACAACTTTCAAGCTTCAACATATTTATTTGGGCTAAAAGGGATACTTGTATTGGTAATAAGAACTAAGGTCATCAATAATTCCATGAAATACTTCAAACATGATGCTGCCCCAAAAATAATAGTTGGGCATGTACCAAGTCCATGAGCGAGAAATGATTCAAATGGGTTCAAAGCGAGTCAAGGCCCAAGAAGAAGATAGCGATAAAGTTAACCACGGTGTATCCCGCGGGAAAGTATGTCTGGGTATATCCCGCGAAATTCACTAAGAGTGTAAACTCAGGATGATAAAAGCGAGATAATGGTTGATAAACGGCGAGATAATGAGGTAAGCCGGTGAAATAATGGAATGAGGCGACATGGTGCTCGGTTAACAGTATCCGGCGAAAGATAAATTCTAGTGGGCGCGGAACACAAGGGGCGACATATAAATATCTACAAAATGGGACCCACTAGAACGGTTTGACATTGGGAAAAGTGATTTGTGTCAGAGAAAAAGCGTCACATGCTTTAAGTTTATTCTCGTGATTGACCAATGGAATGATGGCACGTGGAGTTAGAGGCTAACCGTCGCACGAGATATGTACGTGAGGATAGCACATGCCAAGCACGAGGGAAGGGGGTATATATATGAGGGATCGTCATCCTTACCAGGTACGTTCACCCACACACACGAAACACCCTTCCTCAATTCAGATTTCCCTTGCTCAGACAGATACTTATCCTCACGCCGGAGGGGCTTACGCCGGAGCCGCCCCCAGATTAGTTACGTTTGTTGGTGTGCAGGTGAGAAGAAGGAGCCGGAGATATCACGTTTGGACTACAACGGTTGTGTTGCTGTTTGAGGAAATTCCTGGCAACATCAACTGGTTCCGTTGCCGGGACTGATTCTCTTCATCAGTTGAAGATTTACCGGCGGCGTATTAGTAAGTTTTGGGTGCTGTTCATAAATCTGGCGGTTTGGTGTGTGTTGGGGTGATTTGATTTTGGTGTTGTCTGTAGTTCGCAAGCTTGGTGTTAATTTAAGTTGATTGTTGTTCGTTTTTCTGGGTGTTTCCAGTGAACAATCATTTCGTGGGTTGAAATTTCTGAGAGATTGGTATTGTTGGATTGGTTGGGTGTGGATTTGGTGAGTTAGATGTTTTGAGCTGGGTTGAATTGGATTTGGTGGTGTTTGTGAAGGTTCATTTGAACGTTTGTTTGATTTTGGTGGTTTGAAATTTTTGGTGTTTCTGGGTTTTGATTTTGTTGGAGTTCATTTGATTCTGATTGGATTGAAGTTTGGCGTTTCTGGGTTTTTGAATTGGTAAAATTTTGGAAGTTGGATTTAAGGGTAATAAGGTGTTGGATAATTGTGAAGGTAGTTGAAGTTAATTTCTTAGTTTCTAGGTTCAGATCTTCAAATCTTCATAAGATTTGCGGATCTTCAAAGCTTGGGTTCATCACTTTTGATTGCGTGGGTGATAAGAAATGGCAACTCCAGAAAAGGGCATGGTTAGCCAGAAGACGTTGGGAGGAAGGAGCCTTATCCCGCCTATTTCAGGAATGGGGAATATGGGAACGGTTGGAGCGAAAGATACGTCCACCTCGCTGCAGGTTACTCCGAAGGAAAGAGAGCGGGCTACTGGAGACGGGAGAGAAAGAATGGTAATGTCGCCTCAGCCTGAGGAAGAGATAGACGCGGAAGTGGAGAGGTTGCAAACCCATAACAATTTAATTCTACAATTACTAGAGAACAATAAGCGACTTATGACTTTGAAGAAGGCACCTACTCCTGTCCCGCAGGATTTGATGAAGGCAACGACGGAAGGGAATAAGGGGGTGGATAAGGGAATAATTGTTCTGGATGATGGTGAGCGACAAAAGGAGACAGAGCCTGAGAAATTGAAAGAAGCAGAGGCGAGATTGGATGGGCCGCAGAAGCGGAAAGCTGGGGAATATATGGAGAATGGACGAAAAATCAAAGTGTATCATTGGCCGCATACATCACAGATGTCGTCTTTTTATTGTGAAAATGATGAGGATGACACTGCTTCAAATGAAGGAGGATATGGAGAGGAAGAATTGAAGGCTTCTAGAGGGGGCGAGAGATCTAAATAACTAGCGAAGGCAAAGTGCGCGGGAATAAGCCGCTTCGGAGAAGAAGATGGGTTGAAGAAACAGATGGCCGAAATGGCGAGAAGGTTGGCAGATTTGGAAAAGGGAAATGTAATCGATGGCGAGAAAGATTCTTTTGTCGCTCCTTTTGCCAAATATATTCAGGAGGCGGAGCCCGCTCCAGAATTTCGGTTGCCCACATTGACTAAATATGCGGGAGTAACCACGGCCAGGACTCATGTGGCGGGATTTGAAGTTACAATGGCAATATTGACCAAGGATGATGCATTGCTGTGTAAAACTTTTGCCAGCACCTTGGAGCTTCAAGCACTAGATTGGTTTATGCAACAACCCACTAACTCTATTCTGGGATATCAAGATTTCAAAAGGAAGTCTTAGCGAGATTTGGGGCTGTGGGGACTCAGCCAGTGGTATTACAAGAATTGATTGGGATTAAGCAGAAAGCGGGAGAGGGTCTGGTAACCTATACCAACAGATTTTTGTTGATTGCTAACCAAATTTCTGAGATAGAGCCCAAGTACGTAATCATGATGTATATGTCCGGCCTGTTATCAGAATCTTTTAAAAGGGAATTGAGGATGAGGTTACCAGTGACTTTGGGCGAGTTATACGAGCGGGTTAAGGCGTATTGTGGAGGAGAGGACATTGAGGAAGGGACATCTAACACTTCGAAGAAAAGTGTTAAGGACAGAATTGAGTATGTTAAGGATGAAAATGCGACTCAAGGGGGAGGTCGAGGAAATCAAGCTGGCGGCAGAGGTGGAGGCCGTGCTGGAGGTCGCGGGGCAAGGAGAATAGTCAGATTCGCGAGACTGAATACCAGGCCAAGTGAGATTCTGAGAGCTGTGGAGTTGCCGGCGGCATTTGAGATGACGGAAAGATGAAGAAGAGATTTAAGCCAGTATTGTAATTATCATAGAGATAGAGGGCATGATACTGATGACTGTTACAACTTGAAGAAAGTGATCCAGTCTAAGATTGATAGGGGCGAGTTACAGGAGTATGTGATGCCAGAACAGAATGTGGCAGCCCGCGGAGGAAATGGCGACAGAAATGAAATATTAGTGCCGGCGAGTATTACTTGTTTGAGTAATCAGATCATGTCTCTGTCACATACATGTCATATTCCAGCTTACCCGCCAAGTGAAGAAAGGATAATTAGTTTTTCAAGGCGAGAATTGGCCTTAACACCAAGCCATGGATGCCAGCCAGTAGTGATTTCAATTGCTCCGGGGAATAGTATTTTGCACAGAGTGTTGGTAGATTCAGGAGCGAGTCGCAACATTCTGTATTATGAAGCTTTCAAGAAGATGAGATATACTGAGGCCAATCTGGTGCCCTACAAGGGATTTTTAGAGGGATTTACGAATCACACGGTACGGGTTAAGGGAACAATTTCATTGGCAGTGGAGATAGGAGAAGACGAGATGGTGAGAACCCGCACTGTAGAGTTCATGGTGATTGATTTGGTGTCGCCTTACAATGCCATTGTAGGTATCCCGTTTATGCAGACATTTGAAATGGTTGTTTCTATCCCGCACCAGCGAGTCAAATTCCCTACTCCCAAAGGAATCGCTTGCTTGAAGAGTGAGGTTAAGGAGGTGATTCAGAAGAAGATTGAGATTCAAACTGCGGCAAGGGCGAGCACAAGTTCACTTTCCACGGCTTTGATGGTGCGAGATGCGAGAATCAACATGATCACCGACTTAGGAGGGTGTGATGACTGGGAGGAAATAGAAAGCATGAGGAATAAGTCGGCGATCATTGTTATTAAAGAAAGGGCGGAAGAGGAAGTTATGCGAGAAAGGAATGATGAACGGGATGCAGAGGTAGAAATGGTGGAGGAGAGATCAGAAGGGAATTTGATGGCACTGATTACAATGCAAGCCGAGATGGCATGGTCAAGGTCAGCAGAATTTGTTAAAATGAAGGAACCACGTATTGAGGAGATAGTTGATTCGGATAGTGAGGAATGTGAAGAGATTGAGGTAGAAACACCTGAAGGTATGTCGCTTGTTGGGGGCAAAAAGGGTGAGAGCAGCGACAAAGGTGGCAAGAGATGGGTTAATGAAAGGAAGGCGACTGAGATGGTGGTGGATACTATACAAATGCGAGATGAGCCAGACATTCAGGCTGAGGAAGAGTTGGAAGAAGTAATTATTAATGATGAATATCCCGAGCAAAAAATCAAAATTGGGAAGCAATTGAATAAGGAAGAACGGGATAGATTGGTCGAATTTTTGCGGGATAGTGTTGATGTGTTTGCCTGGAAGCCAGAAGACATGAGAGGCATAGATGAGAATGTCGCTCTCCATTGTTTGAATGCTGACCCAAATGTGGAGCCCTTCAAGCAGAGGGTGAGATATCTTTCAGCAGAAAAGGAGAAGGCGGTGATTGGAGAGGTAGAGAAGCTGTTAAAGGCGGGGATAATAGAAGAAATTACTTACCCAGTTTGGTTAGCTTGCCCAGTTATGGTGCTCAAGGCGAATAAGAAATGGAGGATGTGTATCGATTTTACAGACTTGAATACAGCTTGTCCTAAAGATTGTTATCCTTTGCCAAAAATTGATAGGTTGGTGGATTCCATTGCGGGGCATAAAGTTTTCAGTTTCATTGATGCGTATTCGGGATACCATCAAATCAAGATGCTTGATGAGGACAAAGCCAAGACAGCGTTCAGAACCCCCATCGGCAACTTTTGTTATAAAATGATGCCTTTTGGTTTAAAGAATGCCGGGGCGACATATCAGAGGATGGTCAATAAGGTGTTTAAGTCGCAGATTGGGAGGAATGTCGAAGCCTATATTGACGATATGGTGATCAAGACCAAGGGGGAGGATCATTTGATGGATCTCGCAGAGACCTTTGAAAACCTGAGGAAAAATTCAATGAAGTTAAACCCCAGCAAGTGCACTTTTGGGGTGACAGCGGGAAAGTTTTTGGGATTTTTGGTGAACCGCCGCAGCATAGAAGCCAATCCGGAGAAAAATCAAGCTTTAATAGATATGAAGTCGCCCAGAACAATTCAGGAGATTCAAAGATTGAATGGGAGGGTGATAGCATTGGGGCGTTTTGTGTCGCGGTCGGCGGAAAAGTGTTTGCCATTTTTCAAAGTGTTGAAGGGGGATCAAAAATTCTCTTGGGATGAGAAATGCGAGGAAGCTTTTCAGAAGATGAAAGAGTATTTGGGAAAGCCGCCAATTCTGTGTAGTCCTAAAGAAGGTGATCACTTGTATGTGTAGCTAGTGGCTTCTGATCTCGCGGTGGCGGCAGTGTTGATAAAAGAAGAGGGCGGCATGAAGAAGCTGGTTTACTATGTGTCGAAGGCTCTAAGCGAAGTGGAAACAAGATATTTCAATGCGGAGAAATTGGCTTATGCTCTGGTGATCGCGACTCGAAAGTTGAGAGCCTATTTTTTATCCCACCCTGTCACTGTATTGACCAATGCTCCTTTGAGGAAGATTTTGCAGCAGTCAGATTCAGCGGGAAGGCTCCTCAAATGGTCAATTGAATTAACAGAATTCGACATTCAGTATGAAGCGAGAAAGGCCATTAAGGCACAGGCGTTGGCGGATTTTATACTTGAAACATCCTTTACCTATGAGAGGGAAGAGATTGAAACGCCGGGGGTTAAGAAGCGAAAATCCAAGTCGCAGGATCCTGAAGCTGATGAGGAGCGTGAAAGGCCAGCGGGATGTTGGGAGCTTTATGTCGTTGGGTCTTTCGCCAAAGATAAAGGAGGAGCGGGAATATCGCTGAGTTCACCTGAGGAAGATTGTAAATATGAGAAGGCTTTGAGGTTCAAATTTAATATGTCGAATAATCAGGCGGAATATGAAGCACTGGTGGCGGGATTGGAGTTGTGTCGAGATATAGGGGTCAAGCAGGTAATAGCTCACTCTGATTCCCAGTTAATTGTTAACCAGGTGAAAGGCAGATATGGAGTGGTGAATCCAACACTGGCAAAGTATGGTGATATGACGAGACAAATCTTGCAAAGCTTCAGTTACTGGGAATTAGTGCAGATAGATAGAGAGAAGAATGAACGGGCCGATATGTTGAGTAAGGCCGCCTGCGACAAAATAGAAGAATTGCCCAAGAAGATTGTGGTGGAGTTTGTAGAAGAGCCAGCATATGATAGGCCGTTGATTATGAGGTTGATGTGGGCGAGAAAGATTGGGTTAGCGAGATGAGAGATTATTTGGAGAAGGAAGAATTGCCCCAAGATGAAGACAAGGCAAAATTTGTTAAGAGAATGTCGCCAAGATTTACCGTGCAAGATGGAATTCTATACCGCAAGTCTTTCCCGCGGCCTTTGATGAGATGTGTGGAGCCAGGCAAAGTGGATGAGGTTTTATTTGAAGTACATGAGGGGGCATGTGGTGGTCATCCAGGAGCTAGAACATTGGCCAATAAGATTATGTTTCATGGGTATTATTGGCCAACGTTGAAGAAGGATGCTGAGGAATATGTGAGAAGATGCGACCAGTGCCAGCGGCATGCCAATATCTCTAGACAGCCCGCCACAGAACAGACACCTATTGTAGCGGCTTGGCCCTTTGATATGTGGGGGATTGATCTCATAGGGCCCTTCCCCAAAGCCAAAGGAGCAGCTCAAATGGTTGTGGTAGTTGTGGATTATTTCACAAAGTGGACGGAGGCCAGAACATTGACTTCCACTACTGAGGATCAGATAATCAGATTCGTAACTGAAGAAATCCTTTGTCGCCATAGAATGCCGCGAGCAATCATCTCTGACCATGGGCCGCAGTTTAGGAAAAAATTTCATGGTTTTTGCTCGAACATGAATATCAAACATTGGCAGTCCGCAGTTTATAGGCCGCAATGTAATGGGCAAGTAGAAGCCGCCAACAAATAAGTCTTGGAAATTTTATGCAAGAATATAGAGAAAAGGGGAGGTGCTTGGTTGGAGGAGTTATCTACGGCCTTATGGTATGTCAGGACGACAGTAAAGGGATCAACAGGCGAGACAGCGTTTGCATTGACTTATGGCTCTGAAGCAATGGCTCCTACAGAGATGGGTTTGCCTACTCATAGGGTAACCTATTATGATGAAGTAATGAATGCGACAGAAGGTGCAGCGAGTTAGATTTGTGTGATGAAAAGAGGCTTAGAGCGAGACTGAGAATGGTTAACTATAAGCAAAGGATGAAGGCACAACACGACAAAAGGGTGAACAAAAGGTCATTCAATGTTGGAGATTGGGTGCTGAGGAGTCGCGAGATTAAGGGTGCCACG
Source organism: Adenophora triphylla var. japonica (assembly GCA_022495995.1). Classification (NCBI taxonomy): domain Eukaryota; kingdom Viridiplantae; phylum Streptophyta; class Magnoliopsida; order Asterales; family Campanulaceae; genus Adenophora; species Adenophora triphylla. Next base: position 312,706 of record JAFEMH010002186.1, read on the forward strand.
GCGGGATTTGCAAAGTTAGATCCAAAATGGGAGGGTCCCTTTCAGATTGCTAAGGTAGTGCGAGAAGGGACATATCACTTGAAGGAAGAAGGCGGCAAAGATGTCCCGAACGCGTGGAATGTAGATCACCTTAAGCGATATTATCATTGAAGAGATAAGGGTAATTTGCTTATTTAAAATCATTCTTATTAGAATCTTTTTAATAGTAATTCTGATGAATATATGGAGATTTTTACTCATGAATGGAAGTTATGCATGTCTTGAAAATTTTGAATGAAATGAAAGTATGAAATTTTATGACTCAAATTTATCTTGCTTTCGTTATATCTTGTTTTATAATAATGTTTATGTTGTAAGTCGCTAAAAGCAGAAAAACTAAGTCGCTGAGAGTAAAGTTGCCTAAAGACAACTTCACTTTTTCGATGGGAGTATAAGTATATGGTGTTATCTCGCCAAAAGACAAGAAGGTAAAAGGGTTTTTGATGAATTATCAAAACAAATTGATGGAGAATAAGAAAAAGGAAAAGCAAGCCGCAAAAGTATCATACAAAAGAAAGTCTACGGACTATAAAAAAGAAAGTCTACGGACTATAAAAAAGAAAGTTTACGGACTATAAAAAAGAAAGTCCACGGACTATAAAAGAGAAAGTCTACGGACTATAAACATGAAAGTCTCATCTCGCCTGAATGGCATGTATATGGATGCGACTATAAACGAGAAAGTCTATACCGACTATAAACGAGAAAGTCTATACCGACTATAAACAAGAAAGTCTATACCGACTATAAACGAGAAAGTCTATACCGACTATAAACGAGAAAACACATCTCGCTTGAATGGCACGAAAAGATGCATTACGGGAAAGAAAGCACATCTCACCTGAATGGCATGTAAAGATGTCACTAAAGGAAAGAGAAATACATCTCGCCTGAATGGCATGAAAAGATGTGGCTCAAGGAAGGAAAGCATATCTCGCCTCTAAGGCATGTAAAGATATTGAGGCATAAAGGAAAGAAATTATTCTAAGTAAGAATCATGAAAAAAGCAAGGATGGAGTTAAGAAAAACAAAGATCAGCGACAATATAAGCCGCGGTATAGACATTGTAAGTAAAGTCGCCTAAAGACGACTTCACTTTTTCGATGGGAGTATAAGTATGGGGTACCTGTTATGTAAAATGAAGATTTTTAATGAACTATCAAAACAAAGTAGCAAAGGCGAGATACGAATGATGAAACAAGCAAGCAAAGCATGAAATTAAAGGGGCAAGCTCAAAGGCCGCGAATAACATTGTTTAAAGGCACGCAGGCCCAAATAAAATAAGTAAATTGTTTAGCCATCCAGGCGACTTACAAAGTTGTTCAAAAGAAACCAAGTTAACGAAAAAATAAGTCAAGCATCAGGTGCAGTGGTTGGAGCCGGTGGGGTAGATCCAGAAGCCGCTAGAGCGAGATTCTTTGCGTCATCCAAGAGTTTGTGTTTGTGCTCAAGCTGATCACCCCATAAAGCAAGAACGTTTGGAACTTGGATGGGAGTAGGATTCCAAACCGCCTTTCCCAATAGCACATCTTCCTCACCAAGATCTTTAAGTTCATCGGGTGAAAAAGGAACCAGGGGATGTCCGCGGCGGCAAACTTCGCTGAAAATTGACTCTGAGCCCCATTTGGCAAGTCGCTCAATAGTAATCGCGGGAATTTCTGAGGCATCAGCAGCAGCAGCTCGCATGACTTGTAAGGAAGATTGATCGCCAATGTCGAGGAGGTCATCTTGAAGTTTATTGACATCAGCCTTAAGAGAAGTAATCTCGGCGACTTTCCCAGTGACTTCCTCCCGCAATTGGGCAATCTCGCCTTGTAAGAATTGAGTGTCAGCGGCATGAGTTTTCTTCAGTCTCAATCTCGCCTTTAAGCTTGGCTATATCCTCATTGGTCGTGCTGAGCTCATCTTTGCACGAGTTAAGATCAAATTGAGAAGAAGTTAAACTTGTTTTCAGAGCATCCCGCTCTTTTGTCAAAGTGGCAATAGTGGCATCTCGCCTTCCGATGCGGCCGCGAAGGGAATCTTTATCTTTCCGCAGAATTTGGTTTCCAATGTCTAGCTGCTTCAAATCTTTGGTAAGGCGAGTGTTTTTCTCGCTTATGCCCATAATAGAGGCTCCAATCTAAGGGAAGAAGGTTAAGTTAAGAATGACAATGAACAAAGTCAAAAGTGATCAGGGAAAGAAAGAGCGACATACCAATGAAAAATAAGTTCCAGCTTGGCAAGCGGCATGGTCAACATCCATATCAGCCACTTGGCGCACTTGAATCGGGTCGCTGGCACGAATCAAGGCGGAGCTTCCCAGCAAACACTCCTCTACATTGCGAGATTCGTTGATTAGGCCCTTCAAGCAGGGAACCTTGGCAGTCTCCTTGCTCAGCTCGCAAAGCCCTTCAAAGTCGGTGGGCTTCACAAAGTTTTCTTGGAGCCAGCTGGGAGCAGGGAGACCGGTAGAAATATGTGGGTCGCGGGGAGTTGGAGGCGAGTTGGAGGTATTGGTTAAATCGCAAATTTCCACTTCGCGGGATGAAGGAGGAACATCACCTTGAAGGGGCTCAATGGCATCAGCTTCAGGAGCTGGAGAGTTGGTTTGAATGGAGCCAGAAAGAGGAACATTGGTGGAGTCTTCCACATGCGCTTCAACCGTTGGCGGGATGGTGTTGGGAGGAACATTGCCTTCAGTAGATGGAAGGACTTGAGTGTTGGCAGGAATTGGCGGGATAGTCTCTTGAGCTGAAGGAGCGACATTGGTTGAAACCGCGGCAATTCTTTTTTGTCACTTTGAGCGGGTGTCAGGGTTAGTAAGTTTAGCTCTAGCCTTGGATGAACCCTGGGATTTCTCCAAGGCAATCTCTTCCGCATCTGTGCCATCGCGGGATAGAGGCAATGGAAGATTGACGGGAAGGACAGCAAGAGCAGCATCGCGGGCACTGGCTATTCTTTTTCTTCTCTTGTCAGTGTCGAGGTTGGCAATCTGGCGGCTCTCCATTGACTTAGCTCGATGATCTAGGAACAAAGAAAAAGAAAATTAAAAGTTAGAATTATTCAAGTGTAAGACAAATTGAAAGAAGGAAAGGGTTAAAGAAGAGACATACAAATAACAGCATTCATTGCGGGACAACTACGAGTACCCTTGCACGATTGACATTCGTGAGTATACTTGTTGTCTGAATGTCGCTCCCAACCATCAAAGTAGGTATGAACTATTGGAACTCGCGGCGGGATAAGTGGCGAGTTATCTGCTAGTCCAACTTGATTAAGAAGTGCTCTATCTCGCAAAATACCCCTCCAAGAAATAAGAGGTTGTGGAGTGTTATCAGGAGAATTGGCGGGTATAGCAATGACAGCCTGAATGGCGGCACGAAGGGCACTGTCGCCAACAAAAGAAGCATCACGAGTTTCAATGTGGGGTTTAATAGGATGAAGGTCAGCGGGATGAGACCATCCAACGCGGGAGACAACAAAAAGTGGGTCACTTAACCATTCATGAACTTTGGCTGGCAATGGGGTAAGAATTTTGTGACCACGTTGATACTGAAGAGATAACCGAGTTTCCTCTATCTCGTCATCAAGTTTAGTGGTTTGCTTGTATCATTTGAATAGACCGACTAAGGCCGTGACAGTGGGTTCCTTCCTCAAGGCGCGACAGATGGTTATAAAACTAGTAATGATCTGTATGGCGTTGGGGTGAATTTCTGTGATCATGGCTTGGGCTTTATATAAAACCTCACAAAGAAAAGGGTCTAAGGGGATCCTAAGGCCGGCCTTAAGTTGTGAAGGAAAAACGACTATGCCGTCTCGCATTTCTCTTAGGTGGGCGAGAGAGGTGCTTCCTTGGTAATCAGAGATGCGATAGATGGTATGATCTATGTTATACAAAGTGTGCCAAGTGGTGATGGGGTTAGGTATAAGGGAGCCGGCATCCGGGTTATGAGGAGCGAGAGAAGGTCCCGCCTCAGCATGAACGGGATTGGTAAAGAGGTTACCTTCATTTAAATTTAGATTTTGAACCCCAGTGGGAGGGGGATTGCTGGATGTCGCGGCGGGAGAAGAGCTCACCTCATCAGCCATCTCGCTAGGATCACTGGAAGAAGAAAGGACAGATTTATAATGCATCCTACGTTTCGAATAAGGGTCAGCGACACAGTATGATTCAGATGAGTCGCTTAAATTGGGATCATACTTGTCTTTTATAAATCGGACTAATTCTTTATTGGAAGTAAAAATGTGAGACATAGGGGCTGAAGGGGGAAGAAAAAAGCGGCCTTGGATTTCAAGAGACTCAATTACTGCGGGATCTACCCAATTTTCAACAAGTAACCTAACTATATCAGCCTTGGGCAATCTCGCCCAAGTAGTCCGCAGGCGTCTGTATAAGCCGCCTGTGACGCGACATCTGCCATACTTGACCGGCCTAGCACAGTTCTTGTATCTCGCCATAAGGGGAAGTTGGGAAAAATTGAAGAAACAAGGGGAAACATGAAATAGCAACAGAACCAAATAGTTGGGAAAAAATATGAAAGATCAAAACTTGAGGATGTAAGGAAGTTGAAAAGTTTTTAAAAGAGAGTTACCTGAGAATATGAAGATCGGCCGGAAATTACGAAGAATTGCCGGAGAAGATGAACAATCGCCGGAATAAAGGGATGAATTTCTTGGAAACGAAGAAGGAGGCTTCAAATCAACTGCAAATCAGTAACCAAAGCACAAAATAGTGGGCAAGAAACAAATTTAGGGAAGGAATCAAGAAAAGAACGGTGTAAAAAGGAGGAATGGCTCGTCGGATGTGAAGGTGCAAGTGGCCGGAAAAACAAGAAAGGGTTTTCTCAGGTAAACAAGAGAGTAAAAAGTGAAATTGGGGATAGAGAGAGGTATTTATATGAAAGGAGAAATAAGGGACGAATTGATTGATGTGACGGTTAGAGTGAAAATTCAAATTTCCCCCCCCCCCTCATAATTTGGCACGAATTTCAAACGACGGCACATTAAATTTTGGAGGCCCACCAGGAAGGTGACACGTGTGTGGATAGAGATCACCAACGTTTGAGCTTCTTGGAGAAGGAACTGTGTGTCGCAGAATATGGAGACTGTAAACTTCAAGTTTTTGGCGAGACCATAAATGAATCTCGTCTCAAACTTAGGGGCTTCTGATGCTGCCCCAAAAATAATAGTTGGGCTTGTACCAAGTCCATGAGCGAGAAATGATTCAAATGGGTCCAAAGCGAGTCAAGGCCCAAGAAGAAGATAGCGATAAAGTTAACCCCGGTGTATCCCGCGGGAAAGTATGTCTGGGTATATCCCGCGAAATTCACTAAGAGGGTAAACTCAGGATGATAAAAGCGAGATAATGGTTGATAAACGGCGAGATAATGAGGTAAGCCGGCGAGATAATGGAATGAGGCGACATGGTGCTTGGTTAACAGTATCCGGCGAAAGATAAATTCTAGTGGGCGCGAAACATAAGGGGCGACATATAAATATCTACAAAATGGGACCCACTAGAACGGTTTGACATTGGGAAAAGTGATTTGTGTCAGAGAAAAAGCGTCACATGCTTTGAGTTTATTCTCGTGATTGACCAATGGAATGATGACACGTGGAGTTAGAGGCTAACCGTCGCACGAGATATGCACGTGAGGATAGCACATGCCAAGCACGAGGGAAGGGGGTATATATATGAGGGATCGTCATCCCTACCAGGTACGTTCACCCACATACACGAAACACCCTTCCTCAATTCAGACTTCCCTTGCTCAGACAGATACTTATCCTCACGCCGTAGGGGCTTACGCCGGAGCCGCCCCCGGATTAGTTACGTTTGTTGGTGTGCAGGCGAGAAGGAGGAGCCGGAGATATCACGTTTGGACTACAACGGTTGTGTTGCTGTTTGAGGAAATTCCTGGCAACATCAAAACAGGAAGTCATTAAAAGTTAGTGCACACATTTAAAAAAAAAAACCCAAACATCTTCTCATAGAAAAAGCTTTTAAAAAAGTTATCCTCCTTCACAGTTACATGTTAAGAGACAAGCAGTGAAGTGAGCTTATCTGTTATCCAAATAGATTCCGTCTCGAGTAATTCCAAGAACACGCAGTAGACGAATTGTCAATCAACTAAACAAAGCTAAGTTGAAGTAAATCCTTAAGCCTTCGATAGATGTTTCACACTGTTTGTGTAAGTTTCATACAAACTCGGTATATTATCCCTGTAAGGTAGCACATATTTCGTTAAGAACTTCACCTCCGGATATATTGCAAGCGAATAAAGAGGCTGATCACTCTTCACGAGCTTATGCTCTTTCAAGGTCTTCAGAACTTCATATCTAGGCTTTACCCTTTTCTCCAAACTGTAAGCGATCAATGCAGGGAGAGAGGCCAAGTAGGTAGGTTCATACCCAAGTTCTTTCATGAAAAAAGTTAACGCATTTCGAATTTTCACTTCCGATATGTGCACACACTGAGGTAAAGTCTTGAACAAGGTAAAGATATCAGAATCGGACCACCCAAAGCTCCTAAACACATTGACCTTCTTCTCAAACACCGCATCACTAACGCCAGTCAACGCAAATACACCACGGATAAACATTTTGGACTCGCGGGGTATCTCCAATATCTTTTCAACTCTTTCTATAACATTTTGTAAAGACTCAGGCTTTTGCATAAATGCTCTAGGTTTCGTAATAAAGAACTTGCGTAATTCAGATTTCGAGAAACCAAAATCCTAAAACAGCAATAGATTAGGCTCCAGATTGCGGCAAACAGTAGAACTCAAAAGCCAAGGAGCTCTACAGAGGGCTATAATCAAATCCCCACTACACCCACCCAAAAAATCAGTCAGATAACTGAGGGTGGGCACAATATTAGTATCTAAACCCATATTAAAAAGCCGAGGTTGTTTTTTAATGAATTTCACTAATTTAGCCCCAGATAGACCAAATCCTTCAAGAGTTCGGAATTTAGATTCTAGGTTTTGGTCTGCTCTATGAGTGAGGAGACGAGGAACGGAAAAGACAAGATCTTTAATCTGGGATTTGTTTAAACCGCCATAGATTTTGAAGAAATTGATGACGGAATCAGGGTTTTGAGTGGATTTCAAGTGACTGACCTTTGATGATGCGGAAATGGCTTCTTCTCTGGACAACCCAATTGAGTTAACGAGGTAATCCACCATTAAATTGTCACCAAAAGTTTGTTTCTTCTGAAGAGTTGAGAAATAGGAGCAGTGAGAGGGAAATCTATTGATAGAGATGATGGAGCTCAGGGCACGGGTACGAGTTTGAATCCACATTTCGTTTGTCGTTCCTCAGTGTGGGGCTTTTTTACGAACTCCCCACTTTTATTTATTTTAAAATTATTTTTAACAATTTCCCCACTTTCAAAAAAGCAATTTTTTTTATTCATATTAAAATTATTTTATAACAACCCTCACCCACCACCCCCTCCCACGGTCAAACTTATACTCCTTCCATCCCACAATTCTACGCACTTTTTGTGTCGACGCGGGAATTAAGGTAAAAGGTGATAAATGTAATGTGTTGTGAGTGTAAAAGTAAAATAGGAGAGAGAATGAGTGGAGAGAATAGTAAATTTGAAAAGTGTTATGAGTAAAGAGAAGTGGGTCCCATTTCTATTTTGAAAAAATGCAGATTAGTGTGGGACGCCCAAAAGGGGTCTTTTTACGGATTATTACGGATTATTGTGGGGCGGAGGGAGTATTTACTTATAATTAAATTAATTTATTTTTAACAACTCTCTCACCCAACCCCACTCTCCTACTTTCCTTTTTTTGGTACGTATCAGGCTAAGAATCTTACTATGATTTATTTCCAAAATAACAAATAATGAATACATTTCCAACTAATAATATGTCTAGTCAGCTATTACGTTAGACTTTAAACAGAAAAATGAAATGACGAAATTCAAATATCCACACATTCGTTCAAAGTTACATTTTTGTTGCAACTTAGAGTTTCAACAACCGTGACTCTTGAAGAAGCTGTGACTGATTTTACATAACTTCTCAATTCATGACATTAAAAAGAATTGGGGAGAGATTAAATTTTTTTAATATATTTAATTTTTCCTTTATATATATATATATATATATATATATATATATATATATATATATATATATATATATATATATATATATATATATATATACATATATATATATATATATATATATATATATATATATATATATATATATATATATATATATATATATATATATATATATATATATATATATACATACATGTATATTCTTTATTTCTTTTATTATCACTATTTTTTTCTTCTCTTCTTTTTCTTCTCTAAAATTTTATTCCTATTTCTTTTTAGTTTGCCCTTTTTTTTACGATTACACGTATGAGGATTGAAGATTCATGTAAGAAGAGTTCATGTTAGCCAAACACAAATTATTTTATGACTAATTGGTTTTTTTTTTTTTTTTTTTTTTTTTTTTTTTTTTTTTTTTATAGCATGGCCTGAAGTCATGCAAAGTGGTTGCTCTTTTTGCCACAATATTATCTTTCCGATTACAGAATGAAAATATTTTATTTTTTTGAAAATTGCAGCAATCCAAATATGGAGATAATTCTAAACTTTCTCCAATATTCATTAGAAGGACAGCCAATCAAAATAGGGCCCATGACACTCTTCAAAGGAGATATATTTCTTGGTTAAAGATAGTATACTTGTTCTTTCTTACCAATGCCATGAATACCATTTGCATCCCCAAACTCATGGTTAACATAAAATGACATAAATAAATAAATAAAAAAAAATCATTACCAAATTTCAATATAATGAAACTAGTTTAAATTTAACACATTTCAAATTTTCACTTCTGAATAAGACTGAACATTGAAGAAAGTCCTGAACAAGGTACATACATCAGATAATCAGACAACCCAAAGCTCCTTAAAGTTTCAACCAAGGGCAAATTTCAGGACTTTACCACAATGTTCAGTGTGAGATTGTACTGAATCTGTGCCCGGTTCAACCAAGGGCAAATTTCAGGCAACATACTGCGATCTCTGATGAAGATGAAACCATGTGGGCCCTCCCATCTCGATTGGTAGGAAGGAACCGTTGTCTTTCCGAAGATTAAACAAGCCATGGAAGAGCAAATCCGACATAGGATTTATGCCATGTCCAAGATCCAACATTCAAGGAAAAACATGTAAAAAAACCAGTTTTTGCACCGTCGTGCTCATTCAACATATTTACTTGGCTCAACAAATCCCTTCACATAGGATTTATGCCATGTCCAAGATCCAACGTTCAAGGAAAAACATGTAAAAAAACCAGTTTTTGCACTGTAGTGCTCATTCAACATATTTACTTGGCTCACAGGGATACTTGTGGAAATAAATAAATAAAAAAGGAAAGTATTCAAAGAAGATAACATAAGAATAGTGAACCAGGTCAGAGAAAAAGAACGATGTTGAGAAATGATAAGAAGATCGTCAACTTACAAATCTTAGGATTTGTATTGTTTGCAGGATTCTTCTTAACAGAAGCTAGTCGATTCCTCGGTTACACTTTCACAGTAAGTTGAATCGCGTAAAGTTCGGTTGTCTTTAGGTACCTGTAAGTAAAATGGGAGATTTATACTAATTATAACTGTTGCAGGTGAAAGAAGCTGAGTACACAAGACTATGCAGTAGCAAGAAAATCTTGACAGTAAATGCCATGGGCAGTTCCCAGGTCCTACTATTCATGCACTAAAAGGAGATACACTCAATATTAAGATTCGCAACCGAGGAAACGAAAATATCACCATTCACTGGTACGCAAGCACCTTTAAAAAGAATAATGTTTTTTTTTTTTTTTTGTGTGTGTGTGTGTGTGTTCGGCTAATGAAGATATGCTGACGTGAAAATTAATTGTGCATACAGGCATGGAGTGAAGCAGCCTCGGTCTCCATGGTCAGATGGTCCTGAATATATAACACAGTCCCCTATTCAACCATTCATGGATATATGCGTTGCTCTTAGAATTTAAACATATAATAACTAAAATCCAGTTTTTTTTTTTTTGGAAATTGAGTGGGTGCGGTCGCCCCCACTCGTGTCTATGTGGGTCCGTCCCTGAATATTAGCACAACTTTCAAGCTTCAACATATTTATTTGGGCTAAAAGGGATACTTGTATTGGTAACAAGAACTAAGGTCATCAATAATTCCATGAAACACTTCAAAGAGGAAGTCATTAAAAGTTAGTGCACACATTTAAAACAAAAAAAAAAATAAAAAATGAAACATCTTCTCACAGAAAAAGCTTTTAAAAATGTTATCCTCCTTCACAGTTACATGTTAGAGAGAAGCAGTGAAGTGAGCTTATCTGTTATCCAAATAGATTCCGTCTCGAGTAATTCCAAGAACACGCAGTAGACGAATTGTCAATCAACAAAACAAAGCTAAGCTGAAGTAAATCCTTAAGCCTTCGACAGATGTTTCACACTGTTTGTGTAAGTTTCATACAAACTCGGTATATTATCCCTGTAAGGTAGCACATATTTCGTTAAGAACTTCACCTCCGGATATTTTGCAAGCGTAGAAAGAGGCTGATCACTCTTCACGAGCTTATGTTCTTTCAAGGTCTTCAGAACTTCATATCTAGGCTTTACCCTTTTCTCCAAACTGTAAGTGAAAAATGCAGGGAGAGAGGCCAAGTAGGTAGGTTCATACCCAAGTTCTTTCATGAAAAAAGTTAACGCATTTCGAATTTTCACTTCCGATATAAGCACACACTGAGGTAAACTCTTGAACAAGGTAAATATATCAGAATCGGACCACCCAAAGCTCCTAAACACATTGACCTTCTTCTCAAACACCGCATCACTAACGCCAGTCAACGCAAATACACCACGGATAAACATTTTGGACTCGCGGGGTATCTCCAATATCTTTTCAACTCTTTCTATAACATTTTGTAAAGACTCAGGCTTTTGGATAAATGCTCTAGGTTTCGTAATAAAGAACTTGCGTAATTCAGACTTCGAGAACCCAAAATCCTTAAACAGCAATAGATTAGGCTCCAGATTGCGGCGAACAGTATAACCCAAAAGCCAAGGAGCTCTACAGAGGGCTATAATCAAATCCCCACTACACCCACCCAAAAAATCAATCAGATAACTGAGAGTGGGCACAATATTAGTATCTAAACCTCTATTAAAAAGCCGAGGTTGTTTTTTAATTAATTTGACTAAATTAGAACCAGATAAGCCAAATTCTTCAAGAGTTCGGAATTTAGATTCTAGGTTTTGGTCTGCTCTATGAGTGAGGAGACGAGGAACGGAAAAGACAAGATCTTTAATCTGGGATTTGTTTAAACCGCCATAGATTTTGAAGAAATTGATGACGGAATCAGGGTTTTGAGTGGATTTCAAGTGACTGACCTTTGATGATGCGGAAATGGCTTCTTCTCTGGACAACCCAATTGAGTTAACGAGGTAATCCACCATTAAATTGTCACCAAAAGTTTGTTTCTTCTGAAGAGTTGAGAAATAGGAGCAGTGAGAGGGAAATCTATTGATAGAGATGATGGAGCTCAGGGCACGGGTACGAGTTTGAATCCACATTTGGTTTGTCGTTCCTCAGAGTGGGTCGATTTCAAAACTTCAAAACTCTGTTTGTTTATTATTTTTTTTTATTTTTTTTCAGGAAGGGGCTTTTTTAAGAACTCCCCACTCCCACTGCCTGCCACCATCACCTACTTCAAACCTACCTAGGTCAAAAAATATTTTATTTATTTATTTTAAAATTATTTTTAACAATTTCCCCCCTTTCAAGCAATTTTTTTTATTCATATTAAAATTATTTTATAACAACTCTCACCAACCCCCTTCTCACAGTCAAATTTATTTTTACTTATAATTAAATTAATTTATTTTTAACAATTCTCTCACCCAACCTCACTCCCCTACTTTCCTTTTTGGTGTAAAGTCAGCCATTTCGTTAGACTTTGAACAGAAAGATGACGAAGTCCAAATATCAACACATTTGTTCAAAGTTATATTTTTGTTGCAATTTAGAGATTCAACAACCGTGACTTTTGAAGAAGTTGTGACTGATTTTGCATAACTTCTCAATTCATGACATTAAAATGAGTTGTGGATGATGGAGATGGTAATTTTTTTTTATCTATTTAATTTTTCCCTTATATATTATACATATATATATATATATATATATATATATATATATATATATATATATATATATATTATACATATATATATATACATGTATACTATTTTTTTTCTTCTCTTCTTTTTATTTTCTAAATTTTATTCCTATTTCTTTTTAGTTTGCCCTTTTTTTTCACAATGACACATATGAGGATTCATGTTAGCAGAGTCCATGTTAGCCGAACACAAATTATTTTAAGACTATTTTTTTTTTTTTTGTAGTATGGCCTGAAGTCATGCAAAGTGGTTGCTCTTTTTGCCACAATATTATCTTTCCGATTACAGTATGAAAATATTTGATTTTTTTTAAAAAAATTGTAGCAATCCAAATATGGAGATAATTCTAAACTTTCTCCAATATTCATAAGGACAGCCAATCCAAATAGGGCCCATGACACTCTTCAAAAGGTGATATATTTCTTGGTTAAAGATAGTATACTTGTTCTTTCTTACCCATGCCATGATACCATTTGCATCCCCAAACTCATGGTTAACATAAAATGACAAAAAATCATTACCAAATTTATATATAATGAAACTAGTTTAAATTTAACACATTTCAAATTTTCACTTCTGAATAAGACTGAACATTGAAGAAAGTCCTGAACAAGGTACATGCAAGAGAATCAGACAACCCAAAGCTCCTTAAATTTTCAACCAAGGGCAAATTTCAGGACTTTACCTCAATGTTCAATGTGAGATTGTCCTGAATCTGTGACCGGTTCAACCAAGGGCAAATTTCAGGCAACATACTGCGATCTCTGATGAAGATGAAACCCTGTGGAGGCACTCCCATCTCGACTGGTCCCAAGGCTATCATCTTTAAATCTAGCAGACCATCAAAACCACCTATAAATCTGGAGTCAAACCTCAGGGAATTCTAATAAAGATGAGTCAACTATGTTCTTCAGTAAGAAATACTCCTTAAAAACCTATTGGGAAATCAAAATTTACTTGGGAATATATCTGAACGGTATAAACCGAGATACGAACATGGGCTTGTTCAAGCTGGGTCCAAATGGATTGGGCCATAAACATAATCCAACACACAAGTATCAGGGCCGAGGAACACTTTCCTCGTATGACGAGGATCATCCACCTCGTCCTTATATCATCATGTTTGCGCCATCATACTCTGAGATATCATCATGTGACGAGGAGAGGAAAGTTCTTACCTCGGCATACCATAAAATGCCGAGGAGATAGATTTGTTTACCCCGGCATGTTACCTTGCCGGCCAAGCACCGAATAACGAGGAAGCAGAATCATTCACCTCGGCCTACTTGCCAAGGCCGAGATAAAACATTTCTGTTCCTCGGCGTTCCGGCTAGCAGATTACACAGTCCTTATCAAACAAGGATTCTACAGTTATGATCCAATCAGGATTACAATTATCAACACCAATCCAAGTCAAACAATGACTCTTTAACAGATATAATTCTCTTAGGATTATACCTTATCTCTTTACAAGTTCACTTCAACATGGATTCTATCAATCCATCCCTATAAATAAATGGCCCATGGCTCATTATTTGGTACGTTACTTTTTACATTGCAGAAACTCTGTCAATTTGTTTTCTCACACAAGAACCGTGAACTTACTCTCACGCCGGAGGGCCTTTATCCGGATCCGCCCCGGCTTAGTTTACGTGTTTTCTCTTATTTTCAGGACTTGCAATCACCGGAGCATTCATCGCTTGGATTTGGGCTGATTTGACGATTTTAGCATCATCAATTGGTTCCATTGCCGGGAAATCGATTCAAACACCCTTTGTTTGGCCTGGAATAATCGCCTGAAGCCCGTTTTCTGCCGGAAATTTTCTAGTTTGAACGGAATTTTCTGTACCGTTTTGGGCTCTGTTTTTGATTCGGCCGGAATCTGCAAATTTCCGCCGGAATTTGCCCAGTTTTGGTTGAAATCGTTTTAAGCGTTGGAATTTTGTCCCAATTTTGGCCGGAAAATTTGGCATTGTCAAAGTTGCCCAATTGCAGTCTCTTAGTTTGCGTCAAATTCTGCTCCGAATTTGATTGGAAATTGTGATTTTGGGATATTCGCTTAAATTGGTAATTTGTTGATTTATTTGCTATGGACGGACAATCTGCAAGTGTTACAGCTGGGGACCCAACCCAAGTAAATGGGGGGAACACTGGAGCCGAGGAGCTGCCTCCTCCTCCTCCTCTACCTCAGCCAGATGCCCCTCCTCCCCTCGCCATGACCCTTCGTTCCAAGGGTCAGGCGAATGCCGAGGGAGAGGGTGCCGAGCTTCCTCGGCCCACTCGTACTCGTGGGAAGCAAGTGGGAAGGAAGAAGACAAAGAATGCCGACGTCGATCAAGCGATGGGAGCTCCACCCGTTGACCAACGCTCTTTGTTACATAAGCAAATGGAAACATTGCAAAGGATGTATGAAACACAGGCTGCTCTTTTACAATTGGACCCAGAGCATTCCATGGCTGAATTCATTAGGCCATCTGTGGGCAACCCTCTCGTAAGGGAACAAGGTGAGCAACGAGCTCCTCTCCTCAAGACCGCTGAACTACCAAAGCAAGCACCCCGGGAACCTACCCGTCCTCGGCATGACAGTAAGAAGAGAGATCAGGTAGTTGACCTGAGAAGCCAATTGACTCCCAGGGAAGAGGAGGTGAACTCAAGGGATCTAAGGACAAGGCTCAGTCTGAACAGGCGAATGTCACCACCTCGCCTAGTCATAGCACCCCGTCGTCCTGATTCTCCTCGTCCTCGTCGATCCCGCCATGATTCTCCTCTTCCTCGGCATCGCCGGGATTCTCCCCGTCCCCGTGCCCGTAAATTTGCTAGGCCGAGGACCCCGGAACCATATAGGATGATACTTGGTGGCCAAGACCTGGAACTGAAGCGTGATAAGGCCCCCTCCAAACAGGAGAGCCACCGACATGACGCGGAGCACAGTAGGGTGAATGATCGCCCCAAGGATAAATCCATCAGAAGTTCCCAACGAAGCACCCGCTCAAGTAGCGACAAGGGAGTGGAAACCAAGCAATGGGAGCTGTTGAAGCAAAGACTGGATAACATGGAGATGGGAAAGAAGTTCAATGACGATGACTATGACTGGGCAACTCGTCCATTCTCCTTGAGGATAACTGCGGCTCCACCTAATCCTCACCTCAAGCTCCCTAATTTCGAGAAGTACAATGGCACTACTGATGCAAAAGACCACGTGCAAGGTTTTGAACAAACTATGAATCTCCTCACCACTGCTGATGACTTGCTCTGTAAAGCTTTCGCGAGCACCTTCTCCGGAACAGCTTTGACCTGGTTCCGTGAGCTTAAAAGAGGTAGCATCGATTGCTGGAGAGGCATGAGGAGAATGTTCTTGGACCACTTTGCCACTGCTGGTAAGAGGAAGATGAGGCTGGCCGACTTGGCCAACATCGAGCAGGGAAAGGGAGAGACCACCCTCAGCTATTATAATCGGTTCCGAAAAATGGCAGACCAGGTTGAAGAGAGCCTCACTGATAGGGAGGTCATTGTTTATTTCAACTCTGGCTTGAAATCTGGTCCCCTCGTTTATGAACTCTCAGCCCGAGAACCTCAAACAAAGTCCGAACTATACAAGGTGGCTTACGCCATTTCCATGGCTGAAGATAAAACAAAGAAAAGGGGAGGCGACAAGACGGAAACCGAAACGACGGGCACTCGCCAGAATGACACTGGGAATGGTAAGGGATCCAAAGGGAAGAACAGAACAAGAGGCACAGAGAAACCTGAGGTATTCACTCCCTTGACCAAACCCATTTCAGAAATCATGCAGCTAGTAAATCTCCCTCCCCCCCCCCATCCACTAAGTGATAAACCGAAGTACCCTCGTGACGCTTCAAAATACTGTGATTTCCACAAAGACAACGGTCACACCACGGATGGATGTTGGGCCTTAAAGAGGATAATACAACGGTGGGTCGACGAGGGAAAGCTGGACCGCTATGTCATGAAGAAAGACAACAACAAGCGGAAGCGAAAGGAAGAGGAAAGTGAAGATGATGATAAAAGTGAAGACGGAGAACGTAGGCCTCCTAGAGCCAAATTACATGTGATCCGTGAAGAAGTTACTTCCACTAGAAAGCTGAGGGACCAGATCCATGAACTAAGCAAAGTTTACCACGTGCCTGCTTGGATTCATAAGGCTGAAGAGGTCATCAGTTTTTCACCAAACGAACTGGCAGGGAGCCGTGCTGCCCGTGAACAACCCTTGGTGATAAAGGGTCGAATTGACAATGTGGAATCGGAAAGATTACTTGTGGACACGGGGGCCTCCCGTGACATTCTGTATTATTCCGCTTTCCAACAGATGGGATTGAAAGACACTGTACTGGAACCATATCATGGTAGGCTCGAAGGATTCACCAACCATAAGGTTGGAGCTAAGGGGACCGTGGAGCTAGAACTTGAAGTCGGTGATCATCCCTTCCTAGCCAAAGCCACAGTCAATTTCATAGTCATGGATTTGACTAGTGATTATCATGCAATCATAGG
Source organism: Adenophora triphylla var. japonica (assembly GCA_022495995.1). NCBI lineage: Eukaryota > Viridiplantae > Streptophyta > Magnoliopsida > Asterales > Campanulaceae > Adenophora > Adenophora triphylla. The sequence continues at coordinate 329,456 of JAFEMH010002186.1, forward strand.
CATTCCAAGTCAAGCTAAACTTGGGATGGTGGCCTCCCTTCCCCACCAACGAGTTAAATTCCCCACTCGTGCTGGGATTGGATGTGTGAGGGCAACCCCCAAAGACTTCTTGGAACATGTCGTGAAGAGCAGAAAGAAATCCAAAAGTGTGGAGATAGATACCCCCGAGGAAAACATCAAGATCTCAAAGTCTCAGAAAACCACCGAAACTAGCTCCAGAATGAGCTACATCCGTGAGGTGCTTGATGATGAGGACGAGCCTATGGTCCTAGAAATTGCAGATGACCAAGGCATAGTCCTACATGTACCTGAGGAAGATACTATGGTCCAAGAAATTGCAGATGACCAAGGTATAGTTCCGCCCGTCTCCGAGAAAGACCCTATTCTCATCAACGGCCAGAACTCGGGGGCCAACCACGACCTAGGGAAGGTCAATCTCCCCGATGTTGATAAACTTATGGAGGAAGAAGGCCTCAATGTGAACGACAACGAAGGGAGAAGAATTAGAGAAATCATTATCGAGTCTCTAGAATTTCGTGACGGTCCTGAAATGAAGCCTGTAGATGAGCTGGAAGAGGTAGCCATTAATCCTGACTATCCTGAACAAAAAATCAAGCTCGGGGGCCAACTATCTCCAGAAGAGAAAGAAAGAATCATCTCCCTTTTGAAAAACAGTCTCGACGTCTTTGCGTGGAGAGTCGAAGACATGAGGGGGATCAATGAAGAAGTAGCCCTCCACCGCTTAGAAGTTGATCCTTTGGCAAAAACCATCTCCCAGACAAGGAGAAACTTTGCAAGGGATAAGGAGGAAGCTATTAAGGAAGAGGTGCAAAAGTTACTTAGCGCCGGAATAATTCGTGAAGTCAAGTACCCTGTTTGGTTGGCCAATGTAGTTATGGTAAAGAAGCAAAATGGGAAGTGGCGTATGTGTATAGACTTCACTGATCTGAACAAGGCCTGCCCCAAAGACAGCTATCCTCTCCCCAGAATTGATAAGTTGGTTGACTCCATTGCGGGACACCAAACTCTCAGCTTCCGAGATACCTATTCAGGCTATCATCAGATTAAAATGGCGGAAGAAGACATCGAGAAGACGACCTTCCAAACACCTGGGGGAAACTACTGTTACATCATGATGCCTTTTGGGCTCAAGAACGCGGGCGCCACGTACCAGCGAATGGTGAACAAAGTATTTGAAGCTCAAATAGGTCGCAACATGGAAGCTTATATTGATGACATGGTCATAAAAACCAAGGAGGGCAGTCACGCTCCTGACCTGGAAGAGACAATTAACAACCTTCGAGCCAACAACATGAAGCTAAACCCAAGCAAGTGCGTATTTGGAGTAACGGCTGGAAAGTTCCTAGGCTTCATGGTATCACAAAGGGGAATAGAGGCCAACCCTGAAAAAATTAAGGCGCTCATTGACATGAAGGAACCTACCACGATCAAGGAGGTTCAAAAATTAAATGGAAGAATAGCGGCCCTTGGAAGATTCATCGCCAAATCTGCCGAAAAGTCACTGCCCTTCTTCAAGGTTTTGAAGGGTACTAAGAGCTTCTCCTGGACTCCCGAATTCTCTGAAGCATTCCTCCGGTTGAAGAAGTACTTAGGTTCCCCTCCCTTGCTTAGCAGTCCGACTACCGATGAGGTGTTGTACGTCTTCCTAGCTGCCACTGATTATGCTGTCGCAGCTGTCTTAGTTCGGAATGACGAAGGAGTTCAGAAGCCTGTCTACTATGTCTCTAAGGCACTGTCCGACGTGGAAAGCAGATACTTTAATGTGGAGAAGATAGCGTACGCGCTAGTCATTGCCTCAAGAAAATTACGTGCCTATTTTTCTGCACATCCTATCACCGTATACACAAATGAACCATTGAAGAAGATACTACATAAGTTGGATGGCTCCGGACGTCTCCTTAATTGGTCCATCGCTCTCACTGAGTTTGATATCACTTACCAACTAAGGAAGACCCTCCTGGCACAGCCTTTGGTTGACTTCATGGTCGAGACTGCCTTTATGGGTGAGCATCTCCCCACCTCTCGGAAGCAAAATGCACCAGAGGATAAAGACTCTCCCATTGAACTCCCACCCAACTGTTAGATCCTGTATACGGACGGATCAGCCACAAAGGAAAGAAGGTGGAGCTGGAATTGTACTAGCAAGCCCAGAAGGAGAATATACTACGCAAGACGCCATCCGTTTCAAGTTCCCTGCCTCCAATAATCAAGCTGAATATGAAGCTCTAATATTTGGCATTGAGTTAGCCTCCTTCTATGGAGCAACTAAGGTGGCGGCTTTCTGCGACTCCCAACTCGTTGTCAAACAAGTAAAGGGAGAGTATAATGCCCAAGACCCCACCCTTGCCAAATATAGAGACCTGGTCCTAGATATAACGAAGAGGATGGAATTTTTTGAGCTCAAACAAATTGGCAGGGAAGATAACCAAGTCGCAGACGTTCTCTCCAAACTGGCAACCATGGACGTGTCTAAGACCAGTCCATATGTAGTTTATGCCGAGGAACCTGCGTACGAAAGACTACAAGTCATGCTCTTAGATGGAGAGGAGAGATGCTGGATCGATGATTACATTGAATACATTGAGAAGGAGAAACTCCCCGAAGATGAAGCTCAAGCTAAACTCATCAAGAAGAGGTCCCCAAGGTTCGTGGTAATGAGCGGAGTCCTCTACCGAAGATCTTTCACGAAGCCCCTGCTAAGGTGTGTCTATCCCAAGGAAATTGAGAACCTCTTGGCAGAAGTACATGAAGGCATTTGCGGCGGACACCCGGGGGCCAGAACCTTAGCTGACAAGATCATATCGCTAGGTTACTACTGGCCAAACCTAAGGGAAGACACGCACGCCTATGTTAGAAGATGTGACAAGTGCCAAAGATTCTATGACATTCCTAGACTACCAGCAGTCGAGCAAACACTTGTGATACCTACGTGGCCATTTGATATGTGGGGGATCGATATCATCGGACCCTTCCCTCCCGCCCGTGGTAATTGCAAGTACGTGATAGTAGCTGTTGATTACTTCTCCAAGTGGATAGAAGCCAAGGCATTAGCCAAGATAACGGAAGAGAACGCGATCAACTTTGTTCATGACAACATCTGGTGCAGATTCGGCCTTCCATATACAATTGTCTCTGATCATGGACTGCAATTTTCTACGGCATTCACTACAGAGCTGGGAAGAGTAAAAGTCCGCCATGCAAAATCTTCAGTTAGCAGACCACAAGGCAACGATCAAGCGTAACGGCCAACAAACTGGTCCTAACCGCCCTTACCAAGAACCTTGAGGGACGCGAGGGTAGATGGTTAGACGAACTTCCCCTAGCCTTATGGGCTGTTCACACAACCACCCGGGGGCCAACCGGGGAAACCCCATTCGCACTAACCTTCGGTTCTGAGGCTATGGCACCAGCGGAGATGGCCATCCCTACTGTGAGAAACTCACATTATGATGAGCAAGTCAACAAGGTTAATAGGCTCCTAGACCTAGACCTGATAGATGAGAAATGACTAGCCGCACAGATGAGGATGGTGAATTACAAGCAAAGGACCAAGGCATACCACGACAAAAGGGTCATTAGAAGAGTATTCCAAGTAGGCGATTGGGTACTTAGAAAGATTGAGGCTACTGGTCGGAAGGCAGAACAAAACAAGCTCTCCCCAAATTGGGAAGGTCCCTACATCATCACTCAAGTCATTCGAGAAGGGACCTACAGATTGAAGACCAAGGAGGGGAAAGATCTCAAGCATCCATGGCACTCCGACAACCTTAGAAAATATTATCACTAGTCTAGTTTATTTTACAGTAGATTAGTTTCTTGTTTTCTGTCTTTTATTTTTTGTTAGTTGATAGGATTGCAGTTCGATGTAATCGCATTTCAGTTTTACGAAAGCAGTTTCTTCCAACATACAAAGCAACTATCAACTCTTCACACAGACACCAGAAGGTGAGGACCTTATCCCCGACTCTTCGAAACATACACTTTACATCCTAACAAGGGTCCGCCTTGGCCTAGGATTACCAATCACAGTCAAGACCAAGGGTCCTCCTTGGCCTAATGACTTTACATCCTAACAAGGGTCCGCCTTGGCCTAGGATTACAAATCACAGTCAAGACCAAGGGTCCTCCTTGGCCTAATGACTACATCCTAACAAGGGTCCGCCTTGACCTAGGATTCCAAATCACAGTCAAGACCAAGGATACTCCTTGGCTTGATGACTTTACATCCTATCAAGGGTCCGCCTTGATCCAGGATTATAAACCAACAGTCAGACCCGAGGAGTCCTTCCTCGGCATAATGACTCGCCTCACGTCAAGACAAGGGAACACCTTGTCACCACGACTAGAAGGCATCACGTCTAAAACCTGTGCACGAGTCATCTTCCTCGGCATAAGGAGACGAAAAAGAAGAATCACCCCAACAGTCAAAGCCGAGGAGTCCTTCCTCGGCCTATATAACTTAGAGAGTACAGTTAAAGCCAAGGAGTCTTTCCTCGGCCTAATCACTTGCTCAACAATTAGGAAACGAGGGATCCTCCTCGGATCCCACCTTCACAAGTTTTATGCCTAGCATATGAACAGACAATCAATTCATTGAAACAATATGAACTAAAACAAAGGACTTTTCATTGATATTCAAGGAAAATTACAAGTCCTATCATCTATTACAGAAAAGAGAAAGGAAAATCTATCCTAAATCTACTGATCATCATTAAAGGGCTTATCAAGCCAGTCCTCCAACGTAGAGCCGGGGGGAGGAAGGATAGTTTGGTCAGCATGGGCATCATCCTTCTCTGCCTCCTCTCCTCCCACCTCGGCTTCCATGGCCTCAGGCTCCCCCACATCCTGGATTGCCTCCACCAAGGCCTTGATATTACCGGGGACGACAGAAGCCGGCCTCCACACTTCTCGACAAGCTTGGGCGTCCTTCTCAGCTATTATCTCCAAGTTGTTTTCAGAGAAGGGAACCAAGTGATGGAGGGCCCTAACTTCTTCGCCATACTGATCCCGGCATATCAACATAGCCACCTTGTTAATATCCAAGCCGGTGGAGGGGTCAGCCAAGATACTTCGGGCCAGGTGGAGATAACCATCTTCAAAAATGGTGGCCGTTTGCTCGTCCACGGCATCTTGAAAGGCCGAGTTGGACACCATCGAGTCCTTGAAGGCCGAGCTCTCCTTGAACCGGGCAACGGCCTCTTCCTCCCTAGCCGGAAGGGTAGCTTCTAACCCTCTGCACCGAGCTTCAGATTCATCGGCCCTAGTTTGGACCTCAGCCTTTTCTTTCCTTGCCGTAGCAAGCTCTTCTTCTTTCAGCCGGAGATGCTCCTCGGCTTTGGCCTTCTCTTCCTCAGCCCTCTTCACTTCGGCCTCTACTTTGGCCTTGGCAACATCGAGCTCAGCCTCCTTGGCCTTCAAAAGTTTAACCAAGGAGGCCTTATCAGCTGCACCCTTTGCCTGGGCAGCCTTGGCATCATTCAGGCGCCTGGCTTTGGTCTTGGCCAAAATGTTCTCGTACGCCGTGACGGAAGCCAACTGAAAGAGAAATCAATGTTAGGAATTCAAGCAAATCTTAAACTTAATATAACTGAGAAGGAAGAGACGTTCACCTCGGCAATTAGGAGCCCTTTGCGACAAAGCAAGACATCCTCACTGGGAGCCTCTTTGACGAGGGCCTCGTAAGTCTCCTCATCCATAGCCCGCTGAATGGGAGCTCGGCCTAGCCTCACCAAGGGTCCCTCCCTAATTTGCAAAGGAAGACCCCTAAGACGGGGAACGTTGATGGCCATGCTCTTAGCGAGCTCAACGGCCTCTTCATCAGTTTTGATGGCCTGAATGGATAAGGGGGGAGGAGCCTCAACGTTGGGGGCCCCACCAACGGTTGCCCTCTTAGCTAAGGGCTCCTCAGTGCTGGCTGCCTGGGATCTCTTGGAGCCTGAACGTCGGCTTATGAGTCCTCTTTCCTCGGCTACCTCTTCCTCGGCATCAACATGGAGGCTATGCCCCTCTACAGTCAATGGGTTGGTTTGTTCCTCAGTTGCCGCTTCCTCGGCATTTACCTCCCCATGCAGTTTGAGGGGAAGGGGTTGATCACCCTGCACATTAAGCACTAAGTTGCGGGCATTGGCTTCCTCTCGTCTCTCCACCAAGCCAGACTTTTTGCACAGCCTCCTCTTTTGCTTCACCAGTTCCATGGGGCTCAACCTTCTCGTAGACATTTCTGCCTCTTCCTCAGGGGTTAGATCTGCAAAGAAAAAGATGAGGAGGTCAAATACGAGCAGAAGAAGGAACATCCAAAAAATAACCAAAGTACCAAGAGTTAAATATTTACATCCAACTATGTTTATCTCTTCCAGACATTGGTCCGGGGGATGGGACTTGCACGTAGTACAATCCTCATGAAATACTAGGCCGGGGTGAATTGTCCAGTCGTTAAAGCGCCTCCCCCTCTTTACGGTGACGAGGGGAGATACCCCGTCCTTCTTCCCCGACATCAGACCCGCCTGAATATAATAATGATCTGAAGATTCTATCACCGACCAATCAAGGACCCCCACCTCGGCAAATGTCTCCAAACGCTTGATTAAAGCCTGAGTCCACTCATATTGTTGGACAGGGAATGACGAAGTTGGATCCTTGCAAGGAGATTGGAACTCCCAACCTTGGCGACTCTCAACCCTGATGACGTGGTTATCCCAGCCTACGACTTTGCTAGACATGGGGAGAAGCAGCTTTGGTTTTGTGGACGCACTCCTAATGACGAGGAGCCAACTTTCCTTGACAAATTGGACATTATAGAAATGCCGAAAGGCTCCCATGGTCGGCTCATACCCTAAACTACGGCAGAGGACAATAAAGCTAACCAAAACCCGGGCACCATTAGCTCCTAGCATGGCCGGCACTGCCCTTACATCGTCCAAAAATTCACAGATGAAGGGGTCCAAGGGAAGACGAAGCCCCTGTTGAAACTGTTTGAAGTAGAAATGGACATAATCTTGATTATAATAAAAGATCTCCTCCTCCTTCTTCGTCTTAAGCTCAAGCTTGCCCATATAAGTTAACCTGTACTCAGCTTTATCTACCCCATATTTGGAGTATAGCTTTTCCAGCATGGGATCCCCGGCCCTGGGGGCCCTCTCTTGTCGCTTTCCTATCCCTAGGTCTCCTCTTCCTCGGCCTCCCCTTCTTCGAACCAGGCGGGCATCAACCTGGGCACCTTCCACAAAGGCATCAACTATGCTGGTGGACGAGGAGGGCTCTCCTTCTCTTCCCGTCATATCTGCATAAGGACGAGGAGACAAAGTTAGTTACCTCGTCGATGGCTGATCTTAGGACGGGGAAGGGAGATTCCCCTCCTCGTCATTTCATAAGGCCGAGGAGGGAGCCTTACCACTCAGACGCTCACGCATTTCATGATCTGAGGCCGGATAAAATAGTTCGATGTGCTCCACTATCTCGGCCCTATTCTCAAGCAACACAATATTACGAGTTGACGAATCAATTCGATCTATTCTTGTGCTATCGGGGTATTGGATGAACATCCGGGTACGGCCATAACCCCTCAACATCTTTCCTATGTCATCCAAGGTGAGCATCAACCATGGACCTCTCTCCCTCCGATAAACCCTCAGGTTGCCGGTGTGATATCCATAACGGAATCGGGGGAATGGTCCCAAGAACGAGCCATTGCTAAGGGGAATCAAAGATTAAAGGGGGAGTTCATTCAATATTCAAAGAAGTACAACAAAATGCAAAGAAAATCAAAGACTTGAAGTTCTGGGAGTTAAAGACAGAGATTTATGAAGAAAAGCTTCAATCTTCAACAAATGCAATTCATTTTCTTGACTCATCCACAATTTCTCCTAAAAACCCTAGAATGATCAAAATCAGAAGAGGGATGCATAAAAGGGGAGGAATTTCATACCTGAGTTTACAAAAACTGTTGGAGTCACAAAGAAATCAACGCCGCCGGAGAAATGGACCTTCACCGGAAACTAGGTTCGAGCAAGACCAAGATCGCCGGAATGCTTGTCGCCTGAAACTTGCTGTTCGCTCTCAAATGCTTGGAGTTTATAAAGAGTGAAATGAGAAGGGTTTTAGCTTTTTATAACCCCTTAATCGGGTCAAACCCATGGGTAACGCTAAAATCCGGGTCTGGCGCCCCCTAAATTAAATGCTGGTAACGATTTTCAAAGCATGACAGGACCTGGGGGGCCCCGTGTAATCATGAGGATATTAACCGTCAGATAATGAAGAGACGCCGAGGAGACGTGTCAAAACCTGTTCGTATCCCATAAGCCGAGGACGAGATGACTTTCTACTCGTCCTAAGCCGAGCTAGAAAGTCGGGGGCCACTGAACGGTATAAACCGAGATACGAACATGGGCTTGTTCAAGCTGGGCCCAAATGGATTGGGCCATAAACATAATCCAACACACAAGTATCAGGGCCGAGGAACACTTTCCTCGTATGACGAGGATCATCCACCTCGTCCTTATATCATCATGTTTGCGCCATCATACTCTGAGATATCATCATGTGACGAGGAGAGGAAAGTTCTTACCTCGGCATACCATAAAATGCCGAGGAGATAGATTTTTTTACCCCGGCATGTTACCTTGCCGGCCAAGCACCGAATAACGAGGAAGCAAAATCATTCACCTCGGCCTACTTGCCAAGGCCGAGATAAAACATTTCTGTTCCTCGGCGTTCCGGCTAGCAGATTACACAGTCCTTATCAAACAAGGATTCTACAGTTATGATCCAATCAGGATTACAATTATCAACACCAATCCAAGTCAAACAATGACTCTTTAACAGATATAATTCTCTTGGGATTATACCTTATCTCTTTACAAGTTCACTTCAACATGGATTCTATCAATCCATCCCTATAAATAAATGGCCCATGGCTCATTATTTGGTACGTTACTTTTTACATTGCAGAAACTCTGTTGTTTTCTCACACAAGAACCGTGAACTTACTCTCACGCCGGAGGGCCTTTAGCCGGATCCGCCCCGGCTTAGTTTACGTGTTTTCTCTTATTTTCAGGCCTTGCAATCACCGGAGCATTCATCGCTTGGATTTGGGCTGATTTGACGATTTTGGCATCATCAATATCTTTATTCCTTCTTAGTAGGAAGGAACCGTTGTCTTTCCGAAGATTAAACAAGCCATGGAAGAGCAAATCCCTTCACATAGGATTTATGCCATGTCCAAGATCCAACGTTCAAGGAAAAACATGTAAAAAACCAGTTTTTGCACCGTAGTGCTCATTCAACATAGTATTTACTTGGCTCACAGGGATACTTGTATTGGTAACAAGAACCAAGTCATCAAAAATTCCATGCAACACTTCAACAACAGAAAGTCGTCAAAAGTTAAATACACACATTTACACAAAAGAAATGGAAAAATCACCTCATAAAATAAACATTTAAGAAGTTGATCTTCGTTTGCAGTTCCTCGACAGAGATGAGCTAGGACGTGAGCTTCTCTGTTATCCAAAAAGATTATGCCTTGAGCAATTCCAAGAACCACCCATAGCTGAATGAATTGTCAATAAACTAAACAGAGCTAAGGTAAATTAAGTCCTTAAGCCTTTGATAGATGTTTCGCATTCACGCTGGTTATGTAAGTTTCATACAAACTCGGTAATTTTTCCTTGTATGGCAGCACAAAATTCATCAAGAACTTCACCTCCGGATAAGTTATAAGCGAAGAAAAAGACCTGTCACTCTTCACAATCTTATGCTCTTTCAAGGTCTTCAAAACTTCATATCTAGGCTTTTTCCTTTTCTCCAAACTGTAAGTGAGCAATGCAGGAAGAGAGGCCAAGTAGGTAGGTTCATACCCAAGTTCTTTCATGAAAAAAGTTAACGCATTTCGAATTTTCACTTCCGATATGATCACACACTGAGGTAAACTCTTGAACAAGGTAAAGATATTAGAATCGGACCACCCAAAGCTCCTAAACACATTGACCTTCTTCTCAAACACCGCATCACTAACGCCAGTCAACGCAAATACACCACGGATAAACATCTAAAATCACACCCACAAATAAAAAATTATAAATATAAAGCATTTTACTTCAACATATACTTCCTTCTTTTTCACTAAAAGTTATACTCTACCTATTTGGGTATCTCATTAAAAATTACACTTTTCCAAAATGAAAATATTTTAATTTTTTTATTCAACGAGACACACTTGCATACTAATAACAATTATTCACTGACACTTAATCCTCATGTACAAAACAAAAGTTTAATTCTGGTATCTAAAAGAAAGTGTAATTTTTAGTGAAACGAAATGAGTATACGGGTATAGTTATATTTATAGAGTGAAAAGCAGTTGCCCCTTTGGCCAGATTTGAGAATGGCACCACCACAGCTATATTAGTATATAAGGGTAATTACACTCCATATTCACCTACACCATTCCCATCTCTCCCAAGATATAATGACACAAATGCATCTGTTAGCTTTACCGATCGCCTTAGAAGCTTAGGTGGGGTCCATCATCCAGTTCAAGTTCCATTAAATGTGACAACTAAGTTATTACTTGCATTATCTATCAACGCATTACCATGTGTTAATGGTCCTTGTGCTGGACCAAATGGGACACGTTTTGCTGCATCTGTGAACAATATCTCATTTCAGAGTCCTACGATTTCAATACTTGACGCTTATTATGGAAAGAAAAAGGGTGTTTATGGAGTTCATTTTCCAAGTTTTCCACCTTTAGAGTTCAATTATACAGGGGATTATATTCCTTTGGAATTCCAGAGGTCAAGGAGGGCGACTGAAGTAAGAGTACTCGAATATAACTCTACTGTGGAGCTTGTTTTCCAGGGAACCAATTTACTTTCAGGGATAGATCATCCAATGCATTTGCACGGACAAAGTTTTTATGTGGTTGGATGGGGATTCGGTAATTTTGACAAAGAAAAGGACCCTTTGAATTACAATCTTGTTGATCCTCCTCATCAGAATACCATTGCAGTCCCAAGGAATGGCCGGGCCGGCTATCAGATTCAGGGCCCATAACCCTGGTATGCATGTCACTTACTTCTTATATACGTTATCTTTTAAGTTTTAATCGGTATTAATGATTAATATTTTTTCATGGAGATTCTAATGTGTATTTTACTTGGATATAACTGTAGGTGTGTGGTTAATGCACTGCCATCTCGAGAGACATATAACCTGGGGAATGGAGATGACTTTCATAGTAAAGGATGGAGATAGCCCAGATGCAAAAATGATGCCCCGGCCATCAGATATGCCTCCATGTTGAAGCGGAGAAGCCCCATCAACAAAGGAAAAGAATGAAAGCTTATAAAGATTTTTATTTTCATTTCCATTTGCAATATGAATTATGTTTGTGATTAGACACGGACAAAGTTTTTATGTGGTTGGATGGGGATTCGGTAATTTTGACAAAGAAAAGGACCCTTTGAATTACAATCTTGTTGATCCTCCTCATCAGAATACCATTGCAGTCCCAAGGAATGGCTGGACAGCTATCAGATTTGAAAGTTTCGTGTAGCTAGGAAACTTAATCACACAACAGGCTAAGGATGTGAGTACAGATGTGTCTCACAACTGTCCACACATCCACAGATAATGCAGCGGAATAAAATAATTAAAAGCAAATTAAATGCAATAACTCAAGAATTATTTACGCTTACTGATCAATGTGATCAGCAAACTAGGCTTACGCCCAAAAACTTTTCACTATAAAAACTTTCGATGCTTACAAAAACAAATAAGTGAAAAACTAAAATATGAAAATACTAAACGAGTTCTAATCACCTTCTATGACAAGAACAACTCCCCTTTCCCAAGTAGGATCTATTCTAGTCAGAAGTAAAACAAGAGAACTCTATGAAAACCTAGATGTGAGTTACGGATGTAAGGCACAACCTTACTCACAACCTAAAAACAATAATATCGAATACAATGAAGAATGAATATTTTTCTCTCTAAAATTCCGTCGCTTCTCTTGTGCTGAATGCCTTGTATTTATACTGCACCATGGAGAAGATCTTCATGCAATCGACCTCTTCCTTTGTGAGATTCCTTTTCCTATATGAAAACATAAAACACACTCACAAGGAAATCAAATATTAGTAGGTTAGTCCTAATATAAAACTATGTACATAAATAAAAGATATTTACTATATTTACAATTCCTAGTCAAAGTAGGATACTTATAAATCTCCATGAAAGTCTCAAAATCTACTTACCATAATAGAAGTATAATGAAATAAGGAAACATAAATATGTTCCCAAAAAAACACACGGTTTCAATCTCCCCCTATTTTGGACTTTCTGGTCAAAACCAAAGATTTATAGCAACTCATTTTTATGACCACAGGGTATAGAAAAATATAAAGTAAACATAACTCCCCCTGAATAGATGTGTGTCCAGATGTGTAAACACATCCACACATAAAAACTGCAAGAACAATGTTAGAACAGGAACAGAATACCAACAGTGTATTTGAGCAAAAAACCATCCAGCAATGTCCTAATTAAAAGCTATTACAAACCATTGTTTAGAAACTAAAAACTAGAACAGAAATTAAAATTGTTTTTGCAACCAACAAACCATCAAACAAAACAACCAAAAAAAAATTTCTCCCCCTAAATTAAAGCTCGAAATGTCTCCATTTAAATCCAGCTACAAATGAGCGCAGTTGAAGAAAGCAAGAAGATCCCACTTATCATTTCCAGAACTTGATTCTCCCCCTTTTTTACTAGAAAGTTTAGCATGCCATCGAATGAGATTATCTCTAAGAGCTTTCAGATTATTGGCATGGTTAAGGGAGGCTTGAGCTTGAGCTTCAGCTTCAATAATTGCAGTATCTAAATCCTTCATTTGAGCAACAAAATTATCTTCAGATGTGGCCTCAGATGTGTCCACATCTGGCATACCAAGCTCAGGAACAGTACCCAAAGGGAGATCCACATGTCTTTGCTTAGGGTCGAGCAGGGTTTTGGATTCCTTAAACAGAGCAAAATTCTCAACTATTTCTTCTCCTTTCTCAGGTTTCACTCCATTGGCAATAAGAATTTGAGAAATTAAGGAAGGGTAAGGCAAAGACCATTTCTTGGATGGAGACTCTCCATAATCACAAATCTTTCTAAAGATGAAATCACCAAAATTAATGTGTCTCTTAATTCCCAATCTATAAAGAAGCAAAGCTTGCACCCTAGTAACTGAGGTTTTGTTATTGGAGGGGCAAAGATTGGCAACAAGAATGTAATGGAGAAAACAGTAAAGGGAAGACAAAGATCCACTACCCAAATCCTTTGGCTTTACAGGCCAAGAGGTCACCTTTCCATGGGTGATAGCAGTCACAAGCTCATCATTATCAATAGAAATTAGCTCATCCAAATTATCATTCAAACCAAGTAAATCATTTATGACAGAAGGTGAAAAGGGAACAAATACTCCTCTAACATAGACAGTGGGAGGAGAGGAATAACTCTTATCTAATCCCTTGGTCAAATTGGCATAAAATTCATACACCATCTTAGGGTAGAAAGGTAGGGGATGATCCACAGTTAAGAACAGACCTCTTTCCTCAAAAAATTTATCCATACCAAGCTTAACAAAGGTTTCCCTATCCCTTTTCATTTCAACAATAAAAGCTTTAGAAGAAATAAGGCCAAACCTATCAGATGCCTTTTTAGTCAGAAATTTCTTGGAAAAGGGTTTTGGGGTAGGGACAATGGAGACAGTAGAAGACATACCCTTCTCAGCTTTCTTCCTTGTAGATGTGCGTCTGGATGTGTGCACATCCTCAGACACATCTTTTGAAGGGAATGGAACTTGAATGGATTCAATCTCAGTATCATCAGCAGCAGAGGAATCTATCTTTTGGTCCTCTTTCTCTTGATCAAGCTCTTCTCTCCCTAGCTTGAAATTCTCATCAGAAGCAGTGTCATCACTATCATAGCTTGAATCAGTTTCATCATCAATGGGCTCTAAATCAGTAGCAGCCACCTTTTTCTTACCCTTTAAATCCATTAAAATTTTTGCTAATGGTTCTTCATCACTAAAGGTAATAAGGTCCTCAACAGGACTTGAAACCATAGGAGCAGAGGGATCAACAATAGGTACAGAAATATTATCCACAGGGGGTGAAACATCAATGGGGATACTAGGATCAGGAGACACTATGGGAGAAGGTAATGGAGCAATAGGATCAACTTGAGAAATAGAGTCAGCATGGGGAGCATTCTCAACAGGAGTAATGGGATCAACATGGGGAGTATCAATAGAAGGGGGAATTGTAGGGGCAGGATCAACTACACAGGGAGGAGGAATTGGAGATTTAGCCTTAGACCTAACAAGAGGAGCAATTACCTCTTCTTCTTCTTCATCTTCTTCAAGAGCAATGGCTGTAGAGGGTTTCCCGCCAGGTTTCTTTAGATTCTTGGCCTTGTCAGATTCTGACAACTTGCGAACCCTACCAGAACGACGAAGATTACGTAGGGGCACTGGAGGAGCAGCAGGTTTTGGGGATTTTGCTTGGGAAAGCTTCCTCTTCTTGGTTGAAGAAGGTTCCACAGAGACAGAGACAGGGGCGACATCCGATGGTGGAATCACCGGAGAGGATGGAGCCTTAGGGTTTTCGGAGGAAGGATCCAATGTGGGGGATTTAGGAGGAGAAGCTTCCATTATAGGATCAGACAAAGCCGATGGAGAAGAGAATTCTGAAAGAAATTTTGAAATCACAGGGTTTAAGACAACGGAACCCTCGCCTTTAGCTACAGAAATTGGGGCAATGTCGAGAACATCTTCTTCTCGAATATTTGAATGATCAGCCATTAATCTTGCAAAGGTTGGTTAGGTTGATCAATAATGAGGAATTAATTGCACGGTTGTGAAGGAGAGATACACCGAGGGAAGAACAAAGGGTTTTTGCAAAGGGTTTATGGGGGATGGGATGGATGTGAGGTATCTTAAATACTCACAGCTCCCCCTTTCCAACTGAATTTTGGAAATCCTTTTCCTAAAAGGTCTCACATAGCCTATATTCCTTAGGAGTCCTCCAACGGCTAGAACCCTTTGAGGTTACCACACACAACCACCTTCTAAGAAATAGGGAATTAAAATAGAACAAGATTTTGATAGATTTTTATGGAAACAAAAAATCTCGGCCATATCTTTATTTTAAAAACAGAATCCCAATTGAATTTTCCAACCTTTTCAAACAAGGATTGATACACACCTTTTTTTTTCATGAAAGATATTGGAGATCAAAAACCTATATAATCAAAGAATGAACTAGGAAAGAAAATTAATTAACTAGTATATTTACAAAGCTCCTATATGTCCTAAAAATGCAATATGCCTAGCATGATGCAAACATACAGGTGATGGAAATATTCTCAGCTTATGGATGTGGCATAGGATGTGAGTCTCATATGGGGACACAATTAGATCACAAAAAGTCAATGAGCAATAATCTAATCTGCACAGCCTCTAGGATGCATCCACCAATTTTTTGTTGTGGATTTTTGCATTGTGAGTAGCTTTCACTTTACTTGATCCCAAAGATAGCCCTTTTTCCCAATGATCTTATCAAGTTTGACTTCAAGTTTTCTTATAAAAATCACTTGATCACAATGGTATGGCTTCATACTAAGGGTGAAGCAGCTGTTTCTCACATATATATTATTATTTTTTTTCTTTTAGCACCCACTGTGAGATACCTAGGAAGGTTATATCAAGTCACCAAAAGGTGACATGAACAGGAAGTGCTCACAATTAAGTGATCAAAAATAATGTCAAAGATGAAGACTCACAAGTGACCACACTGAGAAATTTCGTGCTAATGCATGATATTTTTTGAATTTTTATTTTTTATAATTTTTTTTTCAGTTAATCTAATATACAGATGTGTTAGAGGATGTGAGACACATTTGGTCTCACAACCTTAAATATCACACAAGCCAAGAGACTTCCTCAAGGAGGAAAATCTCTCCAAATCTAATGCCTTTGTAAATATATCAGCCAATTGATTTTCAGTCCCAACAAATTCCTGACACACAGTTTTTTGTTCTACAAGATCTCTAATGAAATGATGTTTAATATCAATGTGCTTAGTTCTAGAATGTTGGACAGGATTTTTTGATATGTCCAAGGCACTTTTGTTATCACAAAAAGCAGTCAAAACTTTACTATTTAATCCATAATCTTTCAACATTTGATTCATCCAAAGCAATTGTGTGCAGCAACTCCCAAGGGCAACATATTCAGCCTCAGCAGTGGATAAGGACACACAATTTTGCTTTCTACTATACCAAGACACAAGGTTATTTCCTAGGTAGAAACATCCACCTGTGGTACTCTTTCTATCATCACTATTTCCAGCCCAATCAGAATCAGTGTACCCAACCAAATTGGTGTTTGTTTCTTTGGAGTAATGCAGACCTAGATTCACAGTCCCACTCACATATCTAATGATTCTTTTCAAGGCTTTAAGATGGGACACTTTAGGGTTGGCTTGGTATCTAGCACAGAGACACACACTGTACATAATGTCAGGTCTACTTGCAGTGAGGTAAAGCAGACTTTCTATCATGCTTCTATAAAGGGTTTGATCAACACTCTCACCATCAGAATCATGGCTTAGCTTTTGGGAAGATCCCATTGGGGTTCTTTGATGTGAAGAGTGTTCAAGCTCAAACTTTTTCACAAGATTCTTGGCATACTTAGACTGTGAAATGAACATGCCATCTTTGAATTGCTTAATCTGTAAACCTAAGAAAAAGTTCAACTCACCTACCATACTCATCTCAAATGTGGAAGTCATGCTATCCACAAATTCAGCTAGCATTGGATCAGAATTTGATCCAAACACAATGTCATCTACATAGATTTGTGCCACAAGAATCTCCTTCTTATTTCTCCTCACAAACAAGGTTTTGTCAACCTCACCTCTCTTGAATCCTAGTTGAAGCAAATGGTCAGTCAACCTACCATACCAAGCTCTAGGGGCTTGTTTTAATCCATACAGAGCCTTCTTTAGCTTATACACATGATTAGGATACTTGGAGTCCACAAAGCCTTTAGGTTGTTCAACATAGGCTTCCTCATTTAATATCCCATTTAGAAAAGCACTCTTAACATCCATTTGATGAAGGGTGATCTTGAGGTAACAAGCAATGGCTAACAGAAGCCTAATGGACTCAATTCTTGCAACAGGAGCAAATGTTTCCTCAAAATCAATTCCCTCAATTTGAGTGTAACCTTGAGCAACTAACCTAGCTTTATTTCTAGTGATCACACCTTGCTCATCAGTTTTGTTCTTGAAAATCCATTTGGTTCCTATGACATTACCATGTGAGGGTCTAGGAACAAGAGTCCATACCTGTTAGTACCCGGTCCGAAAAAAGGTATTCCAAATACCTGGCCCAGTTAATTAATAAAAAACCCTAAAGAAACCCTAACCCTAAAAGATTCATTAATTCTTCCGTACTGCGCCGTCGCTGTCGCCTTGGAAAGGACGCCAGCCTGGGAAAGAGCCGATCGGCCCTTTGCCCGTGCATTGGCCGATCGACCCTTTATTTTAGAGCCGATCGACCCTTCCATCCTAGAGCCGATCGACCCTTTAGAAGCCCAGCCCAAGTTCCGAGGTATTATAAATAGGGGTGCCCGGCTCCCCATATTCACACACAATTTTCTCCGGGAGAAGCAGCCATACTTGCTTTAATCCTTAGTTCTTCTTTTTCCTCTCGAATCGCCAAGATTCGACCTCCAAGTCTTGCTACAATTGGTAAGACTCTCTTTTTAATATTCTTGTTCTTTATTATTGTCTTTATTATTATTGCTTGCATGCTTAGTATATTTTAATTGCTTTATCTCTTGCTTATACCATATATGCTAGATTTAGGGTTGTTTTAATATATTGTTCATAGCCGAGGATGATCTAAGGTTTCGCCCTAAGAAACCCAATGGATCTAGGAACTATTTCTTTCCTTCCACCTTAGTTATAATTGTCCCATGATCAACAATTCCCCAAGGATGAACATTGATTAGTGCACCTTCCAAGGGCCTAACTCAAAAGGTTCTAGGGTGTGATCATTAATTAATTCTTTCTCTCCCCTCCTCCTTATGCATGATCCCGTTTCTTCTATCTATTCCTGTAAACACCGCACACAACCAACACCCCACATGCTAGAAAGACCGATTCGTCGGGCAATAGGAGTGATAACGTTTCTTCTTCTGTTGTAACTTGACCCCCGAACCCAATTAACATGTTTAGCCTTTTTTCAAAGCTTTGGGCTATATCAAAGTGGCGTGGCGACTCTCAAAATTTAAACTAATATTTTAATATGGTTTAAAGCGAGTGTCACTAGATGAATATCCCATTTCGGTCCAACATTTTCATGATTAATTATTTGAAACTTCCGAATGCGCGTTGCATCGGGACGGGGTATTCACAGTGGCGACTCTGCTGGGGACTGTTTTGAAATCTTTTCAAACTAAGTGGGTCAGACTTTCGTTTTCCTTTGTGGTGTTGTATTTTGCTTTCTTTTTATTTTCTTTACTCTTAACTGTTGCATTGCATGCATGCATTTCATGTAAATAAAAAATCTTTCTCTTTTTTTTCTTTAAAAAGAATTAGATACTTTTACCTCACACTACCACTAGAGTCCGTGTCACACTGCACAGACACCCTTTTACCCTTCGGAGAAGCCAAAGTGCGGGAAGTGTGGTGATCATGTCTCCTCCCTTCCGAGTCTCACTTGGCCATCCACTCATCAGTGCGCTTCGGCTGCACGGTGGGAGCCTTAAACCTAACCCTTGCGTCACCCACTTTTCTAGGGATACACTCCATATGACCGGTTGGTTTGACTAGCTTTTTTATATAGACAATTAATGGGGTCTTTATGCTAAGTCACCACGAACCAATGATAAGTCAAGATCTATCGAGAGATTAAGAGCACTAAAAAATTGATTTCCTTTTAAAGGACGTGCTATGTGAGGACGAGTTATATATTGTTAAAGAATCTTGGCCTATCATTGGTTTGCAGTACTTTTCATAAAAATCACATTGACTGTCTATACGAGAAGGTTAGTCGTTAGGATTCACCACTTTAGGATATTTAGTTAGTTGCGAAAAAGGGGTATCCCTTCCAACCTTTGTAGGACTAAAATGTACCAAGCTTTTGTAAATAAAAATTTTTAAGCTAGTACACTGCATTGAGTCAACCCCTCTCCTAAAACCGAGTCTTTTCTGATACTTCCGCAGAGCTAAGGTCGGGCCGCGTTCTTCATTCAACAATGACAACCTTGCCTCCATCAACTACTCCAAGCGCACCTGCTGCCTCTCGCAACCAGCTCTACACCCGCCACTTCAATGGAAGGTCTTGCCAACCTCGACTTCAATGACATTCCGCCCGCTCCGCATGCCTACTTTGCCGGTTTAACCATGAGGGTTGAGAAACTTGAAGAGCGTAATCGCACTTTGAAGAACCACAATCAAGAGCCGAAGGATCATTTTGTTGAGGAACTCAGTAAAAGGGGACATAAGGTTATCTTGATGGGAAATGAAGTGGTCGATGTTGAAGATGAAACTGTCAATACTCCTAATCCCGCCAATCCCAATGCACCTACCTTCCCTCTACCCAACTATGTTCCAAACAGCTACAATAACGTTCCACCACCTGTTATGTATGGAAGCTCAAGCAAGTCCAAAAGACCCTATCAACCTCCTGCCAACACACCCAAGGACCACTTTGCTAATCTACCCCCTCCCACTTTACCCTTCAATTATTCCGGCCATCACATCCCTACTTACTCCACCTCCCCTACCATCACTCAACCCCCAGCCATGCAAAACTCCAACATTGCTACGGACCCGACTGTGTTAGCGTTGATTGAACAAGTGAAGGCATTAACCGAGCAAATGGGAAAGCAAGGAGTGTCCCCCATCAAGATGCTTAATCCGAGCAAAGTTGCACCCCTACCTCAAGATTTCAAGATGCCCAAGATGGCTATGTTTGGAGGAGTTACTTGCCCGAAGACACATTTAGACAGCCTATACGTTGGCGATGAGGGCCAAAGACTGTACACCCGAGCAAATGGCGAGAATGTTCCATAGCACATTAGAAGGGGCTGCTCTCCGTTGGTTTCTGAAGTTGAACGAGGAGGAAAGGGACACATGGGACAAAGTTAGTAGGGTGTTCTCTGAAAAGTATCAAGCAAACATGGATTGGCAAGTGAATAGAGCTGATTTGGAGCACACGCTTCAAAAGAATGGAGAATCGATTTATGACTTCTACAAACGTTGGAATGATAAGTTGAGCGAAATTCGCATCCGCCCAAGGAGAATGAATGTAAACAGATTTTTTACAAGTGCTTGTTGCCCGGACATAAGTTGGCAGTTGGTAATGGTTACTTTCCCAATCTTAGGGAAATGGTGGATTCGGGCGTACGTTATGAGAGTGGCATCACCGGAATCGCTCCACCAAAGGACACTGGGGCTGCTAGTAATTCATTCCGCTATAGAGCTCCCGCAAATACCGCAAAGAAAGAAAGAGCCCGGGGCAAGTAAATTATGTGCAAGGGGAAGCCGCTTGGATGTTCAAGCCGTAATGAGGGGAAATAACAGTATTCACCGCGAGAGGGATGTATTTGATGATTTTGGAATGCCAATGGGCAAGGTTTTCGAAGTGCTAGTGAAGAAGGGCTTGGTCAAGCCGCTTGAGAATTATGAACCGTTAAACCCGAAGGAAGGCTTGGATGCTTCTAAGTACTGCCACTACCACAAGTACAAGGGTCACACTACTGATTATTGCCTTCAATTCAAACGTTTGGTACAAGACTTGATTCGGCAAGGTAAGGTGGAGAAGCCGAAGTCTCCAAACGTTGTGGGGAATCCTCTCCCTAACAACAAGATCCACATGGTGGAAGGTAATTTTATCAGCTTGGTAGAGATGGAAGATGCTTTTGAGAAACCTGGGCCGTCGACGTAAGATGTATTCTCGCCTATTGTCGTAAAGGGATTGTTCGCGCCGAAATTCTCCAAGTATGCTGGTTTTGCTTTGAAAAGGGCTGTGCAGAAGCTCATCATTGAAGGAAAGGTAGAAAATCCTAGTAAGATAGTTGGTAGTGATGTTGCTATGGTAGAGAAAGACCTCACTGATCCAAATGAGTCCTGTGACGGACAAAGGAGGCAAGCTTGTGTCACTTTGTAATTTGAGTTCAATTTATAAAGAATTTTCTTGTTATATGTCAGTCTTTTGAGGAACCGTCTAGAGAAGTTGCCTCGTTAAATGGTGATTATGTGGAAGAGAGTCCTAAACCTCTCTCGTTGGCTGAAATTCACGCGAAGTATCTCGATATGGAGAAGAATGGGGTTAGTCTACTCACGAGGTCCGGAAAGGTGTATCAACCGAAGATAAAGGGGCGAAGAAAGTGTTTGGTCCGAAACCGAAGTAGTGAACCCCGATAAAGAAGACCCTATTCTCACGCAAATTGAAGCTAACTCAAGCCAATATATCCTTATGGTCCTTGCTAACGTCCTCGTATGCCCATAGGATGATGTTGGAACGTAATCTTGCCGCAACTTTGGTGCCGTCTCGATACAAAGCCGAAGATGTAACGCAGATGATCGGCAACATACACTTTGGGAATATCATTACATTTTCAGTAGTTGGACATGCCGGAGTTTGGATCAGATCATAATGAACCACTGCACATCACTATTGAAGTCAACGGAAAAAGGTTGCCACGTATTTTCATTGACAACGGTTCTGCGGTGAACATACTGCCTTCCAGGATGATGGACGTCCTTGATCTAAGTCCCACGTATTTGAGACCTTCAGCTCATTCCGTGCGGGGATATGATTCTACTAGCCGGTCGTTGTTGGGAATAATCGCTTGCCCCTTACTTGCGGGACCACTACTATGATTGCCGAGTTTCAAGTCATAGACATACCTTCCACCTTCACCATGCTGCTGGGTAGGCCATGGTTGCATCGATGAATGGAGTCCCTTCCTCATTGCATCAATGTGTGAAATTCCATGGGCGATCAAGTGACAGCTATTTACAGCGATCTGGTAACATCTCAAGGAACAAGCACTAGGGGAAAGCCAGTCCTGCAGATTCAGCACGAAGAGGGTAGTTCTATGTTCAGCGGTTTTCAACTAATAGCACAAGCACAAGTTTGCGCGGTGGACCTCACAAAGACATCAGACAGAGTACGACCAGCTATAAGAATGATGAGAAACATGGGATTTGTACCAGGACTGGGTCTTGGCAGGCATCTCCAAGGACCCACGAAAATAGTGGAGGCTATTGATCACCGCAGCCACCAAGGTCTAGGCTACGTCCTTACTCCCGAAGATAAAGCCGAGATGGAAAGAATTGAATACATCAAAAGGGTGAAGCTGCCCTACCAACAGCGAGAGATGAGGCCATACCGCCTTTCCCTCAATAGTTACTTTGTCAAAGAGGGTGAAGAATTCTCTTGCATGGAGTTTAGTGAGCCATGGTTTGATCATACAGCAAAGCCGCAGAAGGGTTTCAAATTTTCGTGGATACGAAGTTGATAGGTCGAAGCCGAAGACGGTTCTCATGGATCCACGCCAGAAGAAAGGCAAGGTTGTCACAGTCCAGAGCCGATACGTCATCAAGACCGAAGATGAGTTGGCCGATCGCCTAGGGCAGTATCTTTGGATGAGCCGATGGTTGAAAACATTGCGCTTCAGAGGATGCGTAAGAATGGGATGGTCGAACCTCGTTGCATTTGGGGAATCTGAATATAGAAGATGATATGGTTGCAGTCATTGGGGCAGAGCAAGCAGATGATACGGATCCAAGGACGTTGGTGACACCCATGGTTGGAAAACTGAAGAATTGGTGCGTATTTGGCGGACCCGTAGCCACGAAGGAATACATGGTTCAAGAGCCGGGCCGATGCCTCCTCCCGTCGAGTCTCCCCGATTCCCCAAGTCCTCTCGTTTCTTCAGAGTCATCTGCTTTGTTTGAGTCTCGATGTGTTTTCTTTTGAGTTTGAGTCGTCTTCCAAGTCTCGATGACCTCACGTCGAAGACTATGAGTTAGTTGCAAATGTTGTTTTCCCTTTCGCTATGAATGAAAAACTAGATCTTTCTCGAGTATCCCTCATAGCCAATCTTCTTAATGATAAATTAACTAAAAATAATGCTCAACTTAATCAAATTAACTTAGTTAATAATGACTCATTAGAAGAAGCGGACACACTAAACAATGAATACATAAAAGAAGTTTCTAAGCAAGTTATCAATCAAAAGGAAGGTCGGGCCCAAGCTGCCGATGAGGTGTTATCATGTATTAATTTGGGAACGGAAGAAGAGCCGAGGGAGACACAGATTGGGAGCTTCTTCGAAGGGACTGAAAGGGAAGCGTTGATTGAGCTGCTTAAGGAGTATTCGGATGTGTTCGCATGGTCATACAAGGATATGCCGGGGCTGGATAACTCGATAGTGGAGCACAGAATACCGCTAACACCAGACGCCAAGCCTGTCAAGCAGAAATTGCGCCGCATTAAGCCAGAATGGTCTCTGCAAGTTAAAGAAGAGATAGAGAAGCTCCTCCGAGTGGGTTTTATCAGAGTTATTGAGTATCCGACGTGGTTATCTAATATTGTGACGGTCAGTAAATCGAATGGCAAGGTTAGAGTTTGTGTTGACTTCCGAGATCTCAACAAAGCTAGCCCGAAGGACGACTTCCCACTGCCCAATATTGACATGCTAGTAGATGCCACTGCTAACTACGAGGTCAAGTCTTTTGTAGATGGTTTCGCAGGATATAATCGCATCAAGATGGCAGTAGGCGGACCAAGAGAAGACGGCTTTCACTACACCACGGGAACATATCGTTACACCGTAATGCCATTCGGATTGAAAAATGCAGGGCTACATACCAGAGAGCGGTCACAGCATTATTCCATGACATGATCCATAAGGAGATTGAGGTGTATGTCGACGATATGATCATTCATTCCAAGGGGTCAGACGGCCAGCACTTTATTGATTTAAGGAAGTTCTTCGATAGACTGCGAGAGCACGCAATGCGTTTGAATCCTGCCAAGTGTACATTTGGGGTTATTCGAGGAAAGGTCCTGGGCTACATGGTCACCGAACGAGGGATTGAGGCAGATCCAAGGAAAATTCAAGCCATCATGGAGATGAAGCCACCACGCACAGAAAAGGAAGTCAAGGGATTCATGGGACGGTTACAGTACATCAGCCGCTTCATTAATCAATTAACTACCATGTGTGAACCGATTTTCAGACTAATGAAGAAGACCGCAAGTATAGATTGGGACTGGAAGTGTCAAGAAGCCTTTGAGGAAATCAAGAGATACTTGGTCAATCCCCCTATCCTTCGCCCCCCACATTCGGAGAAACCGTTGCTATTGTACCTAACAGTAACTGATACAGCCGTTGGGGCTATGCTGGCACAAGAAGCCAAGGACTCTCGGGTGGAGAACGCCGTTTATTTTGTTAGTCGAAAGTTGCAAGGGAGTGAGCTAAACTACTCAGCATTGGAAAAGACCTGCACCGGGCTAGTTTGGGTGGTTAATAAGCTCAAGCATTACTTGTCGCCGCATCCGATTCTCGCTAGTGTCGAAGATGGATCCAATTAAGTATTTGTTTGACAAACCTTCTCTGTCCATGAGATTAGCCAAATGGTCGGTATTTCGGGGAATTCGATATCACCTATGTGCCGAGAAAAGCGCTAAAGGGAGAGCCATGGCGGATCATTTAGCGTAGTTTCCAAGTACGTAAGAACAGGGCTTGAACCGGAATTTCCAGACGAGGGGATTTTTAGCATTGATACGGAAGAGAGATGGCAACTATTCTTTGATGGGGCCGCGAACAAGAGGGGCAATGGAGTAGGAATCCTTTTGGTCGATCCCAAAGATGAGCACACCCCCATCGCCATCAAGCCGAATTTTACAACCACCAATAACGCGCCGAATACGAGGCATGCATAGCCGGTTTAGAAGCAGCCTTGGAGCGTAATGTAAAGGAGTTGGAGGTATATGGAGACTCAGCCTTTAATTATCAATCGACGTCTAAGAAGTGGAAGACTGTTGACCCCTACTTGCAACAAGATCGACTCATATGGAAGAGCTAGTCAAGCAATTTAAGGAAGTGACATTCCATTATCTACCCAGAGACGTAAATAGATTTGCCGACGCTTTAGCTACACCGGCTTCTTTGGTCGAGATCCCTCACGGAATGTCCGTAAAACCGTTCGTAGTTGGCCGAAGAGAGAATCCCGCCATCGCTACGAAGCCTACCGCTGCGAGATTCAAGCCGACATCGAGGAAAATAAGGATCCGTGGTACGCACAAATCTATGAGTATCTCAAGAAGGGTGATGTGTCTTTTCTAGGTGACGTGAAAGCCAAAAGTTTGCAGCATTGAAGCGATTGGCCGGACAGCTTTGTTCTACTAGATGATATGTTGTACAAAAGACACTACGATGGTCTCCTCGTTACTCTGTAGACGCGAAAAGAGCAGAAGTGATCATGGAAGAAGTACACGATGGCTTGTGCGGTCCACACATGAATGCCGTAATGTTGAGACGTAAAATCACACGGTTGGGTTATTATTGGGTCACTATAGAAGCCGATCGCATCCAAGCTTGTGCGGAAATGTCCCAAATGCCAAATGTGTTCCAATTTGAACCATGTACCCCCTCACGAGTTGTATAGCATGGTAACCCTCGCCATTTGCGACATGGGGGATTGATGTGATTGGCAAGATTACACCGCCGGGAAGCAATGGGCATTGTTTTGTATTAGTAGCAAGTGGATTACTTCACCAAGTGGATCGAGGCAAAATCTTACAAGGTGTTGACTTCCAAAAAGGTGGCGCAGCTTCATTAAGGAGGACATCATGTGCAGATATGGAGTACCAAATGAGATTATCTGACAACGGGTCCCACTTCGGCGGAGATTGTGACAGACATCGCAGTTCAAGATCACCCGCACAAGTCTTCCCCTTATAGGCCTCGACCAATGGAGCAAGCAAGCACCTAACAAGACGATTGAGCGTATAATCGTAAAGACAAAGAATTCGAGGTAGGGACTGGCCCGAGAAACTACCATTGGCACTTTGGGGATATAGAACTTCCGTTCGTACGCCTACAGCGAAACTCCTTTTGCTCGACATATGGGATGGAGGCAAGATCTCCGCTGAGTTGGAAGTCCCGTCTTTGAGAATTTTATTAGAGAATCAAGTAGCGTAAGTTGAATGGCTCCGTAGTCGATATGATCGCTGGCCACACTTGACGAGCGCAGACTCAAAGCCATGGAACACATCCGAGCCTATCAAAGACGGACAAAGAAGGGCTTTCAACAAAAAGGTGCAGCCCTTAGACATTAAGGAAGGAGATTTGGTTTTGAAGCAAAGAACTTCCCAACAAGTTCAATCCTCTTGGGAAGTGGGCCCCTACATGGACCGGCCCGTATGTGATCAAGAAGATATTTTCGGGTGGAGCAGCTTAAAATGGCAGATTTGGATGGCAACGAATTCAAGGAGCCCACCAACCTCAAGCAAGCTCGTACGCTACTATGATTAAGCTCTTCCTCCCCTTCTAAATAAAAAAAAAAAAAAAAAAAAAAAAACGCAAAAAGAAGCCCGCTAGATTGAAAACCCAAAAAGGGCGGTCTAGCAACAAAAGAAAGGGTGCGTTCAAAAGCTCGCTAGATTGAAAACCCGTAAAGGGCGGTCTAGGCAAAAGTTAGAGAAAATAAAATAAAAATTGTCCCGCTTCTATCTTCCCTTTCTAAAAATAGTAGCTTGATGAAAATGAACTACGACGACCCGAGCCCTTGGTTCTCATTGTAAAAGGGGAACGTAGGCACTTTAATCGGCGCGGTCCAAAAAATAAATAAAAATCCAATCTGTTTTTACTAAAGCAATAAACTTTTTTCACTCCCACAATCAATGCATGATTACACTTATTTGATGAGTCTAAGCTCGACTATACTAATGACTAAATAACTTGCAAAGAAATTAAAAATTAAAAGACAAAGTAAATAACTAATGTGTCTGCATATGATCTGGGTGGATACTCTGGACATATAAGGTCTACTCCTTGGCACTAGGCCCCTCGTCTCCGTCCTTCTTCTTCTTGGCAGCTCGTCGAGTCGGTTTCTTCTTATCTTCTCTCTTAAAATAAGGCAAATACTTCTTCTTCAATGGGGGAACCTCCTCGATCGCCTTACCCTTCAACTTCCGCTCCATCCTCTTGGGAGGATTCTCCTCCACTGTGTCTAGAGAAATCCCCAAAGCCTCCTTGTCTCTGAGAAAACGGCTCGAAGATATGTTAGGAACCAATCTCCGTCTCAAGTCATACAAAGTCTCCCTCATCGGTCCCAAGTTTTCTTCATACCATGTCAGATAAGCATGCGACAAATGAGTGCTAAGGGTCCGCTGCGCAAGATAGACTCGTGGCATCCCATGAGAACTCCATAAGCTTACCATCAAAACTGAAACACCAACGTCCATTGGAAGGACTTTGCGTAATCATCAAACTCGTAAATGCCCCAAGTTGGAGGACGGACCTGCCCATGCCATATTGCCGAAGTACCCGCTCCGCATAATAAAAGGTGGTAGTCTCAAAAGCCGGTACACGAATCAGCATTGCCCAAGCCGAAGGCTCCGAATGAAAGAAAGGCCCCAATGCCGTACTCGCCAATGAATCCTATCGCATCCACCTCCGCCAAATACATCTTCCACTCCCGTTCTGACAAGTTGGAAAGCGGATCAATCTTCCTCCTACAACCATGAAACCAAGGCCTAACACTCGAAGGGGGAATCTCTAGAACAAAAAGTCGATCCTCGAGCCACGTGGTCAGTAATTTGGCACTGCCCCTAGTCATAAGCGGAGCACCCCTAGCTATCTGTGAGATACCGTGAAGCGTCTCGCCCAAAAGAACCGGAATAATGCTCCTCCCCGAACGGGCCTGATCAACCATATCCAAGCATCCACTGGTAGCTACACCCACATAAGGAGAAAACAGAACCTTGGAAAATAAGCAGAGAGCCAGGCAATCCAAGGCAAAATCTGAGTCGAAGTCATCACCATAAGCAAATCTCCCCGGCAAATCACAGATATCTATGTCTACACCTTCAACCAAACCTCTAGCCACAGCCGTAGGGAGATGCAGAAATTTGGCCACCCTCGTCACCAACGGAACTCTATCCTGTGGAACCGCTATCAAACTGACATCATCCCCTCCACACAGAGCAAGAAAATCCTCGTAGGTGGGTGTAATCTCGTTGTAAGAGAAGTTGAAAACATGATTGGATTCATCCCAAAAAGCAATGAGAAGATGTAAAAGATTCCAATTGGGATGCATGGGCAAAAGAGACCAAACACACTTCACCCCAAAGCGTTTATCAAAAGCATGACGAACAGAGCGAGGTACCTTGGATACCCAAACAGCCAAATCACTCTCAAAATTATTTTGCTTCTCCATCAAAACGGAGGGATGAGAATTCATTGTGTGTCCACGGCAGGAAAAGAGAACAGTACGAAGAAGAGAACAATAGCAGCGCAGAGAAAAGAAGAGAGAGTTGTGTTTACAAACGACGGCCGACAAAGGGTTTTATATAGGTTTTGGTGTCAAAATCCGTACAGAAAAGGACTCGCGTAACAATCCGTGCAGAAAGGGAGGGCCGATCGGCCCATCACTCGTAATTCCAACCGCCGCTTTTTTAGTGAAAGGCCGATCGGACCTTAAATATTGGGCCGATCGGACCTTTAATTTTGGGCCGATCGACCCTTTAATTCCCCAACTTCAAAAAGCTGCTGCATAAAGTTCCAAGGCCCCACCTTTAGTTCTTTTATTTTATTTTTTATCTTCTTTTCTTTATTATTATTATTTTCTTTTTTTCAAATTTTTACTTTATTTCATTTTATTTTGTCCTCATTTTGTCCAATGCAGTGTACAAAAATAGATAAAGTCCAAAAATAGAAATGTACATAAATGGAAAAGATTAACTTTTATATTTAATCCATAAACTAGTACATAGATCGATGCATACAAAGGAGTCAAAGCATAAAATCTAGAGTCTCGTGCTCCTACTTTTTCCTAACATGTACTACATAAAAAATAAAAGTCCTAATGACCCCTACGGGAAGGCGAGGCACGGCCGCGAGAAAATCCGGACGGCGAGCTACCCTCACCCTGGGATCGCTGTCTCCCCTGTGCCGGATCCACATCTACCGATCTCCGAGATTGGCAAGAAAGCGCCGCCACAAAGCACTCCTCGCCAGACGGGTCAAGACATTACCGTGCCTCACCGACCGCACATAAGACTCCCGAGTGACCTGAAAAATCAAAGGGCGAGAGTTACATCACAAATAAAGTATAAGTATCAAGCATATAAAGAGGAAAGGTAAAAGGCATACCTCGCGCCGCCACCGGGAGGAAGATGATCACCCTCGACCTCGTCGCCCTCTCGTGGGTGTCAAGTCTACTCGCACCTCCCCGTCACCATGTGCACATAGAAGTGATCAGGAAAGGGAGGCATATCTACTATCTCGGGAGGTGGAGCACCCATCTCGCTCAGAATAACCGGATCCCGCTCCCCATACCAAGAAACGAGCCTCCGCAGCAGCCCGCCGCACCACCTCGCGGTGATCTCGTATAAAGAGCTACAAAATCTACGTAAGGCATGTCAAGGCGGAAGTGATGAGCGGGGACCCCATACAGATACTCCATCCTCCTCGGCTGGGTCCGGATACCACATATTCTTGGGAGGATGTCGTGGCGCATAAAGAGGAGCCCAAGAATGGTGCCGTCTCGACACTCGCTCGCCCGCATACATCTCATCGGCAAGCAATCCCACCAAGAAATCAAGGGAAGCGTAACGCCTCGAACAAAGACCAATGAAATTTCGAAGCCTCTGGGGTCCAAGGGAAGAGTAAAAGCTCAGTCTACTGGGACCATCAAACACAAATTCTCAAATCGTATTCGCGAACCGTCTTCGGATATCCTCAACCCGGTTCTCCTTCCTCCAAGACCGCAAGACGGGCACATCCCGAGTCCGGTCCCGTAAGGTGAACGGCGCAACGCCGAAGACCTCATAAACCCAAGCCTGCAAAAGACAAAAGTGCGTATATTTAAAACGGAAAGACAAGTAACAAGTAAGAGGTAAGGAAAATAACAAGAGTTAGCGTACCTCCAAGACAAAGTGGAAAGCATCGAAAGAAGAGGTGTTGACCTCGAGACAGGTCAAGGGCCCGATACAGCCACCAAGCCGGCCCCTCCCCAAGAAATATGCCGCACTAAGTCCAAATCGACAAGGCGCCCAATAAAGAGAATCGGCACACCGGGCCCGAGTTGGGAAAGAGGGCCACCGATAAGCCGTACTGCAGGAATCCCTGACAAGTGCGTCCGTCCCATACCGACCGACTCGTATCGATCGATAGCAGGCCTCCACAAGCTCGTACATGCCTTCCCCCGTCAACACCGAAATTCCCGCCGGGCCAACGCTAGCACCAAACAAGCTGACCGACGAGCCTTGTCGAATGTAAAGTCTCGTCAAAAGGCAACACTACATCCGTAAACCTCAACCCGGTGAGGACGGCAAAGCCGCAGGAGTGATCGTAGCCTCACCCCAACTCGATGAAAAGTATGTGTCGTGTCCCACCGTAACTCACGACACACCTTCACCACCGCATTACACTTCCGGTCCGACCCATCGCCGCAACCATATCAAAGAAGGGGCCCAACCCCAAGTTCCACACCATCTCGCGAGGACCACCCTCACCGGCCGGCAACAAGCGCCCACACCACCAACCGCCTTAAGGGAACTACGTCCCTTCATCTTCTTCATCTCGCAGTAAACACAAAGACAGTATGTGTCATTACTCGCATTTTAAATAAAAATAAAATACTTTGCACATGTATCAATTATTATGTTGTTAAATAAAAATTGTACCTTCATCCCGACGCGGATCGGAGACCAAGAGATCCATGAAAATTCAGCCCGCATAAAAGTCCGCCCGGTTGTGCAATAGAAAGAATGTACCTCGAAGGCCGATAGTTACGCGAAGCTCGCCGCCTCCTAGCCTCGGCATTCCCGCCGGCGCACTCCTGGCCACTCTCCCCGCATCAACATCCACCTCCTCTTCATCATCATCACCACCATTATTCCCACCATTCCCGCCATCACCACCATGGCTGCCACCACCGTTGCCGCCATACCCACCGCCATCACCACCATGGCCGCGCCGCCAGACCACCATAACCGCCACCACCGCCGCCATGGCCGCCACCTCCATAACCTCCATAGCCATACCACCAAAACCACCACCCATATCACCAAAACCACCCCTAAAATCACCAAAGCCGTGGCTTCGCCACCGTCACCATGGCCACTAGCCCCTACTCCTCCACCATAACCATGAAGATCACCCATGCCGCGGTGTATGAACCCAATGACCGATAATCCGGGCAATTCATCATGGAAATCACATCATCAACCCAATCTGAGGATTCATGGCAAGATTGGCACCAAAAGAGATCAACGGAGTTTGAAATCTTTTCCGGCAAGAAACCTTCAAGAGCTCGGCAGAGGAAGAAGTTCCAGAGAAAGAAGAAGAAAGTGAGTTGGAGAAGAAGATGGCGCGCTCTTAAGGCCGATCGGCCGATTTTTCAACCAATGGGAGTCAAGGGCCGATCGGCCCTCCCATTTTTGTGTTTCTTCGCTCGATCCAACGGCCAAGATCTCCTCCCCGGTGACCCCGATCCTCGCCTAAAAGGCCCCACCTAATCAGTGGCATAGGGCCGATCGGCCCTTCAATCTCTCCACCTGACGCGTGTCCTCCTCGGCCGAGCGAGTTGACCGGTAATTTAATTCTCCTCCTTCCCGAGGAATTCTCCCCCTTTTCAAAAAACTCTCCCCCTTTTTAAAAAACTAACCCCCCATTTTCAAAATTCCCCCATTTTCCAAAATATAACCGTTTTCAAAAAACCTTCTTTTTAAATAATTCCTCTTTTTTATTTTTTATTTATTTCATAAATTCCAAACTTTTTTGTTTAGATTAATATTTTCGGGGTGACTCCCGCAAAAAGTCAAATGCTTAGTTTTTGATTCCCACACAGTTTTTTCCACATTGCCTCATATACTTTCTCAGGAAAATTTCAAGACTACACTGCTTGAATTTCCTTTCCACATAATTTCAAAAGAAAATTTCAAGACTACACTGCTTGAATTTCCTTTCCACATATTTTCAAAAGAAAATTTCAAGACTACACTGCTTGAATTTCCTTTCCACATTTTTTCAAAAGAAAATTTCAAGACTACACTGCTTGAATTTCCTTTCCACATTTTTTCAAAAGAAAATTTCAAGACTACACTGTTGAATTTCCTTTCCACATTTTTTCAAAAGAAAATTTCAAGACTACACTTCTTGAATTTCCTTTCCACATATTTTCACACGGAAAAATCAAGACTACACTTCTTGAATTTCCCTTCCACATATTTTCTCTGAGAAGGCAAGACTATACTTGACTCTCCTTTTCGAACTACGACTTGGCTTGATTCCTTTTGGGATACGTAGGTAGCCCGACGTGGTCCACTCGCTTGACCTACCCGGGTCATCTTTTTGCGACTCGATCGAGTCCCAACCTCACATTCGCAAAATCACTTTCCTTACCTCCCGAAATCCCTTTTTTCAGACGGATCCTTTCTTTTATCGTCGACCCCACTTGTCTTACAAGAAGCGTCGCCGAGGGGCTATCGTTAGTACCCGGTCCGAAAAGGTATTCCAAATACCCGGCCCGGTTAATTAATAAAAACCCTAAAGAAACCCTAACCCTAAAAGATTCATTAATTCTTCCGTACCGCGCCGTCGCCGCCGCCTTGGAAAGGACGCCAGCTTGGAAGAGCCGATCGGCCCTTTGCCCGTGCATTGGCCGATCGACCCTTTATTTTAGAGCCGATCGACCCTTCAATCATAGAGCCGATCGACCCTTTAGAAGCCCCCCGCCTGTGTACCCCGAGGTATTATAAATAGGGTGCCCGGCTCCCCATATACACACACAATTTTCTCCTGGAGAAGCAAACCATACTTGCTTTAATCCTTAGTTCTTCTTTTTCCTCTCGAATCGCCAAGATTCGACCTCCAAGTCTTGCTACAATTGGTAAGACTCTCTTTTTAATATTCTTGTTCTTTATTATTGTCTTTATTATTATTGCTTGCATGCTTAGTATATTTTAATTGCTTTATCTCTTGCTTATGCCATATATGCTAGATTTAGGGTTATTTTAATATATTTAATTGTTCATAGCCGAGGATGATCTAAGGTTTCGCCCTAAGAAACCCAATGGATCTAGGAACTATTTCTTTCCTTCCACCTTAGTTATAATTGTCCCATGATCAACAATTCCCCAAGGATGAACATTGATTAGTGCACCTTCCAAGGGCCTAACTCAAAAGGTTCTAGGGTGTGATCATTAATTAATTCTTTCTCTCCCCTCCTCCTTATGCATAATCCCGTTTCTTCTATCTATTCCTGTAAACACCGCACACAACCAACACCCCACATGCTAGAAAGACCGATTCGTCGGGCAATAGGAGTGATAACATTTCTTCTTCTGTTGTAACTTGACCCCCGAACCCAATTAACATGTTTAGCCTTTTTTCAAAGCTTTGGGCTATATCAAAGTGGCGTGGCGACTCTCAAAATTTAAACTAATATTTTAATATGGTTTAAAGCGAGTGTCACTAGATGAATATCCCATTTCGGTCCAACATTTTCATGATTAATTATTTGAAACTTCCGAATGCGCGTTGCATCGGGACGGTATTCACAATACCTCATTCTTTTCAAATTGAATTAATTCATCTTGCATAGCCATAATCCAAGCCAAGATCTTTCAATGCTTCAAAGAACATTCTTAGGTTCAATTTTTGAAACAAAACAACAGAAACTTACCTGGGAGTATGCTGATGAGCAACTCCATAAACCAGCCATCTTTCTATAATCAACTTTGTCTTTTTGTCTAGTTCTCACTTGTGCATGCACATCTCCCACAACTTGTGAAGTGGGGTGGTTTTTCTGGATTTTAGAAGGAATATCCTTTGATCTATCCACACACCCATTCACATTACCTTCCTCGGAGCATCATCCTAATCGAATCGAGGAACCGTCCTCGGTTATAGGAGTTTGAGTGGATGTGGGAGCAGATGTGGGTTCAGATGTGGAGGCGTATGTGTCCACATCCTTGGTTACATCCTTATCAGTTCAACATGTTTATCGAAGACTGAAGCTTCTTTTGACTTTTCAGCACTTGTTTCTTCATCCTTCCACCCAATAGCAACCCGAAACATCATCCTCAGCAGTCTTGAGGTTAAGATTAAGTGAGTCATCAAATTTAACATTAGCAGATTCCATAATGGTCTTAGTTTTGAGATTAAAAACTCTGTAAGCTCTACTATTAGTGGAATAGCCCATGAAAATTGCTTTGTCACTCTTTGAATCAAACTTGGACAGATATTCTCTATCATTGAGAATGTAACAAACACATCCAAACACATGAAAATATTTCACAGTTGGCTTCTTTCCAAGGAGGATTGGGTATGGAGTGACAGCTACTTCAATCCTTAGGAACACCCTATTACCAATGTGGCAAGCAAGTGTTTAAAGCTTCGCCTAAAATTTTTTGGACAAGTTCTTAGAACTTAGCATGACCCTAGCCATTTCTTGCAAGGTTCTATTCTTTCTTTCAAAGAATTCCATTTTGCTGTGGGGTGATTGGTGCATAAAACTCATGAGTGATTCCCTTAGAATTGCAAAAATTGGTGAACATTTGATTCTCATATTCAGTGCCATGGTCAGACCTTATTCTCACAGTCTTAAGGCCATAAAGGTTTCTCACCCTTTTGTACCAATTCTTGAATTCTCCAATTGTTTTCCCGACTTTTCTCTTAAGAACATTACCCAAGTGTACCTAGAATAATCATCAACACACACAAAGGCATACTTTTTCCTACCAAAGCTTTCTACTTCAATAGGTCCCATTAAATCGTTGTGAATCATCTCCAAACATCTAGTTGTGGAGCATTGTTGGATCCTTTTATGTGATGCTTTTGTTTGTTTTCCCTTTTGACATGAACCACAGACATCGTGGTTCTTGAAGTTCGGGCCAGGAGGTCTTTAATAGCTTCAAACCTTTGAAGTTCTTCCGTAGTTCTACAGCCGGCATGCCCTAATTTTTGGTGCCACAGATTGACATCATTAGCTTTTGAGCTTAGGTAAGAAAGATTGTCACCAAATTGGTAACAATTGTCAGCAGATCTAGGGCCAGTAAACACACAGGTATTATCCTTATCAAACACTTCACACAGGTGCTTATCAAATTTCACATAAAGATCATCATCACACAGTTGACTGATGCTTATTAGGTTGGCTTTCAAGCCTTCCACATGGTACACATTGTGCAATTTTGGGAGACCCTTAACATCTAGGGTTCCTTTTCCAACAATCTTTCATTGATCACCTCCACCAAAATTTACTTTCCCTCCATTAATCACTTCATAGTCAAGAAGGACTGCTTGGTTTCCAGTCATGTGCCTAAAGCACCCACTATCAAAATACCAAGAGCCAGAGACAGTACTCTTGAGGGAAGAGTAAACTACATTGCAGGTGGTAATTGGTTTGGCCACCCACTGTTTAACAGTTTTCTTTTTGGGTTGCAGAGGTCTCAGATTGACAGGATGTGTGTTAGGATGTGCATACATCTTCTCACACATCTGAGGCTGATTGAAGTGACCAGATTTTTTATCAGCCTTGAGTTTGTAACAGAAGGGCCTAATGTGACCAGGAGCTAGGCAATAATGGCAGATGTAATGCCTCTTCCTAGGTCTTTTCTCACTCAAAATGACTTTTTCTTTAAAAGCTTGTTTTTTCACAATTTTTGAGGTAGAAGCCTCACATCCCTCCTTTACAAAATTATTTTCAAAACCCAAACCAGTTTTGTTACGTTGGCCTACAGAAAAAGCTTCTTCCATTTTCATTTTACTTTTGTTTAACTTAGTAAAAGTATTTTCACTTTTTCACATTCATTCTTGAATTTTTCAAGGTCAACTTCTCTTTGGTCACAAGGACTTCAAGTCTTGCAATGGTATCTTTTTGAGCATCATTTTCCTTTGAAAGAACAGCTTTTTCATCTTCACAGGCAGCTAATTTATCAGAAAGAGATTTATTTACCTTAACAAGTACCTCAATTTTGTCCAATCTTTTCATCCAATCTGTATGCAGCTCCTTGTATGTGGCAAAAAGTTCCTCATAGGGAATGTCCCTTTCTTCATCTTCATCATCTCGAATCTCCTTTTATAGAGAAACAAGCTCAAGACCAGTTCAGATGTGACACCGTACGTGTACACAACCGAGACCACATCCAAGGGATTTTCAGAGCATTTTCTTCTATATCTCGCAGTAAAAGGCATTAAACACAGAATGGCAATTTAAGACAGACATATTAGCCACTTCTTCATCTTCATCCTCACTGTCACTAAGGGTAGCAGTTAAGCTCATTCCCTTCTTTTTAAGTGTATTAGCACACTCATTGGCATAATGACCAAAGCCACGACATGCCCTAGTTACGTCGGGATGATCGAGATTTCCATTTATTTTCAAAAGCTTGGTTTCTTGAATCCAAGGTGTCGGTTAGGTTTTGACTTTTACAAGAGTAATCGAAGTGGTAGGTCTATTAGGAATTTGCTTATCCTTCTCTATTTTTCAGTATAGAACCGAATTTCTTTGAAATAAAAGCCACATCCTCATCTTTCAAAGATTAGACTTGTCAATCTCGTAGGATAATCTCCCACAAGCTCTTTTTGGAAGAGCGAAGCAAAGCACTTTTAAGGGCAAGGCTGTGTGTTTTGTTCTTTTTCCAGAGCCTCAAGGTTAAGCTCAAACACGGTCAAGATTCCTATGATTGTGTCAAGACCTAACCGGTGTTTGTCAGGTCCTTTGTTTCCTCAATCACACCTACTTTAATGTTAAACCTCTCGGGTAAGGTCCTTAGAATCTTACTTACAAGAGTCTTCGCATTGGAGATAGACTCTCCTAGACTTGTGCATTCATTTTGAAATTTCATGAATCTTAGCAAAGCATAAGACACAATGTCCTCGCTCTTCCATTCGAAGTAACTCAAACCTATCCATTAAAATTCTAAGCTCCTGGTAGCCTTCACACTTGGTGCTCCCCTCACATTGAGTTTGCAATATATCCCAAGCGCTTTGGCTATACTCTCATTTGTTATAAGCTTATACATATTCCCGTAAACATGGCTAGAAATAGCACCCATAGCTTTTTAATTGTAATTGGTGCAAATTTGTATTTCATCAAGAGTCCAATGTTCTTCACAAAGTGTTTTCTTTCAAAAAGGACTCACCAACACCCGTAGAGAGGATGGCTTTTTTTCTCCACAAAGCAGGAGGTCGCCGCTATGCAACAAGAATACACATCCAAGCCCTTTTCATCAATACTTTTGATGTAATTTCGCATCTTAGACTTCCAAAGAGAATAATTGGTGCTATCCAAGACAGGAGGCCTATTTTCGTGATTTTGGCATTCCATAATGACTACACTTTCCTCGGATCAACACTCGCAATATTTCGAGAGTTGGCTTTCTGATACCAATTGAAAAGTTTCGGTGTAGCTAGGAAACTTAATCACACAACAAGCAAGGATGTGAGTACGCACGTGTCTCACAACCGTCCACACATCCACGTATAATGCAAATGGAATAAAATAATTAAAAGCAAATTAAAATGCAATAACTCAAGAATTATTTACGCCATCGATCAATGTGATCAAAGAAACTAGGCTTACGCTCAAAAACTTTTCACTATAAAAAACTTTTGATGCTTACAAAAACAAATAAGTGAAAACTAAAATAATGAAAATACATTAAACGAGTTCTAATCACCTTCTACTTACAAGAACAACTCCCCTTTCCCAAGTAGGATCTATTCTAGCTCGAAGTAAAACAAGAGAACTCTATGAAAACCTAGATGTGAGTTACTGATGTAAGGCACAAACCTTCACTACAACCTAAAAACAATAGTATCGAATACAATGAAGAATGAATATTTTTCTCTCTAAAATTCCGTCGCTTCTCATGTGCACGAATGCCTTGTATTTATAATTGCACGCACCATGGGAGAAGATCTTTCATGCAATCGATTCTTCCTTCCTTTGGTGGAGATTCCTTTTCCTATAAGCGAAAAACATAAAACACACTCACAAGGAAATCAAATATTAATAGGTTAGTCCTAATATAAAAACTATGTACATAAATAAAAGATATTTACTATATTTACAATTCCTAGTCAAAGTAAGGATACTTATAAATTCCTCCATTGAAAGTCTCAAAATCTACTTACCATAATAGAAGTATAATGAAATAAGGAAACATAAATAT